>LPNX010957471.1:333693-411154 GCA_001517045.1 Pseudotsuga menziesii
AAACTTCTTATGGTTATCAACCATGCCAGAGAAAATAAATAAATGGAAGAAGAAATAGCCACCATGAAGTCCAAACTTGAAGATGTAGATAAAAAATTTCTCATCCTCCATCTCCAGAATTCACCCATGAACAACCGTCGACAACCTGAGTCTTTTGCAGACATTGGGTTCTCTTCCTCTAGAAACTTTTGTGGGCCGAAGCTGGATTTTCCTCGCTTCAATGGTGATGATCCGACTGGATGGATTTACAGGGTAGAACAATATTTCAGTCTGCATAACACTTTTGATATCAATAAAGTCCCACTTGCATCCTTTCATTTGGAACATGAATCCCTTCAATGGTTCCGTTGGTACATCAAGGCTCATGTAGAGCCAAACTTGACAGATTTTTGCCAACTCCTTTTGCAACGATTTGGCCCTAGTGCTTTTGATGAATTCACAGGAGCACTCACCAAACTTTTCCAAGCTGGCACTGTGAGGGAGTATCAGACATAATTTGAGAAACTGGCCAATCACATCGAAGGATTTCCTGATGCATTCTACCTGAGTCATTTCATCTGTGGTCTGAAGGATGCAATATGATCTGCGGTTAAAATGTTTTACCACAACACAATGATGGAAGCCCTATGGCTGGCTAATCTAGCAGAGGACAATATCAAGGCTCAAAAATTATCCAAATCCACTCTTGTTCCATTCAGAACTATGGTTCCCCAAAGAACCAAAATTCTGCCAGCTCCTAAAACCACTCCTATCAAGCATTTGTCTGAAGAGGAAAAGAGGGAACGCCAGGAAAAAGGGATTTGTTATAATTGTGACGAGAAATTCATTTGGGGACATAGATGTGTTGAGAAAAATATCTATCTCTTGGATGTGGATTCTTTTCCTACACCTGGAATTTTTTATGATGCTCAAGATCCAGTAGATGCTGAGGGTGACATTCAACAACTTCCTGTTGACCTGCCTGCTCCAGATGACCAGCCAGAGATATATCTCCATGCCTTAGTCAAATTCACCACTCCACAAACCATGTGGGTCAGAGGTTTATTCAAAAAACTCCCTCTTACAATATTCATTGATTTTGGTAGCACTCACAACTTCATTGACCCGATGATCGCCAAACAGGATGATTGTTTTGTCCATCCTTGCTCCAGCTTTGAAGTCATGATTTCCAATGGGGGCACCTTACCTTGCAAAGGGAAGTGTCATAATGTGCACATCTCTATGGGGGATTATAACTTGCGCTCTGACATGTTTTCCTTTCCCTTAGGCTGATGTGATGTGGTTTTGGGAGTTCAATGGTTATGCACACTTGGACCCATTTTATGGGATTTTGCTGAACTTTGGATGCAGTTTTCAATAAATAGTAAAAACCACACTTTATAGGGATTACAAACAAGGTCTCTCAGCATCATCAATTCGCATCGGATGGAAAATATTCTTAAGAAGAGTTCACATGGTGTCATCGCTCAACTCCATTTCATTCAGATGCAACCTTCAACAATCTCAACTACTCTATTGGATCTACAACCAATTTTGGATCGATATGCATGTTTGTTTGCTGAGCCAGTGAAATTGCCACCTTCCAGACCAAAGGACCATCGTATTCTACTCCTTCCTGGAAGAATCCCTCCCAACATTAGACCCTATCACTACCCATTTCACCACAAGACAGAGATTGAGATGCTTGTTTGTGACTTACTGAAGCAAGATGTTATTTTCCCTAGCACTAGTTCCTTCTCTTCATCGGTTCTTCTTGTCCAAAAAAAAGATGGGTCATGGCGCCTTTGCAACGAGTTTCAAGCACTTAATCACATCACAATCAAGGATAAGTTTCCAATTCCCGTTGTTGATGAGCATATGGATGAGCTCCATGGTGGTCATTTTTTCTCCAAGTTGGATCTCCATTCTATGTATCGCAAATTCGGGTTCATGAGGATGATATCCCTAAAACAACTTTCCGCACACATGATGGCCACTATGAATTTTTGGTCATTCCATTTGGCCTCACAAATGCTCCTTCCACATTCCAGGAATTGATGAATAAAATATTTCGGCCCTACTTCACTAGTGGAAAATGAGAGATTAGTGACCACGAGACCAAAAATTTTGGTCACCATAGTTTTTTTAAAGGAATAAATGACCAAAATGGATAATTCCAAGTGAGCTAACTAAAAACAACCAAGATAAATGACCACTTTTGGTCACGGGATAAAAGCCAACTAAAATTGACCAAGATAAATGACCAAATTTGATCACGAGATATTTAGACTACAAATGACCATATTACAATTGGTCATTTATTTGGTCATTTTTAGTTGTCACTCCGACAATGGAAAAAATTACAAATTTAACAATGAATTTGTACATTTTATTAAATTCTAACACTGTAGATGGATTCAAATACCCACTCAGTGAAATTCTAACACTGCAAAGTGTTAGAATTTAATAAATTAATGTACTCTCACAAATCAACATGAATTGACCAAATATATATAAAATACACATAATCATAAATATATATTTGCAGGATATATAAGTCAAACATTGCATGTTCTCTATTGATATTTGTCTTTATATAGCTATCTAAGCTACAGTACAGCTCTGGCTTATGTATATGCTATGGCATAAAGTTTTTTGAGCTATGCTTTAGAACATAACAATAGTAATACCATATTGTTTCTAATGTTTGAATTTTTCCATAGCCTTGATCATGTTTTTTATCATGATCTTTAATAATATAGAAACACCATATTCATGCTCTTGAAATTTTTCATAATTCCAATTAAAAAATGTACAAGATCTAAAAAATAATATTAAAATAATTCCAAAAAATATATTAATACTAGTTATATCACTATTAAAAAAACTCAATTTAATAATTGATTTACCATTTACAAATTAATGAGAATTAAATATTATGCAAAAAAAAAATCTTTTCCAACAACATAGTAACATAAATTATTAAAAATATATATGATAAATATTATATGGGTGATTGATGCTTATAATAATAATAATAATGTAAAGATTATAATTAACAAATGTAAAGTTTCACAGGCTTTGAAAGGTTGATTAACTTGATCATATTGTACCAGTGTATATATTAATTTACATATATAATTTAATTCATATAATGTAATATAATTAATATTATTTAAAATATATGTAATTATAACTATTATACATCTAAATTATAGTATATAATAGGTATATAACATTAAAATTATTTGTAATATATAATATTAATTAAAATATAATGAATAATCTTAAAAAATAATTATACAAAATACAAAAAGGAAAAAAGAAAAAAATTATTGTAATACAACCTTTGAATTATATGGTTATTTGTCCATGAAAACCTTTGGCGGGAAAAGGCACTACCTTCGGAAGAACAGTCAAGATTTTTTCACAAAGGTTTTTTTTATTTTTCTATTGGTAAAAAACCACATATCTTCAGCTTGTCCCGTAATATTTCAAATTATCTCTTGCGAAGACATATCAAATATTGATACAGCCGGAGGCCCCGGAGACATCGAATCTTGATACAAGCGGAGGCCCAGCTTATCAAGGAAGAATAGTTATGATTTTTCATTGTTTTTTTCTATCTTCTATTGGTATAAAAAAACATCCATCTTCAACAACAATTCTTGAAATTATCAAATTTGGGTTCATTGAGAGTTCCTCTGTGGTGTTATTATCAATCCCGTCATTCTTGAAATTATTTGTTACTAGGATATCAAATCTTGATACAAGGAGGCACTGCTCATTAAGAAAGAATAAGGTAAGATTTTTTCACTCTTTTTTCTTTTTTATTATGAGTCTCATAATTCTTGAAATTATTTGTTACCACGATATTATTTTTATTATCAGTCTCATAATTCTTGAAATTATTTGTTGCCCGGATATTAAATCTTGATACGCGAGGAGACACTGCCCATCAAGAAAGAATAAGGTAAGATTTTTTCACTGTTTTTTGTATTTTGAACACAAGCTTGGTCTAAGCGTTTGTAACACACGTTTGTGGTCCCTTCATCCGTAGATCGCGGGTTCGAGTCCGCGCTTGTGTCTCTGCGTCTAAAGCACTCAGAACTTGTAATTCAAGGCTTCAACTTCCCAACTATTGAGTCAAATTTTTTCTATTTTCGTGGACGAATTGGTATTTGTGTTTCTGTAATGAAATAAAAGACTCAAATTAGGCTCCTGATCGAGGCAACAATGATACAAATAATTGTTTTTCCCTTAAGCTGGCCATTAACAGCAAAACGTCTTAGAATGGAGTTTTAGAAGCACTAGATTGATCATTCCCTGAAGAAAAGGGAGGGTTTATGTCTAAATCCTCTCTGGAGCTTCCAGATCTTGTATTTTGAGGCCAAAACTGGGGATAGGTAAGTTGTTTGAGCTAAAATTTGTTTGTTTGAGCTAAAATTTGTTCATTTCCACGGGGAAAGGGTTTGTATGGTTTATTAGAAGGGAGAAGAGCTCAAATATTCTATTTTTTCCTTGAAACCGTTTGTATGGTTTATCAGAAGGGAGAAGAGCTCAAATATTATATTTTTGCCTTGAAACCGTAGGATCATTTTGAATTAAAGATTGTTGATTTTTGTGGCAGAAATTTTTTCACAGATATTTAGAACAATGCGAGGGCTCAGAATCATTATTTTATCACAAGAATTCTCGTATCGTGGCTATGGCCTTCGCCGTAACGCAGCAGAAGTGCAAAGCTTGTGATAAAACTGTTTATTTTGTGGATCAACTATCCACCGATGGAGCTTCTTACCACAAGGCTTGCTTCAGGTGTAGCCATTGCAAGGGAACACTCAAGCTATGGATTTTGTATGCCTTTAGTTTAATATTATTGGTGATCGGAGGTTATTTTTCTTGAAAATATTTGTATTATCATGCTATTTAGTTTGTTCACCTAGATGGGAACCTCGCAAAAATGTGCTTCTTCCGCTCTTCAGGAATAATATGGCCAATTAAATATTAGGCCATATCTTTGCCCTGAAATGGTTAAGAAAGTTGTCAATTTATGTTCCTCTTTGGACCTTATCCTTAACTATCACTGTGAATTAGCTGGATAATATTTGGATAAGCCTTATACCTGTTCTTGTCATTATCTTTGAAAATGTAGGTGTTTTTTTTAAGATGTGCAAATAAATCTGTGAATATTAGATGTCTTCTCCCGTGGTCCAAAACCAGTCCCTGCAGTCTGCAATGTGTTGACTCTGGCCAAGCTACTATTTGTATTTTCCTTTCATAGCCTCACTACTATGTTTCTAATCTCATCGATCCTGTTTGAATAGATATATATACCATATAATGTTGCATATAGGTTTTAGAAAGAAAGATAATGCAATTAAAACATATTCTTGTACAAAAACTACATTGGTTCGACAATTGTAACGACTTAAATACATAAGCAAACCCATTCTTCGCTATCGTCTGCACTAACACTGACACAAATTATACCATTTTTTGTCTGTAACTATTCCTTGTCCATGAAGAGAAGTTCTGTTTGCAAAATACATTCTTTAAATGGGAAAATGTTACATGGTAACTGCTATTTTTTTCACTAGGTTGGTGGTTTCTTGGGTTTTGGTTCTTGACATTATCTTTGAAAATGCAGTTTTTTTTTAAGATCTACAAATATAAACTGTGAATATTAGATGTCTTACCACATGGTCCAAAACCAATCCCTCTAGTCTGCAATGTCTTAACTCTGGCCAAGCTACAAAACCAATCCCTCCAGTCTGCAATGTATTAACTCTGGCCAAGCTACTGGTTGTTTTAACTTTTCATAGTTCCACTACTACGTTTCTAATCTCATCGAGTCCGTTTGAGAAGTTAACCCCATAGTCCAGGTCTACTTAGATGGACTTGGGAAACCTCAACAGATAGGACCCTGCCCGTGTGACACTTAGGGGCTAGTGTCCTGAGGATCCGATAGGTTAGTAGCCAATTCCTCCTTGCAATCTGAGGGCTACTAGTTTGTGCGCCAATAGGATCCATGCACTGCACATGCAAGAAGAACCATTTGTATTCCTGCAGCTCCAATGTATTTGGATGGATATAAAAGATATGTTGAAAATATTTGGGGTTTCCTTGCAGAAAAGCTTTCAAATTTTCAAGCCAAAGTATTGAGTACTCTCAAGAATTCTGTATATCAAGATCCAATATAACAAAATGGAACCTGAAGCTACAACCATTGTAAGAGATTCAAGTGCCTCCATAGAAGAGAGGATTCAGAAGCTAGAGAGGCACATTTATATTTGAATGCAGTTTGCGATGGTTGAGATTGGGCAATTTAAGTTTGCAGTAAATTGAGATGGTTCGAGTTCCATGAATTCTGGTCACTAATTCAAGCAAAATCTTACAGAGAAGCAAGGAACTCAAAACCAGAACATGTGGAAGATGATGATGCTGGAAAGATACCTAATAGTTAGATGTCTAGTCATACCACTCTCTGGATTTGTTGTATGTATTGTGTTTATCGTATATTTGCAGAAAATTTGCTTGAGGTAAGTATTATAAAATTTAGTTCATATATAGTATATGTTAAGAACTAGTAGAAAAACAATTTTTTGCTGAAAATCATAGCCACCAAAAAAGAGAAAATGATATCAATGAAGATGGCAGTTTAATGAATTGTGTCCATGCTAGGGCCTTGTATATTACAAACTTCTGTCAAAAAACCATTGCATGTAGATAGTGTGTAAATAAATGTATGTTCCTCAATTTTTATGAAGCTTATTCACCCACCTTGGCAACATGTGCCATTTCTGCTGCAATATGAACCATGTGCAATCCGGGCTTGTAATTATAAAAAGAGGAGCAAAAGAATTTTAAGATAAAAATCATGAATATAGGTATTTCTAATCTGAACTTTATACAGAACATTGTAATAATGAGCATAACTTACAATAATTTTGGAATTATGCAAGTTACCTAACCTTGTACTTGATTTTACAAGTTTCATAAGGTTGGCAATTACATCCTTCTCATTCTTGTCCTTGCACTGTACATAAGCGTCCCGAATGAGTGATTCCCTACGCCAAGCCATATCCCTTAATATTTTTTCATCATCAAAAGCCATCTTATTTTCAAGCATCCAACCATCTAAAGAAAGGAGTATATTGCTCCAAAAATCCCGAGGCAAGTCTTGCACAGGTCCATCTAAAAACTGTTTGTTTTTTCTTTGCTTCAGTTGTTCAAGATTCCTCTGAAATGTCTGTACTTCTTCTTGATATATTTGAAGCTGTGATTTTATATCATTGTATGATTCAAGAAGCCGCTGCTCCAAAAGTTTAATTTGCTCATTTAACAGTAAATTTTCTTCCTGTGTCTGTTGTAATAAAATTTTATCAACTTGAGCTTGAGCCAGAGCTGCTTCTAGTCTGTCAATCCTCCTTGAGAACGGATCTCCTAGCTGATGTAACACCCCAGTTTTGACCCCGTTTGCATGATGTATATAATGTAATTAATCATGGTGAGGAGCTAAAGGCAAAAGCCCCACCATCGATTCGATTGTGTATGTTTCGGCAATGGGGATAGTTGCCGATGGTATATCATGCTTTCCGGCACATTATAGTTTGGCATCATGTAAATACGCACATCAATTAAAAATAAACCCACAACCAGCTATGGCAGTGCAACGTTAAAATGAAAAGGGCATGATTCCAAAGGATAAGGGTGGGGGATGTCAAACCTTGGTCTATGGGGGGGGGCAAACCCATGTGTTACCACCTTGTTTGATTTGCCCATCTTCCCTTGTCTCATCCAACCTCTTTAATGTATGGTTGAGTAGTTGAGGCAGTTATGGCCGGAGTGGAGTGTGGCAGGACTGTCAGTCCTTGCCCACATGCACACTCCACCAGCACATTGACCTCACGTTGGTAAGCAACCTCCAGCGCATTCTCTCCATTTCCTGTTCACTCTCATGCAGGGATGTGCAGGAGGAGGCCGGTTCATCTTCCTCATGCAGATCCGAGTTAAGAAGGGGCATGATTTCTTGTTTGGGGGTTCGTTTTCCCTCTCTCACGCTGTTCGTCGGTCTGTGGTGCGAGCTGGAAGAGCGGCCTCAAGGGCACGATTTTATGTTGTGTATGTGAAATAATCGTGGTATTCATCCACGATTCAGGCTTGCTGTTGGTTTAACTCGTGATTTGGGTGGCTGTCGTTCTTCCCCTGATTTTTGGATGTTGTTGAGAGTCTCATTTCTTCTTCCATTTTGGACTGCGTGTGTGTTTCTTTCTTCCATGTTTTTCCTGGGCTGTGTCTTTTCCTTTGCGCGCAGGCTGGGAGTTTTTTCTTCTCCCTTTTCTTCATGTGTAAGTTCTCCAGCCATTACATTGGGGAACTGTGTGTGCTGTGGGTTTGTGGACGTTGGGTGACTGCTGATTTCCAAATCTGTTGGCTGAGTTTTCCCATGTCTACGCTGGGAGTTAGGCTTCTCCTTTGTTTTGAGACTATGGATTGTTGCCATCATTCATTTTGAGTTTGTGGCTGTTGATGTACCCTAGTTTTGAGTTGCTGTTGAGTTGTTTTGGCCACGCTAGGGCCAAGAACAACTCTGAGTTGTCTTGTGGCTTGAGCTGTGTTTTGCCTCGTGGTTGGGATTGTCACTTGGTTGTCTTTGCCTTCTTCACAGAGCTGTGAAGGGATTGTTTTGCTGCGGTATGCAGTGGTTGGTCTTCGGACTATTGAGAGTGGGATTAGAGGCTGGGTATGCTTGAGAAGTTGGTGTTGAGGCCACCAGCTTGGAATTTAGCCTATCCTAGCTCCTTGATGGCCTGGTAAACCCTACGGTGTGGGTTTGGCTGATTGGCAAACCTTGGCTATGTGTAAGCCTGCATTGACCCTTAGTCCTTGAGGAATCATTCCCAGCTCGGGGGTGGCAGTGTTGCTGAGAGATTGATGAGCATGCTGGCCTATGGTTGGGTGGAACGTTGCAGCGACGTAGCTGGTTGCGGGGCGAGTTCTTCATTGAAAGATAAGTACTGCTGACTACTTCATCTCTGCAATTATATCTAATGTTACATGAATTATGATGAACATGTTAAATGCTGGAATGTATATGTTTGCTTCCGCTGAATGTTGAGGAATTATGCATCTTTGTATGATGGATTATGCATCCTTTTATGTATTATGTTTAAGCTTTTAATTTCAGCATTGATGCATGTTCGTGTTCATGGGGCTGTTTGCCCTTTTGTATTGGTGTTGGTCACGTCCTCTTCACCGGTCGAAGGGTCGGGGATGTGACAGCTGCACTATCTTTAACATCTAATGGGAGGTGCTAGATTGGCCTAATAACATGGCCATCACCATATCCATATAAGGGTATCAAAGGAATCATGATGGTCCCTCAAGTATCAACATTTTTACTATTATGTCTCTACTGCCACAGGGATGGCCTTCAAATGGTTTTGAGTTTGCTATAATTCATCAATGTTCCTTATTTATATAACCTTTTAAATTGTTTCAAAATCTTATTTGAATGAAATAATAAAATATTAGTCTGGTTTTTCTATGTTTTCCAGAATTAAACTCTTGAGCTTTATATTGGAGTTGTGCCAAGATCAATCCTTGACTATTTGTAACTAATCTCGTTAATTTTTATTATACTATGTATTATGTGTCATTAATTGTGTTGTGTCTTCTCAATCCCAATCAATTACTACTTCTCATTAGATGTTTTTATCCAAAAGTTTCACTTTATGCAAGCACACATGGCTTGCATACTTACTTATAAATGTTGAATTAGGAGGCATCAAATATTCAAAATTATTTAGCTTGGGAATTTGTCACATTAGTGTTTTAAAGTAATTATCCATTACATATATAAATGAATCAAACTATTTATATATGTTAGTGATAAAGATAGGATTTCTTTTTTTTCCTTGGATATATTCTCCAGGAAACTCCTGGCTACTTTCCCCCTTCCTTCGATGGTACCCAGTGTAATGTGGGCAGCGCGGGCTTAGTGTGCCTAATCCTGGGTGAATCGAACCAGGGACCTGCACAATGTGTTGGATTACCAACATCACCCTCGCAACAGTGGCACCAACAGAATGAGCTAACCCTCATGACTGATAGAGTTGAAAATTACAAGCATAGATTATATATTGAAAATGAAGTTCAAAATTACAAACATAGAATATATATTGAAGATGACATAATGGTGAACAGACTCAGCTAACCCTCATGGCTAATAGATTTTGTTGATTACATGGGCAGACCCGGGTTTACTATAATCAATCAACAACACCCCTAACTCACTGGCCCTTTCGGCGACAGACCGCGAAGCGATCTGAAGTCTCACCCGAAGTGAATCTAATGGGTTGGCCAAGACTCAAGTGTCTTGGACCAGGTTCTGCGCATCCTACTTCTCTTCTCTTACTCCTGTGAGTCACAAGGTCAACTATATCGACGCATCGCACGTTCCTGTCTACTCGCAGCCTTTTAGCCGTGCGATTCTTATCCACGCGCAAGTCGCACGATTTCTTCCCACGTCACACAACTTCCACTTACTCACAATACCTCCAACCTTATCGCATCTCTGTGCACCGTGGGACACCCGACCTCTCGTCAGCGCTAAGCCCTCAGCTCATAGTATCGCGCACCGCAGCTCCTCTGCCGGTGCGGTATCGCCTCTCTGCGATATCTTACCACTACGACTTTGCACCCTTAGCGTTGACTGTGTCAATGTGCGAAACTTACTTCCCAGAAGTTATATTGTGATTAAATGGTCATTAAAAACAGACGTACAGGAGTCTTTAAGCAGCTTACTAAAATACTTCAACTTTTCTCTATCTTCCTGCATTACCGTGAGCTGAACAATACATACATTCACTTACTAACATTATATGCATGATAACCAGTAACAATAAGCAAATACAATCACATTCATGTAACACATAACACGCATATTTAACGTGGTTCACCCCCAGGATGGGAGCTACGTCCACCAAACTGTGCTTCTATTATATATCTTGAGGGAAGTTAGCACAGTCTGTTGCACTGCATATGCAGCGCGAGATCCCTTCTAGATCTCTGGCCTATTTCTATCTCTATATTGCCTTTCTTTCAATATATCCTTCCCTCTCTTTCCTCTCTGTGGATGGTTACATACAGACTCAAATGACTCACAGACAAGCTAGGTGTCTGGATCGTTACAACACAGTCTGTCTGACTGACTCCTGAGTCTATTCAAAAATAATCAACTGACCAACTCATGACTCATCCTACGAACCAACCAACCCTTTACAATACAAAATACAAGCTTTTATAGGCGGCCCGAAGGTCTCGCCATTACAACACTGTGGGCCTGTCCCAACAGTAACCCAAACCCTAATTAGTGACAGTCGGTCCTCTCTATCCTTGAGGTAGCCGCTTCCTGTCACACCACAACTCTCTGCAGTCTTCCATGCTTCCCGGCACTGACCATGGGTACTATGCACCGCTTCTCTCTTCTGTCCTTCGCCTTCAATGCTTGAGCCTCATTGCTCCTTCTTCTTTATGAGGGTCGCTGAGCCCTCCCGTCTTCCGCCGCTGCCTTCAATGCAGTGGGTGAGCTCTCCCTTCTCGGCCGCTCAAGTACCGTTGCCTTTCCTTTGATTTTCGCATCCCAAAAATTCACGGTTTCCGGCTCTGCTCTCCAGCTGGAAACGTACTATGGCGTCGTAGCTCTGCCTTGTCTTCTTTCCGCCAAAACTAGCAGCTTCTTCTGTAGCTGCTGGACCCTGCTCCAACAAAGTTCGAAATGGCAAACATAGATTATATATTGAAGATGACATAATGGTGATTTAATCCTTATATGACATATTCATATTTTTCCTTTCTCTAATTTTATAGTTTTCCCCTTTTTGAGTTTCTGTTGTGGCATCTATTGTAGCTTCCATGATACAACACATAAGATACAAGAAATGGATCCATATTTCCCTCTTGTCATCTAGTTGGGAAATGGATTCTTGTTGAATGATAAAAGAATAGGATCCATATTTAGAGGGTTTTGGTTATTACAATTTAACATGCACACACGCACTCTTAGATTAGAGATTTGGACTCATGCATACATTAAGTTCACAAAGTTAATTTGGATTTTTTCCTAACTGGTAAACAAAATATATATATACACACACGTACAAGGTGTGAGAAAAATTATATTTGATTGTTTTTTGTAATTATATAAGTAATGATAACAGAATTATTATTTAGTTCTTGAAATTTGATATTGTTAACTCAAACATAAATACTTTTATGAGTAAGTAACCTTTCAAGTCTAGCTAATATTTCTCTAATTTTACATGTTAATCCTTTGTTCAGAAAAAGGAGGGAATAAAGCTGGTTTGTGAAGCTATCTGTTCTGTAATCTTCAATGATCTAGGAAGTGGAAGTAAAATGTTGACTTATGCGTAATAACAAAGGTGTGGTTTAAAAATTGACAAAGAATTACTTCATGAACAGGGAATTCTTCTTAATTTTGTGTTTTTGTTTTGTCAAAGTTTTATGATTTAGAATCTTTGTGGTTAATACACATGATCAAAAAGAATATTTGCGCAATTATGAGCTTCCAAATCCACGTACCTATGTTAGTTCAAAAGGTTATTCATTTGCCAAGGGGCGTACAGGTTAGTACCATTTACTGGTGTGCATGCGACATATCTGTGGCCAGAGATTTGATTAATTTTGATAATGTGCTTATATATGGAAAATGCAACGGTATTATCCACATTTGTTCTTGAAGAGAAAATTATGGTAGCTTTTAAAGTCTCTGAAGTATAAATATTAGTATAAAAGTCATTTTCTTAAATTCAAAAATATTATAATTTTATTAATAAAATAATTATAGACAAGATTGAAATTTTAATACTAAATGTATTTTATAGAAAAGATCATTATTTAAAATTACAACGATAAGACAATAACATCCTAAAAATCTTATGACCAGTATGATAAACTACAACTCAAGGATGCTAGTATTTAATATGTACATCTGTAGCAAAGTTTAAGGGGTTCCAGAAGTGCAAGGGTAAACAAAAAAGTTTCTTGAATCCTTGAAGAGAATGAAGTGCTATGTTAGGTGGATGAGGTTGTAGCAATCATGAACCCCGAACCATTGACTGACAACATTTTAAGCTTGAACTACAAAATCCTTACAACACCAGGGATCGACTGAGGTAACTGGAATTCTTTGTAGTTCTTCTTCCAGAGGAGAGAGACATACAGAGACAATGTGCATGAAGGTGGACCTTGGTTGGTGAGGAGAGTGGGAGTGTTCAGGAAATACTGCACAGTGGTATTTGATCCTTTGGAGAACTGATCTGCCACTGCCTCTATTTGGATGATATTACAAAATCTCCCTTTGGGTCCTGGGCCTCCTGGCACATGTTGATTTTTGGAACAGTGGCGAGCATCCAACTCAAACTGTGAAGCGTCCCAGAAGTCATGAAAGACAAAGGATGTCAGATCATGTAGGAATTTATGTTGAAACTTAATAAAGGACTGGCTTCTTTAAATTTAGAGCTCCTGGTTTTGAAATGGAAGAAAGTAGGTTTCTAAATATAGCATTAAGATGAAAAACATGCTTTGCCATGTGCACTGTCCATTATATTTCCCAAACAAGGAAAATCTATAAAACTTAAACTCAACAAAAACCAGACTGCAAAACAGGTGGAGGCAGGAAGAAGGAACCCTGGAAGAATTCAACATTCTGAGCCTAGTAAAATGGGAGGATCCATCATTTTGAGGCTGGCAATCCTTCCAGAACATGCAATTAGAAGACGCTGAAGAGAAAATAAAGAGACGACAACAAAAATATCTGTTAAAGAACTAGATAAAAGAACAGAGAACAAAGCACAAGACAACAATTATGAATGAGTAAGAGAAGAAATCCATGGAATGGTTAGAAACTTGAAGTGGATAATATATTGGCAGAGGAGAAACCAGGTGTTGGAAGTGCTCAAGGACTGTTCCTATTATGAGCAAAATAATATATTGGAAGTGAAACTCTGGAGGAGAACAAAAGACTCAAGAATGAACGAAGAAGGCAATGCTAGGATGGATCAACACATAAAAAATACAACAAAAATTTCTTAAATGACAACAATACAGAAGTATGCATCTCCTAGATACAAAAATTATGGAGTGTGTTCCATATTTTAGAAGAATTTTAGCCTCGGGATCAATCGGTAAATCTCCTGGATACAAAAATTATGCAGTTTGTTCCATATTTTAGAAGAATTTCAGCCTCAGGATCACTCGGTAAATCTCCTAGATACAAAAGATATGCAGTTTGTTCCATATTTTTAGAAGAATTTCAGCCTCAGGATCACTCGGTAAACCAGAAAGAAACAAATCATTTAGAATTCCTTGAAAATTCTACAATGAAGTCTATTTTTATAGGTGTTATTATTATTATTTGTCATAGATAATTTTGAGGTTCATAGGTTGTTTTTTTGGAGTTAAAACTTTTACCTCTTCCTTAAGTGATTTATTTTGATCCTCTAAGGCTTTTAGCTCACTAGCAATAGTAGGGGAACCACTAACATATGACTGAATGGCTTTTCCATTTTCCTTGATTGTTGTATTATTTACCTTTAAACCTTTTCCTCCTTTTCAAGTGCTTTCCGTTTCAGCAATCTCTCTTTTAAAATTTTTAACTTCATCTACAAGAAGCTCATTTTTTATCTTTTCTTCCCCAACATGCCTTGGTCTTGCATTTGTTTCTGCTAAGCGTGTCTATAAGAGATCAATTTCAATTACCCCTTGTAAAGATTCTTTCTCAACACGAGCCTGATCAAGGTCTTCCAAAGCACACAAGAACGTGCTTGGTTGAGGAGTAGAATATCTTGAGAGAAAATTGTTATTTTATGGTAATGTCAGGATCAAACAACTAATAAAAATAAATCACCCCATCATCTTATCAAAATATATGGTCCTCACATAAAAAGTTATTGAACCAAACAATGGAGATAGGTAAGTAATTAGGATACCTTTTTATGTATCCTTTATCATAGTGATCAAGTCCTCAACTTGGATCCCATAATTCATTTTTCAGTTATCATTCTGCCTTCTTTTCTGTATTCAAAGCACCACGTCAAATTAAGCAAGTAATTATAGTTCCTACATAAGATTAATCATTAAATTCATCCTTTTACACAGCGAGCTAATGAACCAGAAAAATTCAATGCATCATTTGTAACATCTTACTTCACAAAGAAGAAAAGAAATAAAATTAAGAAAGACAAGTGAAGGAATCTAGCTACCAGAAACAATTTTCATATTAGGTGACATTGGATTTTGATTTCATTCCAAGGTTGAAAGATTATTTTGACCTTATTTATCTTCAATATAATAATCAAAACTTGGGGGTTATTTCATATTTGTATTTAAAGAATTATGGTAAAATTAAAGAAATTACGGTGATGATTTTACTCCTGCCAAGTCACTGTGGAAAGCTTATCCTACCACAAGTATTGCAAGCATCATTTTTCCCAACTTTTCAAAGAAAAGGGTAGTTACAATCATCACATTAATACTACCAGCTGCAATCCCTAGGTCGAGAGTGTAGCCCCTAAGATATAAGGTTATTGTGATCTCTTTACTTGATTACCATTTGTGCTTGTATTTTGATTTTTTTACAAGTATGCTGGTTTGTTGGGGAAAAGAGACCTGATCTTCTGTTTGGAATTTCACCAATTGTATTTGCCAATCCTAAGTGAGGGACATTGAATTATAAGGTCTTGTAATTTAATTTATATTGGTGTGTAAAAGAAAGATGACTTGTTTAGTCTATATTGGCAATATTTATTATTATTATGGTTTGCAAAAGTGTTTAGAATACATATATTGTCAGCTATCATAATTGTGTAGTTGTTTGCAAGTTTGCAACTAAGTGGAAAAGTATTGATCAAGTTTGTGTATGTATTCATGTGTATTTGGTTTGGAGGAGTTTTATTGTCCTCTGTTTAGTATATTTGTTACTTTTATGAACGCACTACTTTCTTAGAAAAAAATTGTCTTGTCCAGCTTTTTTCATTGGATTGTCTACCATTGGTATATGACAATATTGAGTTCTAATTCATTTAGGTTCCACTTCTTGAATTCTTTAAAAATCCAAGCAATAATAACTATGATCACTAGCAGGCGTGATTCTTTTTCAAAAGCAAGAACTTCATACATGTATTGTTCTATCACAGATGTTATTATACCAGCCTAACCCAGAGGGGTCAAATCTCTCTAGGTAAAAACCTCTTTTTAGTAATAAGCCTACTCATATCATCTCTCTTTATTTAACAAATTTTCCTCTAGTTTCTCAATGGATATTTATTAGTTCTCTCTCTTTATTTAACTAAATTTTCATGGGTTTGTCAGTGGGTTTTTATTAGTTGACTGGCATGCCAAAACATTTCATTTCGGAAGAGAACCACGAAGGAATGAATATGATCCATTAAAACCCTTTCACGAAATGAATTCGAGGTACAGGTATGTCTGGATTTCTCTCCCAATCGTTTAACCTTCATTCCATTTCTGGCCTTTGCTTAATCCATCTTTTTACTAATAAACCTACTCATATTATCTTTCTTTATTTAACATATTTTCCATTAATTTCCTAGTGGATATTTATAGTTAGTTAACTCTCTTTATTTCACTAAAATTTCATTGGTTTCTCAGTGGATTTTTATTACTGAAATGCCAAAAAAAATTCATTTTGGATTATTGGTTTCTCAATGGATTTTTATTACTAAGATGTCAAAAAAATTTCATTCTGAAATATTGGTTTCTCAGTGGATTTTTATTATTGACATGCCAAAAAAAAATTAATTACACCTTGATAATTTTGGAGTTTTTAGGTGAGAAATAGAGAATGACTGATGTTGTATAAAAAAAGTACTAACCCACCTCGATATATTACACTCGTGCGTAAGCCCCAAGAGTTAGCTCAATTGGTTGAGCACCCATCGCTAGGCCTCTCGGTATAGAGGTCACGAGTTCAATCCTCATTAACGCTATTGGGGTTGGGCATGAAGTGTGCCGAAGGTGTGAGGCCCCTTCGGGTGGGCCCGCCTGATTTATTTCCGTGGACGTAGCCCGTCGGTCAAGCCGGCGCGTGAACCACATTGAAAAAAAATATATATTACACTCGTGCGTGATTAGGAGCCTCAAGAATCGAATTAATGCGTGGGATACAAGGACTCTGCTGCAAGTAACTATCATATTTTTGTGAATATTAGATTATTCATATGTGATTTAAAACCATGTAATATTGTGCATGTGATTCTAATTTGTGTGTTGTGCTTAATGCTTAAGTCTAGATTGTTATACCCCTCAAATATTAATTTTTTTATTTATTTAAAACAATGTAATAGTGTGCATGGGATTCTAAGTTATAGTAACCTTTCTATCCGACTATTTGCATCGATCGGTCGACCAGCAATGTGTGATGTGACAGCTCACGCGAGTCAGGTCGTCCGATCGGTGCAAATGGTCCGGTAGAAAGGTTACTCCTTCTAATTTATGTGTTGTGCTTAATGTTTCAAGTCTGGATTGTTATACCCGTTAAACATTAATTTTTATTTTTATTTTTTACTTTATGTTTTGCAATTCTTAAATAAATTCAAATTTCAAACGGAAAAATACATAATTATCAATTATAATTCTGAAAACAATTAAAATTCAATGTTAAACATTATAATGTATTCATAATGTGTGGTTCGTCCAATATAACTCAACTTTATTTGTTTCTCTAGATTACTAATTAAAATTATAATCATTAGCCATTGTTGCAAGATAAGAATTTAATAATGACTTCACTCGTCATGATCCTTGAATGAGCTCCTGTATGAATATTTAGGTTAACGCTTTACAAATATAGTGTTCTAATAATGCCTTCACTCCTCCCGAACTTTGATCATCGATAGAAAAATTAAACAATTATAATTATTTTGGTAGTGTTCTGGAATACCACCGCACCAGCCAGAACACTAAAAGCTGATGCGCATTTGTACAATAATTTTTTTGAATGATTGGTATTATATGGAATGCTATACGTGTGTTTTTTTAAAGAAAAGGATTTAAGGTTTTGGTTTGCCATCTTGAATTGGTTGTTTTTTTGACAGGTCTTTTGTTTTCCTTCTTATATTTTTGTTTTTTTCTGCATGGAATGGAATTGGTATGATTTCTTGTTTTATTTTATTATTAAAATTTGGTTTCATTTTTTATATATTATTTTTTTGGCATGGAATGGAATTGAAGATGATTTTTTGTTTTATTTTATTTTTAAAATAAATAAAAAATAGAGTTTTTGAGAAGGAGTAATTTTTTTATTAATAGTTTAGTTTAATTATTCATAAACAAAATGTTTAAAGGTTTCTAAAGTTGTATTTTGTTATTTTTATAAATGTATTATTTATGTTTTTTATTTATTATGTATACTATTTATATATTAATTATAAGGCAACATGTTATAAGTTTTTTTTATTTTTTATTTTTTATTATTATTAATTTTTATTGAGTCTACATGATCAAAATATAAATGATCATATTGTAGAGTTCTTTTCCTAGTTTATATTAAAATTTGAGTTATTTTAATCATGAGTAGGTTTTATTTTTTAAATGTTGATTGGATCATAGTTATAGATGGCAATTACCTTCTCTTTGGCCTTTATAGTGCGGTATCAAGTGTTATGTTCAATATTATCAAATTTGAAGTCCTTTATGCAGCTCAATAAAAAATTTTATTTTTTGATAAATCACTAAATCCATGTCAATCTCCTAGGTGGTCAAATGGGTGAATTAGATGTTAGAAGAACTTAGGTATTGGGAAATTTGGCAAAAATTATTCAATGCAAAGTTCATTCATATATTGCTCAGAAAGAATTTCTTGCTTTGCAAAATGCTACCATTGATCTTTAGGCCTGATGGCAAGGTATTTTATTTTCATGTATTTGTAGGTCTCGTGGTTCTAAATGTTTATGCATTTTGAGTACACCGGCTCTTTGTTGGAATTTTTTCTCTTTTCCATATTAAATCTTGTGAAATTAATATGTACATTTTTTAGTGATTTTTTTTCTCTTTTAGTGAGCAACAAAATTTATTGCTTAACATGTGTTGTTTGTAGGTAACCTTACTCGCAATATTTATAACAACATGAGGAGGGAGGCTATTGTAGTGCAAATATAGAAGCATGTGCAGTGTGGATACAGAAGCACATGCGCAGATAGAAAGCTCAAAAAGTGGGCCATTGAGTACGAAGAGCTTGTTGCTGAGACTTTTCCATAGAGTAAGAAGAGCCTGTTGTTGAGTGTTTCAATGTGTTAAGTATGGTTCTGAAGTTTCCACACGACCTAGGTATGGCTTAGCAGCCAAGTACAAGTGGGATAGTTTAGCTATTGTCATATTTTGAAAAGTCATCGATGTACTAGATGATTTTTATGTAAAGTTATATGGAGATAGTTTTTTAGAAAACTCATATTTATTGTAATATTTGACATTTCATATAATATAATTTGTGCGGTTTCAAACTTATATGGTTGTACTTTATATTATTTATAAGTGTTGTAATTAACTAATTAATGTGACATTGAATAATTCACATGTGTATTAGATGATGATAAATAATGTATTTTTTTTTTAATTTAAACATAATATCATATTAAAAATTTATATTGCTTAATAATGGACACCATTAAAACTACTAAAATATAATAACCACACATAAAACGACTAAAAATGACTAAATTAGTGACCAATAAATGAGATTAATGACCAAAATTCGCATATAAAATGACTAAAAATTGAGAGATACGTGACCAAACAATGAGATATAAATGACAAACAAAACGGCCAAAAATTGCATATCAATGACCAAAAAGCAATTTTGGTGGCTAATTTACGGTCTTTTATTACACGACCAAATTTGGTCATATTCTAGTTTGTTATATGGTCATTAATTTGGTCATAAATGTGTTCATATATTTGGTCATTGATTCAAATATATGACCCAATTAATGACCATATATATGACCAAATTAATGACCAATTGACAAGCTATAAACGACCAAAATAAAAATGATCAATTTTGGTCGTGTAATAAAAGACCGTAAATTAGCCACCCATGATCGCCAAACCAAAAGTGGTCATTGATATGCAGATTTTGGTCCTTTTTTTGTCACTAATCTCTCATTTTACACTAATGCTTGCGAAACTTCATTCTTGTCTTATTTGATGATATCCTCATCTGTAGTAAAACATGGGCTGAGCATCTCCAACATCTGGATCTTGTACTGCATCTTTTCTGTGATCATCTTCTCTGTGTTAAACAATTTAAATGTGTTTTTGGGAAGAAGGAAGTACAATATCTTGTGAATATTGTTTCAGCACAAGGGGTTCGTGTCGATCCTTCCAAAATTGATGCCATGAAAAATTGGCCGCATCCTCATACCTTGAAGAGCCTTCGTGGGTTTTTGGGACTTACTGGCTACTACCGCAAGTTTGTCAAGGATTATGGGAAGATTACATCTCCATTAACAACTCTACTAAAAAATGATGCTTTTTCATGGACACCTGTTGTTGAGTGTGCCTTTGAGAAACTGAAACAAGATATGTGTACCACACTTGTTCTAGCTATGCATGATTTTTCCAAGACCTTCACTATTGAGAGTGATGATTATGACAATGGACTTGGTGTTGTCCTCCTCCAAGATGAACATCCCATTGCGTTCACCAACAAATCCCTGTATGGTAAGAATTTAGCCTCCTCTACATATGAGAAGGAAATGATGGCTATTTTGCATGTCATATAGAAGTGGTGTCCATACCTCTTAGGGAATCATTTATGCATCAAGACTGATCACCAAATTCTGAAATGTTTCATGGAACAACGGGTCTCATCCCCAACACAATGTAAATGGGTTAGCAAACTCATGGGTTATGACTATGAGATCACTTACAAGAAGGGTAAGGAAAATCTTGTGGCGGATACTCTTTCCTGCACATTTGATGACCATGCTTCCCTTTCATCTATTTCTATGCCTATTCCAAATTGGTTACAATCTGTCCAGCAAGGCTATGTCAATGAATCTTCCTTATCTAAAATCATCCAATAGTTGGCCATTAATGCTTCTATTGTACCGCATTACTCTTGGGATGGTTCTTCTCTGAGATACAAGGGCCATTCGGTGCTTCCCCAAAGCACATATCTTCACTAGGATGTCTTCTATGAGCTCCATGCTTATCCATCGGCAGGGAACTCTAAGTTCCTCAAAACATATGAGCGGGAATGACGTAAATTATTTATGAAGGGAATGTAATGAGAAATTCAAAATATGCTTGCCGAATGTGATACCTTCCATCACCACAACAGTGAAACTACACTCCTCCCCAGCTTGCTCGAACCCTTTCCCATCCTTATAAGGATTTGGACAGATTTTTTAATGGATTTCATTGCAGGGATCCATAAATATGGAGGGAAGACCGTAATATTGGTTGTGGTTGATCGACTCTCCAAATATAGTTATTTTTTTGCTCTCATCCATCCATATACCTCCTCCTCGGTCACACAAATTTTCATGGACCAGAAATTCCATCTTCATGGAAACCCTTCATCCATTGTCTCAGACCTCAATGCAACTTTCAAAAGTATTTTTTGGACCGAACTCTTTCGCCTCACTGGAACCAAACTGAATATGAGTTCAGGATATCACCCACAAACAGATGGTCAGACTAAAGTCACCAACAAATGTTTGGAAACTTATCTTCGTTGCTTCATCTCTGAACAACAACATCAATGGGAAAAGGGCTCCCTCTCGCTGAATGGTGGTACAATACTTTCTACCATTCTACATCTAAAATGACTCCATATGAAGTTGTTTATGGTCAGACACCGCCAATGTTCCTTCCATACACCCCCAACAGTTCACCAGTTCAAGCAGTTTACATGGTTCTTCGAAACCATGATCAAATCCTTCACATTCTATAGGAGAATATTCACATGGCAAGAAATCGCATGAAACAACAGGCCGATCAACACCGTTCGTAGAGCACATTTCAAGTAGGTGATATGGATTTTCTTTGTATGTAGCCTTACAAGCAATCCTCCCTGAAACTCAAAGGGCATCAGAAGCTGGCTCCAAATTTCTACGGGCCATATAAATTTCCTCAGAAGATTGGGTATGTTGCTTATAAATCGAAACTTCCTCCATCTTTTCGCATTCACCCAGTCTTTCATGTCTCTTGTCTCAATAAAGTGATTGGCACCAACATCAGAGCACAAACTGTTTTACCAGAGCTGGATAAGGAAGGATCCATCATTTTGGAACCGGAGGCCATCCTCAATCAGCGCACTCGTCAGTGTCGCTCTTGGTCCATCACAGAGGTCTTAATTCAGTGGCATGGCATGCAACTAGAGGATGCTACATGGGAACCACTCCTTTAGATTCAGCAACAGTTTCCACATATAAAGCTTTGAGGACAAATCTTTTCTAAGAGGGAGGGGACTCTTAAGAACCCGTGTCAACCCTCCTCTTTATTTTGTTAGTATATTTTGTCGGACGCATATGATTTGTAAGTCCTCCCATTAGTATGTTGTATTATCCCACATTCATGGGAGTAAGTAATAGTTGTTAAGTCGTCCAATTAATATGTTGCATTATCCCACAAGTCCATTTACTTATACACCTAGTCGAAGAAATTGAATTAGTGAGTGTCGTATCAATGAGGTGGATTTTTTTCTTTGAGAAGTGTATGAAAAATGTAAAAATATATGTATGACAAAAGGAACATACAAAGGGTTTCCTGGTTGAGGCCTATGAATTGAATGAATCATTTTTCTTCCTATGTGAATTCATTGGTAAATATTTGAAGATGCGGCATGAAGGCTGAGATTAAGAATGTGCATCAGATATTATTGATGGAGAAAAACTGCAATCTAATGGTGTTCAAGTAGAAATTAGTAAGTAAATTTATGATCACTAGGGTTATTTTTATTGCAATCGTTAATTTACTTTATAATTCTTTTGTCAAATTAATAACATGACATTTGGAATTTGAAAAATACATGTTGGCATATAATAGGTCTAGACGAAAGTGTTCTACTTGACAAGTTTGTTAAGTACCACATGGAATTTATGAACAAATGGATTGATTTGTATGATAAAAAAAGAGAAGACATGTTATAAGTAAGGAGACAGTTTAGATTGAATCCAATGAATACTCCACTTCCCACTGATTTTCTTGGGGAATGACGCAAAAATTGCACACTACAATGGGTTAGTGAACAAATTCAAAATCAAGTAGATGATGTGGATATAGAATCAAACATAACATAACATGAAATCAACATATCTAGAGGATGTGAAATAGAGGTACATTTGGAATTTTACAAAATGTTGTTTCAATATAGTTTTGACACTATCAACTATTTAAATGTGCATAATCATATGTGTTTTCACTAAACTAAATGCTATTTTATAGGCAAGGAAATATCCTACAATGTGGGAATATGTCTGACATTATCGTGTAGAAAGAGTAGATGTGAAGAGACTACCATTTGATTTTGGCATCATGGTTGATTTCAAGCAATCCAGAAGGGCATGCTCAAAATATAGGAATATTATGGAGGTGAATCTACAATATGTTGGGAAAATCCAAGAAATTATTGAGTCAGATTAACGCTCTTTTAAATGTTGTATTTTTAAGTGTAGACAGTATGAATAATTTGAGAGGACACAAAGACGTGATACCCATAGTGGATTTTTTTCTATAGATCCCTCAAGGTTCCTACAAGAGGATGAGGAGCCTTATGTTCTCCCAATTCATTGTGAACAAGTATTTCCTTAACTCAAAACAAGAAGTGGTAGTGATCATTAATCTATTACTTCATAGTTTATTGCAAATGTCTGTGTGTGTGTGTATTAATTAGTAAACATTTTATAACATAGGTATAATATATGTATGTCATTCTTATGTAGGAAATTTTCTATGAATATATTTTGGACCCAAAATGGATATTTTTCATACATTATGATTTAAGATTTAGGGATGTATTTGAAGATGCCTAAGTGAATACAAAACAAAACAATGTTGGTCAAAAAAATGTGAGAGAGGGATTAGAGTACACCAAAGAAATTGACATCCATGATGATATTGAAGATGGTTATGTTCATCCACAAGAGGAAACCAATCCAAATTTAGACGATCTTATACAAGACAACCGTACGGATAATATAGAAAATTATGATCCAAATACATTTGGTAACAATATAGATGATCTACAATCAAATTTCATTAATGATGAAGATGATGTAGATGAAGACGAGGATGATTATAATACCATCTTAGTGGGATGGTCTAGTAATACTAATATTAAATAATTGCAAGAACATATTAGCATTGACAAGGATACACTAAAAGACATCGCTGCAGACAATAATGTAAATGATAAAGATGTCTAAGTTTTCAGAATTTGTAATCCATGTTTAAATAATGATGATTTTTATGGTTGTTCAAACATTGAAATGCTTCAATATTATTTGTCTGGATACAAATTTCCTATATCAATCTCCTTAAAGTGTTCAGTTTTTGGTATTAATTGTTGGCAAAAAAAATTAGGATTACTTTGAAAAGAGTTAGCATGGTTACTAGCCATTTATTGGTTGATGATGGTTTAGAGATGTTTCCAGGTTATTGGTTAGACTCATACTGAACTAGGATGAAGAGCATATTGAATAACAAAACATTAGATATGCAATTGTTAAAAAAATGCATAAATTGTATATGTAAAAAAATTTAAATCCAAACTATTAGGAACAATGTATGCAAAGTTTGTTCATTAATTTATATTAAAAAACATATTCAAAAATCCAAACCGTTAGGCACAATGTATGAAAAGTTTTTTATTAATTTATATTAAAAAGCATATTGAAAAATCCAAAAGTTTGTTAATTGATATATATTAAAAATATTGAAATTTTTTACTTAGCCTAAGCCCTTGACCTTTAAACCATCTATCCCCTTCCCCCCTAACCTCTAACCCATTTACCACTCAATAGAGTTTCGACAAATATATATGGGAATAAAAAACAATGTCAATGAGATGCACATGATGATGTTATGCAACCAAGTCCCAAAAATAGCATAAAAAGAGCAAAACTAGACAAGAAGAGAGTAATCCACACCTTTTTTGTGCTAGTAGTATTTATATTAAAAGTAAAAAAATTAAAAAAAGAGTTACATGTCCAGATGCCAACCCAGACCTCCAAAGATGCAAGTCATCAGAATAACAGAAGAGAACTAAGCTTTATCCATCAACTTGACTGCACTACGGTACTTACAATTTGAACCAGGAAATATATCAGAGCAAGAAGACAGTAAATTAGGCAAAATGATTAAACCTTAGTAGCGAAATGAGAAAACTAGGGGTGGTCACCTGGAGCAGGGTCACCATCCTTGTTGGGACTCTGTTTATCTTCAACAATTGGACAACTTCCAAATAAATCATCATCCCAGGATTGATACAAGAGCTTGGGCGACAGGGGCTCTAATTTGCTGCACATGGTCCCTTCTCTAGTAGAAGCATGTACCCTTTTGAACTGTAAAATATCAATAGTAGATGGTATCAGAAATTTGAATAGAAGCGGAGACCAACTTGAGGAAGTTCCCGTTTCATGAATGGTCATCCCAGTGGTAGAGGATGTCGAGACTTTCACGTTCCCTAATCCTTTAGTAAACAAGTCCTTCGGGATGTAGGGAGTCATAGGCTCATGGGGCGCAACTCCTGGAAGGGGGACTACTACAAACCCGGTAGGGAAGGCGGCCACCATGTTAGCCATCTCAGGCTTAGAAAATTTAGGCGTAGGATGCATAACCTAGCGAATCATCGCTCTAGAGAGAATTTTCCACCAGCCAGACTAGCGTCCAGGCTTGCTATTTTCCCATCCAAATGCACTAGGAGGCCTCTGACTTCCAAAATGGAAGTGGTGGTTGCAGACCAATTCATCAACACTTCTTCAACCAAATTTCCTAGAATTTTCTTCACTAACCAATAGAATTTTATCTGGTTACCGTAGTTTCCCGTGGCCAAAAAATTAGCTACCTAGGAAGGTTCCCAATCTTCTATGAGAGCTTGAACCAGGGGAGATACTGTGCTAGCATACCCTGTGTTTATCACCTTCACCTTCCTTGGGTGCTTAGCCTCATGGATCGAACCATACCTACCTCCCCTACGAGGGGTTCCCCTTGGCTGCATCATTGTGAGACTTCGATGAGCAAAGACCCACAGAGACAAGCTGATAACATAGTGGGACCAAAGCTGGACCAACACCACTGCAATATTTGAGGGAAAGCTAATGCAGAGGGAGGTCATCAAGGTATCTATATCATACATCTTCCGAGTGGGAGGGAAATACATCACATGTGGAGATTTCCTTTACGAATATGTCTGCTTGAAGAGACTGGTACTTCCCTCGTCGTATCAAAGTAGCTAAATTATTCACATTGCTTGAGTCCATTAAATTCTAGGGCATACGAGTGTTTACTTCGTGTCTCTTCATCGAGTTGAACCACGTCCACGTTATGGAATTCAATTAAACATGGGTCGCTTAAATGTTTGCTAAATAAATCCTGCTTATGAACCTAGATGGAGGTGGAATGGGAGCACGTGTCTAGACCAGTTAGCCGTTGTACGCACTCATCTTGTGCATGGATTTGAATCCAACTTCTAGTTGGGACCAGCTCATGAGGCATGCCAATTGAATATTGGCTTGCAGTGTATCAAGGATTGGGTTGTCTACTTTGGTTAGCACCATGTGTGCTGAGCATGCTCCCAGGTGTCAATATGTCTAGACATAAACCCACAACCGGGGGTAGGAATTCTTGGGAAGCGAGATCACTACAGTGCTAGATCAAGCTATTCGGGAAGGGTGATCCAAGCTTTCCTGTATAGAGAGTAATTTCGCACCTAACCCCTTCATTTTCCAAGTAGTCAGCCAGAGCATTGTCTTTTGTCCTAACATGATGGAAGGTGGCCAAACAGAGAGTTTCCAGGCTTTGGCCAAGTCTACTGATATTGTGTTCCAATCTCCAATTGGTGGATAGTTTGGACACTTGTGCTCCATTTTGGAATTTGGTGACCATTTCAAGGATTTCCTAAGAGCCTCCCTCCGTGATAATAGGAAGGAAGTGTCATTTCTTAGCTAGGACAATCCCTTCTATGAGGCCTTTAAGTTCAACAGCATTTTTAGCATTGAGACCCGTGCCTCCGAAGAGGATGTGCAAGATTTGACCCTCATGATTTCGAATGGCTCCTCTGAAACCTGATATGCCTGGATTTCCTTTAGAGGCTTCGTCAAAGTTGAGTTTAAAGACATATACTGGGGGAGGGGACCATTTCTCTGGGATGGATAGTCTTCTGAAGGGTCCCTCACCTATAGAAGGGATAGGATGGTGCATAAAGTTCCAGTTTTCTAGAATACATTTTTCAGCTGAAGTCAAGGGAAAGTCTGAGAGTTTCCAGTATTTCAAAAAGGTTGTGTCCTGAAGATTTTTTTTGAGATCCGCCCATATGGTGTCTAGATTATTTTTACGGTCCTTGAATATTTTGGAATTCCTTTCCTTCAATATGCTCTAGACCAAGAAGCCTAGGGAAAGTTCCCAGATTTTGTTAAGAAGAACGCTTTGGAAAGGAGATATCTCCCATACTTGCAAAGGGTTTAGTATGTTGTTCTTGTCTTTATTAGTTCTCCTAGAGATACCTGCCATGCGATCCCAAAGTTGTGAGGCCAACTCGCAGGAGTCTACCAGATGATTTATGTCTTCTGCCACATTTCTACATAATATGCAGAACGCGGGCCCCTGGAAGCCTTTTTTTGTAGATTATTCCAAGTAAGTATGCACTTGTGGGAAAAAAACTAGAGGAAGGTGGTGATTTTGGGCCATATGTGTAGATTCCATATTTTTTCCAGAGGGGGGGATCTTGTTCAACATCCTTGGTGGCCAAGATAGAATAAGCCTCCTTTATAGTGAACGAGCCTTTGGAGAGGTTTCCCCCATCTCAATATATCAAGAGCCTGCTTGATTCTAATTTTCTTGGTCTTCATGTCCTCCCATATTTTTCCATTGTTTCCGGATTCAGAGGCGTGGTCCATCTTCTTAGATGTATCCATGAACGAAAAGGTAGAGCATCTTCAAGACCCCATAATTCCCAAATTACTAGGTGACAATTTGTAATATGGTTTAGGTGTATCTCGTCTATCTCATATTGGCTGATGAGGTTGGGAATTTGCTGCCAAGAGTCCTGTGAGAATAAAGCGAGTGTTCCTTCTCTTATCTCCTAGAAGTTGTTCTTGTAAATGACAGATTTTTTTGAGTTGGTTGCTTTCCATATGAGGGATCCCAGAGGCTCACTATTGAGATGGACCATTTGTGAAGGGTTCCAATCTGCTGCATATTTTTTGTTCCATAATTGTCCTCGGGGTGTGTTATTTCAAGAGATCCGGGTCCATCATATTTTAGCAGAGAGAGATTCATTATTTATTTCCAGGTCTCTTAGACCTAGTCCACCCTTACATCGAGGTAGACAGAGAGTGCTCCACTTTACGAGGGCCCACTTGTTTTTCTTAGATATTTTTCCCCAAAGGAAGGAGCGTTGAATACTTTTGATGGATTTTAAAACCCATTTGGGAGATGTAAGGACAGAGAACAAGTAGATCGACAGGGATTGGAGAACCGATTTAAGGAGGGTGAGACAACAAGGAAGGTTGAGGGAGTGAAAGGTCCAGGAGGAGATTCGAGATTCCAGTTTGTCAAGGAGTTCTTTCCAAGAGGAGTGCTTGATTGCCGAATTGAAAAGAGGTGCTCCCAAGTACTTTGAGGGTAGGGTGGAAACAATGAATCTCAAAATGTGAGAGACGTTACGTTTGGTGATAGCATACATATTAAAGAAGAAGATCTCAGACTTTTCCAAGTTGATAGTGGTACCAGAGGCTTCAAAAAATATGTGGAGGATGTCTCTCATATATCGGGATTCTTGGACATAGGGGTTCCCAAAGAGGAGGTTTCCATCTAGAAACTGGTGATAGGCAAGGGGATTATCATCGTGCAAGGAGAGACCTCATAGTGTACCCAAGGCTATGGCATTATGAATCAGTCTACCTAAGCCTTTCTCCATGAGGATGAAAATAAAGGGCGAGAGGGGGTCTCCATGATGTATACCTCGAGAGGGAGAGAAGGTAGGCGAGGGGGACCTATTGATAAGAATTGAAAAGAAGGCCGAGTATATTAGGGAGGATATCCAGTTGGTCCATTCATGAATGAACCCAAAGGTGAGGAGCATATTTTTTATGAAATCCTAGCTGATCTTATCAAATGGTTTAGAGAGATTTAACTTCAGGAGCATCCCAGGAGAGCGACTAGTTTTGAGGGAATGAATCACTTCATGAGCTAGGATGATGCGATCCAAGATTTTTCTGCCTTCTACATAGCCCATTTGCTCAGGGGAAATGAGTAAAGGGAGAAGAGGCTTGAGGCGTTAACAACTACTTTGAATATGATTTTGTAGATAACATTGTAGAGGGAAATGGGTCTAAACTTACCCGGAGGGAGGCTCCGGTTTCTTTGGGCACCAGGGTGAGGTGGGTGGCATTGAGAGCTAGCAGGAACCACTATTTCTACCATGAATCTTATACCACTTCATGAACCTTATGCTTAAGTAGATTCTGACAGCTGTGAAATAAGTTTACAGTAAAATTGTCTCGTCCTGATGTTGTATCTTCAGACAATTGGTTCACCATAAGTTCGACCTCTTGTAGAGAGATGGTTTGCATGAGCGCATTATTCTGCTCAGCTATGATTATGCTAGGAATATGTTGGGTTACTTTTTATATAGAATTTTCTCTGGAGAGCATCGATTTTGTCAGAAGGTTCTGAAAGTACCCAGTTAGCTCATGTTCAATGTCCTCCCACTCCTCTAGTATTTCCCTTGCTTTTGTTTTGAGTTTAGAGATACGATTGTTCATTCAGTGTTGTATCATAGATCTGTGAAATAATGTATTATTTCTGTCTCCTTCTTGTATCCATTTTACTCTGGATTTTTGTTTCCATAAAATCTCCTCATGGTTGCAATGTTTGTTCAGTTGAGATGTGAGATCATGTTCTTTGTGTTTACTTTTTTCTGGCATTCCATCAGCCATTATGGAACGTTCAAGTCTTCAAGGTTTTCTTCAAGTATTTTTTGTCTTTGAAGATGTCTCCAAAGGTGGTGTGGTTCCAGTTTCTAAGTTTGGCTCTGAAATATTTGAGTTTTTGCTGCATAATGTCCATTTTTGTCTTCCCTGACAGCAACATTTCATCCCACTAGCATCTAACCGAGTCCATGAAGGGTGGATGAGAGAGCCAATTTTTTTCAAATCTGATAGGGAGGTGAAGGCAGTCTCCTATGCTCTCCTAGTTTAACTCTATTGGCCAACGATCTAAACCCGCTATAGGAAGAAACAAGGAGGATATAAGACCATCTATGTGTAAAATATCCTTCGATATCAAGAATCAGTCTAATCTCTTAGCAATGTGGTGAATTCCCCCTCTCTGGTTGTTCCAGGTGAAAAACCTGAGGAAGGTTGTAGATCTACTAGTTTATAGTTGTTGATGGAAGCCTTAAAGAGGAGGTCTTCAGCGGAAATGACTTTTAAACCTCCTTTTTTTTCCTCAAGGGAGGTGATATTGTTGAAATCTCCCCCTATAATGAGCCAGGAATCTTGGTGCTGCTGGGAGAACCAAGTCATGAATTGTAGTAGCTGGAGCTTGAGCTTTGGATTTTGAGGTATGTAAACATTGAAAAGATGGACATGGATATTGGATCTAAGAATATGGAATGAAGCTGATATCGCATGGGCACAATCTGAAGAGTCTCTGATATCAATATCAATCGGGTTCTAGGCAATGACTATAGCACTTGCCACCCCATTTGCATATATTGCAATAGTTTGACATCCTTTCTAGTTTTTTTCCATTGACATATGGAGGGTTTCTAAGGAACACTTGGTTTTTTAAATGAAGAGAACTGCAGGCTTATCTTGCTGGATTTTTCTTTTCAGCATTCTTCTTTTGGTAAGACCATTCAGACCTCTAACATTCGAGGAGGTGATATTCATTGAGAACCTATGGATGAGGTGGGGAAAAATTCCATTAAATGGGCATATTTCCTTGATTCAACCAACCGGGTTTCGAGCACATTTGTCCTCTGCAGAGAGGATTTTCTCCCTCATTTTTTGCTTTCCGAATTAGTTTGAGCTTGTTTTTTTGTTGGATGTTGAGGACTTCAAGTTTGTTTTGGTCTTTGGATTTTGTGAGAGTCTCTTTTAATAACTGGATATGGTGAGAAGGAACTAAACTAAAATATTTTTTGGTGCAGGAGTCCTCTAGTCCCAAAAGTTCAAGTTCCCATAGTTCTATCTATGACATCTCATCATCCATGGAGGTTTCAGAGCCAGGATCGATGGGGGCATGGAACTGGGTGACTAAAGGGATCAGGACCTGACTCAAAAATTCTAAGGAGGTTAAATCTCATGGTAGTGTGGGAGGCATGGAGGTGGCGGGGTCATACTGCTGCAAGATGGGAGGCGAGAAAATGATATTATCTTGAGGATCATTTTTTGAGCTTGGATATTCCATCAAGATTTCTTGTTGGTTGCCTAGAATACTATTACTTACAGAGGGGGCTTCAAATTTAGTGGAGTCTCTCAAAGGCTTTTTCCCTTGACACTGCTTTTTAACCTATATTTGGAAACCTTCGGCATCTTTATCTTCATTCTTCGAGTTCTTGTAGGGTTTGTTGCTGAGACAGTCCTGGAATAGGTGATCATGCTCATGGAACTTGTGACATTTGAAGGGAACGTGTTCATAATCCAACAACTGGACCAGTATGGAGTCTTCATGAATAATATTGATGGCATCCAGAAGAGATTTGGAAATACATATGTAGACACAGATCCTTGTGTAGGAGGTGAATTTATTGAGCTTTGTCTGGTCAAAAGAGCACAAAAAGGTGCCCAAGGTGTTGCCAATATCCTTTAGCATATATTCATCCCAATATTCTTGCGACAGGGAATACATCCTTATCTAGACCAGTGCCTAGGTGAAGTATTCTTTTTACGAGCATAACTTCTTCATCTAGTTCTTTGAATATAGTCCCGCAGAGTTGAAGAAATATGGGCCACCTTATTCAACTATGGTTTTATCTTCAAGGTGATGAAAGATGATGGTGAAGAAACCTTTAGAGCCCAACTGAAGGTCAAAGTGAACTTTAGGTTTCCATTTGGGAGCTATCCATCCTCTCAGATCTTGCTCAGTGGGATAGAATCCCATGAATTTTCCTGTTAGGGCATTGTCTCGTAGAAAATGGACTCATGCATTTATGCGAGCAACTAGAAGGGATATGCTAGTTCTGGCTACGGTTTTGGCTATGCATGTGTTATCTTCTTACATGATGGGCGTTAGATGATTATGAGGAACATCTATGTTGGGGATCAGGATGTCTTTTGTAGAGTCTAAATCAAGGATTGGGATATCCTCCAAACCTATTTTCAGCATGGCGGTCGAAGCTTGGTGTTTTGCAACGTACGACGATTCTAGGACCTGAGATATTTGGGAGGGGGCATCAACCCCTCCCTAGCTAGAGACCATGGGAGAAAATCAAGGCAAGAGATTGAAAGTACTATAGGGTTACAGGAGGAATCATGGTTGTTTAAAGGAAGAAGGTAAAAACCCTAACAAGCATCGAGCTGAGAGCTAGAACTAACTTCAACCTTCCATCATGTGGGGAGCATCTCCAAACTTAGGAGTAATCCACACCTTAATAAGGAATAACATAGATAATTAACAATCCTCTTTGAGGGAGGATTCATCCTTAAATAATGTATTGTGTACCCAAGACAAGATAATACACAATGCTTACCCAAATGAAAATATATCCTTCCTATTAATAGGATACAAGGGTGTACAATAACAACTAATATACCCACTAGTATACCCAAGCCTACATCAATAATATGTAATACACCACCATATAGGGGGTAAAGTGCCGCACTATAGGGAGAACTATGCCCTACATTTAGGGTTTAAAATGCCCCTCCCCTTTAGATAAGTGTTTTCCTCAACACTTGGGTAGTTGTGTATGCATATGTATGAAGGCATCATCTCCCCACGTTGAATCTGCAGCTACTAAGTTCTTCCACTTGATGAGGTACTCAATAATAACTTGATTTCATAGTTTTTTGGTCCCTGTTTCAACTAATTGTTCAAGTTCCCATATGTTTTTTCCTTCTCAAAACTCCTTTGATTGTGATATTGATATACCTGTTGTTTCATCCTATTTTTAGACACCTCCAGTATTTGGAGACTGCTTTTCGGAGCTCTATGTGATCTCCACTACTTGAACTATAGATTTTCCTTCTTCAAACATTGATTGGAAGTTGTTTTATGTCTGACTTGGACTAAGATACATTTTAAATTTTAGCTCCTATAGGTATGAAACTTTGGGTTGTGGTGGCCTGATGCGTCCTCTTTCTATTTCCACAAGTCTGGCCTAATTTGGATTCTCTAGCAAAACTAAATTTTAATTCTCCCAACACTTCTTATTTCTTTCCTATCCAGAAGAGAAAACTCGTATTGTATTCCACGTGTTTAATATTTTGTTTATGTGGCTGAAACTCTTGCTAAATATACCCAGGTCCTTCTTCTTTTGGATGCAACATTTCTCACTCAATTTGGATATTGGATGCCTCATATATGAACTTTTTCCCTAAAACATTTGTTTCAAATCCTAAATGGATGATTGTTTTAGGGTTGACTTTTAACTAAGATAAAATTTGAATTTGAACTCATATGGGTTTGAAAATTCGGCATGTGGTAACCTGATGTGTCATATTTCCAATTCCATGGGTCTAGCCTAATTTGGATGTTCCAAAAAAGCATTATTGCAAATACCCCAAAACATATTATTTTGTCCTATCTAGAAGAGCGAACTTGTATGGTATGCCACGTGTCTAATATTTGATTTATGTAGATGAAAAAACTAGAACATATGTTATAGCATGATTTTCCGCACCTGATACATCACGCTTTGATGGCATATCCATGTCCCTATGCAAACTCCTTTTACCCCTTTTTTCTCACTATGATCCTGATGCTCCGGTGGAACCCCTTAAAAGACACTTATATATTTGTGTGTGTGTGTGTGTCATTCACAAGTATATAACCCCGATATACACATCTTGCACCATTGTCACCGGCATACATCAGGTAATGTTCTAAAAAACAAAAAAAAATTGGAATCCCCCCCCACTTAGTAACGAAGGACTTGTCCCTTGGCCTTCCATATGCTAGGAAACACTCCACTTCGACCCTTCACCTCTTATTTAAGGGTTATATATTGAGATACTATGAAGCATTATAAAGGAGTATAAATTTGACAGCAAATATATTATAGTGGAAGTGTGCCCCATTCTTATGTACTTGAGTTTGAATCCCTTTGTCCTTGAAGCATCCATTAGTGTTATTTCAAAATATTTCCTTAATCATTGTGAGCTTGCCTTTGTATGGAGGATTGAAGTGGTGGATGCCCAGGTGGACGGACCCAGTTTCTCGATTTTGACGAGGTGCCGACAGAGTTTGTCATTTCTATCTATGTTCATATTAGTAGAAATATCCATTTCTCATTCATTGCATGTGTAACTATAAATATTTTCTATTCATGGATGTAATTACTTTGATTATGTATTGGAATATAACATGCTATACTATATTCTAACTCTCTACATATATCATGCTTGTATATATTTTTGTTATTGAGGGAAATGTGTAGGTACAAGCTTGATTGAAATCTCAACGAGGATATACTTCAAACGTATGGAATAAGGTATGCTCCCTTGGTCCCTTAGTGTTAGTTTCGATTGTATATTTAGCATGATTGGAAATAGGTTTATTTATGGTGTCATCCTGTCTGGCGTGGTCCAACCCAATCCATAGGAGATATTATTTGTAAAAATAGATCCCCTAGTCTGCCTTCTTTCATATGAAAGTGGTCTCTCTCAATTTGGATCTTGGATGCCTCATATATGACCTTTTTCCCTAGAACACTTGCTTTATACTAGGTTTTGGACTAGTAAAAAACCCTAGATTCCTCCGCAATTATATCTACAACTATAATGGATAAGGATCTGAATGTCAAAGTGGATCTATTTTGGATTGTTTTATATCAAGTGGGTTTTTAACCTTGATCTCTGAATCCTCGTATAAAAAAAAAATTGTAGTGAAATTCCAAGATGACTCATTTTACAAAAGCCAATCCCGAGGAAATATCTCTGATACCAAATGGTATGCAACCAAGTCCCAGAAGTAGCATAAAAAGAGAATAAATTGACAAGAAGAGAGTAATCCATGCCTTAATAAGGAATAACATAGAAAAATAATAATTCTTCAAGGGATGATTCCTCCTTACACAATGTATTGTGTACCCAAGACAAGATAATATACAATGCTTACCAAAATGGAAATATATCCTTCCTATATATAGGAGACAAGGGTGTACAATAAAAACTAAAGACCCACTAATATACCCAAGAATACATAAATAATATGCAATACACCACCATATATGGGGTAAATTGCCACACTATAGGGGGAACTATGCCCAACATTTAGGGATTAACATATGAACATTGATGGAAATGTGGGCGATATCAAAGATTATGTGGGGACATGAGTCATTGTTGAGTCTTGAAACCTCTCGTACTGTCAAGGCATGTGTATAGTCAAACCATGTCATATATTAAGCCATACATGCACATTTTGGAGAAATTTCAACGTTGGCCCCATTCACTACTCACTGTGTGTGGTCGATGGATGCCATTAATTATTTAACCCATTATAATCCCTAAGCCATCAACCATTAAACCACTTGCATGTTGCACCGTATAAAATTATTTTGGGTTTTATTAACTTAATATAATCATGGTTTAGTGGTCTCAAACAATGCCATAAGAAAAAGGAAAAGACATGGGAATTGGCATCTTCATTACGTTTTGTTGGAAAGTTGGGTATGTAGAGTTTGATCTTTGTTGGAATAGATGGACAAATTGGGTCATGATGAATATGATGATGATGACGATAAAAATGACAAAAATGATGGTGGTAATGATGACGACAATGATTTCCTTGAGTATTGAAACCCTCCCATATCGTCAAGTCACGTGTCTAGTCTAACCATGTTAAATTTCAATGCACATAGGAACATTTTGAAAAAAACTTCAAAGTGTTTCGACAAAGATCCTTTATATGGGAATGACGAATGGAGACAATGAGACGTGCATGATGGTCATTGATGGAAATGGGGTGATTTCAAATATTATGTGGGGACATGAGTCATTCTTTATTCTTGAAACCATCTCATACCATCAACGCATTTGTATAGTCTAACCATGTCAAATATTAGGGCATGCAAGCATATTTTGAATAAATTTCAACATTGGCCCCATTCATTGCTCACTGTGTGGGGTTGATTGATATAGTTAATCCCTTAACCTGATATAATCCCTAGTCCATCAGCCATTAAACCACTTTCATGTTGGACCCTATGAAATTATTTTGGGATTTCTTAACTATATAGAAACATGGTTTGATTGTATCGATGAAAAATGAAGGGACATGGAAATCAATATCTTCATTAGGCTTTGTTGGAAATTTGGGTATGTGGGATTTTATCTTTTTTGGCATGGATGAATTTTTTTGGTAATCATGAATATCATGATGATGATGATAGAAATGAAAACCATGATGTTGACAATGATTATTATGATTTCCTTGAGTCTTAAAACCCTACCATACCATCAAGGCGTGTTCCTAGTCTAACCATGTAAAATTTCAACGCACATAGGCACATTTTGAAGAAATTACAGCATTGACCCCATTCATTGTTGATAATTGTGCAGGGTTGATGGATGAAATTCATGGTGGTAGTGTTGGAAGTTCATTCATGAAATTTCAAGAGAATTCTGACAAAGATCCTATATATCGGAATGACAAATGATGACATTGAGACGTGCATGATGAACATTGATGGAAACATGGACAATGCCAAATATTATGTGGGGACATGATTCATCCTTGAGTCTTGAAACCCTCCCATACCATCAAGTCATGTGTCTATTCTAACAATGTCAAATTTTAACACATACAGGCACATTTTGAAGAAAGTTAAACGTTCGCCCTATTCACTGCTAACTTATGTGCAAGGCCGATGAATGACATTAATTCCTTAATCCAATATAATCCCCAAGAAATCAACCCTTAAACCACTTGCATGTTGGACCCTATAAAATTATTTTGAGATTTCTTAACTTAATAGAATCATGGTTTAATCGTCTCAAATAATTCCACAAGAAAAGGCAAAGACATGGAAATTGGAATCTTTATTAGGTTTTGCTAGAAAGTTGGGTATGTAGGGTTTGATATTTTTGACATGGATGGACAAATTGGGGCATGATGTATATGATGATGATGACGATAGAAAAGGAAACCGTGATGGTGATGATTATGATGGCGATGATTTCCTTCATCCTTAAAACCATCCCATACCATCAAGTCATGCACCTAGTCTAACCATGTAAAATTCAATGCACGCATGCACATTTTGAAGAAATTTCAACATTAGCCTCATTCACTGCTCACTGTGTGGTGTTGATGGATGCCATTAATCCCTTAACCAAATAAAATCCCTAAGACATCAGCCATTAAACCACTTGCATGTCAGACCCTATAAACTTATTTTGGGATGGCTTAACTTAATAGAATCATGGTTTAATTGTCTTGAAGAGTTCCACAAGAAAAAGACAAAGACATGAAATTGGCACCTTCATTGGGTTTCACCAAAAAGTTGGGTATGTAGGGTTTGATATTTGTTGGCATGGATGGAAAAATTGAGTCATGATGAATATTATGGTGATGAGGATAGAAACGACAACCGTGATGGAAGTGATGATGATGACAATGGTTCCCTTCAGTATTAAAACCCTCCCATGCCATCAAGGCATGCGCCCAATCTAAACATGTAAAATTTCAATGCACATAAGCACATTTTGAAGAAATTTCAACATTTTCCCCATTCACTGCTCACTGTGTGGGGTCGATGGATGTCATTAATCCCTAAACCCAATATAATCCATAATACATCAACTATTAAACCACTTTCACATTGGAACCTATAAATTTTGGGATGTATTAACCTAATAGAATCATGGTTTAGTTGTCTCGAAGAATGCAATAAGAAAAAGACAAAGACGTGGAAAATGACATCTTCATTAGGTTTCGTTGGAAATTTGGGTATGTAGGGTCTCATGTTTGTTGGCATGGAGAGACAAATCAGGCCATGATGAATATGATGAATATTACAATAGAAATGAAAATCATGATGGTATTGATGATGATGGAAATGATTCCCTTCATTCTTTAAACCCTCCCATACCATCAAGGCATTCACCAAGTCTAATCATGTAAAATTTCAATGCACACAGACACATTTTGAATAAATTTCAACGTTGGCCCCATTCACTGCTCATTGTGTGAGGTTGATGGATGACATTAATCCCTTAACCCAATATAATCCCTAAGCCATCAACATTTAAACCACTTGCATGTTGCGCCCTATAAAATTATTTTGGGATGTATTAACTTAATAGAATCATGGTTTAATTGTCTCAAAGAATGCCATAAGAAAAAGGAAAAGACATGGAAATTGGCATCTTCATTATGTTTCGTTGGAAACTTGGGTATGTAGGCTTTGATATTTGTTGGCATGGATGGAAAATTGGGCCATGATCAATATGATGATGATGATATAAATGAAAACTGTGAATGTGGTATTTGTGGTGAAAATGATGTTCTTGAGTCTTACAATCCTTCCATACCATCAAGGCATGTTCCTAGTCTAACCATGTAAAATTTCAATACACACAAGCACATTTTGAAGAAATTTCAATGTTGGCCCCATTCATTGTTGATAATTGTGCGGGGTTGATCGATGACATTCATGTTCAGAGTGTTCGAAGTTCGACCATGACATTTCAAGAAATTTCCAACAAATATACTATATATGGGAATGACGAAAGATGACAATGAGACGTGCATGATGAACATTGATAGAAACATGGACGATGTCAAATATTATGTGGGGACATGAGTCATCCTCGAGTATTGAAACATACCATACTATTAAGGCATGTGTCTATTCTAATGATGTCAAATTTCAATGCACATAGGCACTTTTTGAAGAAATTTCAATGTTTTCCCCATTCATCGCTCATTGTGCGGGGTCAATAGATGAAATTAAACGCTTGACTCAATATAACCCCCAAGCCATAAAACATTAAACCATTTTCATGTTGAACCCTATAAATTTCTTTTGGGATGTATTAACTTAATACAATCATGGTTTAATTGTCTTGAAAAATTCCACAAGANAATCCCCAAGCCATAAAACATTAAACCATTTTCATGTTGAACCCTATAAATTTCTTTTGGGATGTATTAACTTAATACAATCATGGTTTAATTGTCTTGAAAAATTCCACAAGAAAAAGGCAAAGACATGGAAATTGGCACCTTCATTAGGTTTCAATGGAAAGTGGGGTATGTAGGGTTTGATATTTGTTTGTCATGGATGGAAAAAATGGGTCATGATAAATATGATGATGATGATGGTAGAAATGAAAACCATGATGGTGGTGGTGATGATGATGATATAAATGAAAGCCATGATGGTGGTGGTGATGATGATGATGATGTCCTTGAATCTTAAAACCCTCTCATACCATCAAGGCATGTGCCTAGTCTAACTATAAAAAATTTCAATGCACATAGGTACATTTTGAAGAAATTTAAACATTGGCCCCATTCACTCCTGATCATTATGCAGGGTTGGTGGATTAAATTCATGGTGTGGGTGTTGGAAGTTTGGCCATGAAATTTCAAGAGAGTTCAGACAAATATTCTATATATGGGAATGTTGAATGATGAAAATGAGACATGCATGATGAGTGTTTATGGAAACTTGGACTATTTCAAATATTATGTGGGGTCATGATTCATCCATGAGTCTTGAAACCATCCCATAGTGTTAAGTCATTTGTCTAGTCTAACTATGTCAAATTTCAAGGCATATAAGCACATTTTGAAGAAATTTTAACTTTGACCACATTCATGGCTCACTTTGCGAGATTGATGGATGTCAATAAGCCCTTAACCCAATATAATACCTAAGACATCAACAATTAACCAAATTGCACATCGAACCCTATAAAATTATTTTGGGATGTATTAAGTGAATATAATCATGGTTTAATCATCTCGAAGAATGCGACAAGAAAATAGAAAAGACATGGGAATTGACATCTTCAATAGGTTTTGCTAGAAAGTTGGGTATGTATGGTTTTCTCTTTGTTTGAATGGATGGAAAAATTGTGTCATGATGAATATGATCATCACGACAATATAAATAACAATCATGATGGTCTAAATGATGATGATGATGATGTCCTTGAGTATTCAAACCCTACCATACCATCAAGGCATGCGCCTAGTCTAACCATGTAAAATTTTAATGCTCATAGGCACATTATGAAAAAATTCAATGTTGGCCCCATTCAATTTTGATCACTGTGCAAGGTTGATGGATGATATTCATGGTGGGTGTGTTGGAATTTTCATCCTGGCATTTCAAGAGAGTTCTGACAAAGATCGTATTTATGGGAATGTCGAATGATGTCAATGAGATGTGCATGATTAGTGTTGATGGAAAAGTGGACGATGTCAAATATTACGTGTCAACATAAGACATTCTTGAGTCTTGAAACCCTCCCATACTATCAAGGCATGTTTCTAGTCTAACCATGTCAAATTTCAAGGCATATAGGAACTTTTTGAATAAATTTCAACATTGGCCCCATTCACTTCTCACTAACATGCAGGTTTGATGGATGACATTAATCCCTTAACCCAATATAATCCTTAATCCATCAACCATTACCATCAACCACTAAACCACTTTCATGTTGGACCCTATAAATTTATTTTGGGATGTCTTAGCCTATTAAAATCATGGTTAAATGATCTTGAGGAGTTCCACGAGAAAAAGGAAAAGACATGGAAATTGGCGTCTTCAATAGGTTTGACTAAAACGTTGGGTATGTAGAGTTTGATCTTTGTTAAAATGGAAGAAAAAAATGGGTCATGATGAATATGATGATGATGATTATTATTATTATTATAGAAATGACAACTATGATGATGGTTCTTATAATGACTATGATGTCCTTGAGTCTTAGAACCCTCCCGTACCATCAAGGCATGTTCCTAGTCTAACCATGTAAAGTTTTAATGCAAACAGGCACATTTTGAAGAAATTTCAATGTTTCACCCATTCAATGTTGATCACTCTGTTAGTTTGATGGATGGCATTCATGGTAGGCGTGTTGGAATTTCATCCATGACATTTCTAGAGACTTTTGACAAACATCCTGTATATTGAATGACAAATGATGAAAATGAGACATGCATGATGAATGTTGATGGAAATATGGACGATGTCAAAGATTATGTTATATATATAATAATTATAACATTAAATATCAATATCTTTTTTTTTGGTATCTGGCGGAATCAGCAACTGGCCGGTTTCGTACTCGCGTGACACGGGGTCGATTCCAACCACTACCACTATAACCTCCAGGAGAGTACGCTGACCCCCACAATGCAACCTCAAGGCTGCAACGAGGTTTGAACCCGTGGCGTGCTTAACAACCCGTAAACCTTAACAAGTGCACGGTTTCCAACTGGTCTACACCTTGAGAGGTAACATTAAATTTCAATAGCAATATTAATATATATTAATATTAATAATTAATAATTAATAAATATAATTAATTAGGAAAAGTCAAATGGCGTTCCTTTATGTTTGAAAAGGAATGAATTGGATTATATAAGCCCTACAATTGTAATTGTAAAAGCATCATTAATATATTTATCAATTATTCAATACGTGGGTTATTTAAAAAATGATGGGTTTATTCCAAATTATTTGAGAATAATATTAATATTATTATATTTGACAAAAATTTGGATAAAAGTAAAATGTTTCCTCGGAGCGAAGTTCAAGAAATATTCCTTAAGACCTACTCAAAATTAGTCAATGATCTACTAAAACTTAAGGGAACTATTCAAGGAAATAGTATTAACATGGCTATATGTCCAACCATAAGGAAAATTACATTAGCAACAACTTGGAAAATCAATTATTAGTCCTAGAATCAAGTGTAATAAAAAAAAGAAATACTTATAGTAATAAGAAATATGAAATTACAGACTTCCAACTAACAATTGATGAGTGTAAGTTCACAACCCAATTAAATTTTGCGACTATATATCTAAATGAAGCTGACATCATTTTGGGTTCACCGTATATGGAAACACTGGGGACAATCATTTTAAACACAAAGAAGAATTTTTTAACATTTTCATACAAAAAAAAATAACATTTCTACATGGAAGTTAGATCCAGTAACATCAAAATATCTTAAAAATATTTTGAAAATTATCACCAAAGATAGTTAGAATTCAATAACAAAAATGCAGAAATAATTCGACAAAGTCGCCATGGACAAGGAAGAAGATATCTCTTGTTTAAGAGATCATAACCATAAATTCCTTCTTCAAATCAATAATCTAAAGGATAAAGCACAAGACAATCAAAATTCATAAGAGGAGAATCAAGATCTTCAGAAGAAACTATTATAAAATATCGAAGAAAATGGTCTCCTGAAGAATCATAAACAAGATCTAATGGATCATATTCAGAAGATTAAATATGATAAGAAAGCACAAGAATAAATGATCAAGAATATTACGAATGAGAAAGTTTCGTTGGAAAACAAGTTGGAGCAAATTTAGAAGAGGACATCAAATCCCTCGAACTCAAAAATCCAAGTTCAGGAAAAAGAAGCAAATACAAATCCAGTCTTCATCATTGTTCAAAAAGAATCCAATAAGTGAAAAAAAAAACAACAATAACTCCTTATCGACACCCAGATTATAAAAATCATTTTGACCAATGACGCGGTCAAAATGAACATAAACGGAAGAATTATGAATTCATAAAAGAAAGTACTCAAAATAAAAAAAAAACAGAGCAGAATACGAGAAGTTCCATCCAACAAGGCGATCAACAAACAACTCTAATAAAGATAGATCTCGGATGGACTACTTCACAAATGATGCGGCATTTTTCTTGGGAATTCGTAGCTCATATCGTTTTGTTTCGTCAAGTGCCATATATACTAACACAAAAGATTACGAGATGACCTTACAAGCAAGAAATCAGACGTAATCCTCATCTTCAACAAGCTTTGAGGACAAAGCTTCCCTTAAGAGAAAGGCAATGTTATATACAAAATATATAGAACATAATAAGATATATAAAGATATATAAAATAATAACATTAAATATCAATATTAATATTAATAATTAATAATTAATTAATAGAAATAATTAATTAATTAATTAGGAAAAGTCAAGTGACGTTCCTTTATGTTTGAAAATGAATGAATTTTCTTATATAAGCCCTACCATTGTAATTGTAAAAACATCCTCAATATATTTATCAATTATTCAATACGTGGGTTATTTCAGAAACGATGGGTTTATTCTGAATTATTTGAGAATATATGGATACTGATATTATGGATTAAGTGGCAACATGATTCATCCTTGAGTCTTGAAACTCTCTCATACTGTCAAGGTATGTGTTTATTCTAACCATATCAAATTTCAACGCATATATGCACATTTTTGAAGAAATTTCAATGTTGGCCCTATTCACTGCTCATTGATGGGCATGGTCAATGGATGACATTAAGCCATTAACCCAATATAATCCCTAAACAATTATCCATTAAATCAGTTGCAATGTTGGACACTATAAAATTATTTTTGTGATGTATTTATAGAATCATGGTTTAATCATCTTTAAGAATTCCAAAATAAAAACGCAAAGACACAAAATTAACATCATCATTAGGTTTCACTAGAAAAGGGTATGTAGGGTTTGATCTTTGTTGGAATGGATGGAAAAATTGGGTCATGATGAATATGATGATGATGCTGATGGAAATGACAACCATGATTATTGTGATGGTGACGACGATGAAATCCTTTAGTCTTAAAACACTCACATACCATCAAGGCATGTGCCTAGTCTAACCATGTAAAATTTCAATGCATAGAGGCACATTTTGAAGAAATTTAAACATTGGACATATTTGTGTTCAGAACTTAACCATTAATCCCTTAATCATTGACCACTTAACCTATAATTCATAATCCATTAACGTAACTCACTATAAGTGCAGACATGGAATTTCAAGAGAGTTCTAACAAAGGTCATGTATATGGGAATGACAAACGATGACTATGAGATGTGCATGTTGAACGTTGACACAAACATGGACAATGCCAAAGATTATGTGGGGACATGATTCATCCTTGAGTCTTGAAACCATCCCATACCTTCAAGACATGTGTCTATTCTAACCATGACAAATTTCAAGGCATACATGCACATTTTTAAGAAATTTCAATGTTGGACCCATTCACTTCTTACTGTGCGGGGTCGATGGATGTCATTAAGACCTTAACCTAATATAATCCCTAAGCCATCAACCATTAATCCAATTGAATTTTGGACCCTATAAAATTATTTTGGGATGTATTATCTTAATAGAATAATGGTTTAATCATCTTGAAGAATTCCACAAGCAAAAGGAAAAGACGTGGAAATTGGCATGTTCATTAGGTTTCACTAGAAAGTTGGGTATGTAGGGTTTAATATTTGTTGACATGGATGGAAAAATTAGGTCATGATGGATATGATGATGACGACAATAGAAATGATGACCATAATGGTGGTGATAATGATGATGATGATGTCCTTGAATATTAAAACCCTCCCATACCATCAAGACATGTGCCTAGTCTAACCATGTAAGATTTCAATGCATACAGGCACATTTTGAAGAAATTTCAACACTGGAACCATTTGTGTTCGACCCTTAACTAATCCCTTAAATATTAACCACTTAAATCATAATCCCTAATCCATTAAACATTAAATTACCGAACCTCAAATCCCTTGACCCCTTAGTTGTTGACCCTTAATCCATTAACCCCTAATCCCTAATCCCTAATCCCTTAATCCTTAAGCCCTAAAACCCTACTTCCTAAATCCTTTAATCTGTAAAGCCCCTAATTCCTAAATCCCCTATCCCCATAACCCCCAATACCTCAACAACTTAACTATTTAAGCACAACAAGAGTTAAATTGGAAGCTAAATAGGAAGCAAAACTAGAAGCTAGAAAGGGCACTAAACTAGAATCTAAAAAGGAAGCTAAAACACACTACAACAAAACCCTGTGATTAACATCTCTTTTAGGTTATGTTTTAGCATCCACTGTCACTTTTAGTGTATAATTCATCATTCTTTAGACAAAGTGGACGCTTTTCCATGAGATGGCACTTTTAATGGAGTCATTAGCATCCCTTTTTAAGAGTTGATGTTATTTTGGACGCTAATTTGCATCCAAATTATTGTCCAAAATAGAATCCCATATAATGCCTGTAATAGCCTCCAAAAAATCGTCCAAAATAGCACCAAGCATAGCACCATATATTGAGCCAAGGTTAGCGATAGTAATTACGCCATGAATTTCTCCAGGAAAAACATCCTACATAGCGCCAAGTATATAGCCAAGAATCGTGCCTAAAAAGCATCCAACATAGCACCAATTATAGAGCCAGGTATAGCGCCTTGAATAACGCCAAAAATTTAACGTTCCAATTAACGTCCAAAATATCATCCATACAATGCCCAAAATAGCCTCCAAAAAAATGTCCAAAATAGAACCAAACATAGCACCATATATTGATCCAGAGTTAGCGCCAAGAATTATGCCATGAATTTCTCCAGGAAAAATATCTGACAACACCAAGTATAGAGCCAGGAATTGCACCTAGATAACATCCAACATAGTGCTAGGTATAGGGATAGGGATAGCGCCTGGAAAAATGCTAGAAATTTCGAAAGGAACCGCACTAGGTTTAGAGCTAGGAATTGTGTTCAAAAAACGTCTGACATAACATCAGATATAGTTCCAACATTAGAACCTAAATTTGTTCTAGGAAAATAGCCAGAAATTTTAGATGGAACTATGCTCGAAATTGCACCAGGTATAGTGTTAGGTATAGAGCTAGACATAGCACAAGGAATTGCGATAGGAATTTTGAAAGGTATTGCACTAGGAATTTCCCGAGGAATAGGTCCAAGCATAGTGTTACCACCTGCATTGCACTAACCGGTCTTTGAAGGATTAATGATAATTGGTAGAAGAGGATAAATAGTAGTTTATTATTTGTTTCTCTGAGTCATTTATGTGGGTAGATATTAAATCTGTATTCTTTACTTGTTTTTATGCATAAGTTATAATCTTTTGCATAGGTACTCTCAGATATAATGCTTTGGTGTAGTCGTTGTTTAAACTGTGCAGGGATATCTAGCGTAAAAGAGTGTTGGTTCTTGTTTGATTCCATCATACCTCTACGTTCATTTGAAGAAGATCTAAGTCCCTTCACTCTCCACTTGAGGACTCCATTGCCCAAAATTTCTAAGCTTTTGTGGCATTCTTTCTCTCACTTTTCATCACACAAAGTTTTAAAATTCCGGTTACTAGTTCTCTGTGCATAATTAAATATTATTCATACTTTAAAGAATAGCATACTAATCTGATTTTTATATGAAATTAACAGTTCATATCTTATTTTAAAAGTTATATTTTATAGATCTAAACTCGAGCAAGTACTTGTCACAAGTTGCAAAATTTATATTTGAAAGTACTTAAAAATTTTATGCTAAATTTGTTTATGTTTTAATCAATTAATCCATCATTTTTAGCATGAATTTACTTTCTTTTTTGCAGAAAAAGGTGATCGAGTAGAGAGGAACTCTGGAGAAATTTTGAAGATCTAAGCTATCTTGAGACCCCTCATCTTACTCTTTCTTATGTGGCCATTTTTCCGAGGCCTTAAAAACTTGTAAATTTGTGTTTCCTATCCTACAAAGGAACACAAATATTATTCATTGTAATCACCCTAAAAAAGAGAAGCATGTGGGAAACCAAGTTCACACACCCAATCCCCCCAAGGGGGGTTCACATCTTTTTTCATTTTTTTTTTCAAAATTTTCAAGTTTTTTTTACTTTCTTGCTTTGAAATTAACAAATATGACCGTGTTCTCAAAAACGAGAGTATCAATACTGAGATTTTAATCAACTCAAATTTAAAGTTTAAAACTCTGAAAATAAACAAGACTTCAAGTCCCATATGCTCTTGTGAACACGACAAGCCATTGGATGGATCGGTCAAACAATCAAAAAGGGATTGTAGTTACTAGTAATTAGTCTAATATCCAAATTAATCCCCTAAGTGAAAATATGACACTTTTTCAAAATTACTAAAGTTGTGGGGTAATTATTCAAGTGAAGTGAGGACTACTAGAAAGTGACCTTGGGGCCCCGTTAGGCTACACTCTTGTTGGTGTAGTGTTGAACACAATTCCATGACTCCATCTATCCCACATGTCATAGTGAGAGCCACTTCCTAGTAAATACGGACATATTCCTTGTACCACTCGAGTATATTTGGAATCCCCTTATCCCTTAATAATCATATCATTGCCATATGTAATAAAATTGACCAACAATTAACCCACTCCTTAATTACTCACATAATAATTCTAAAATTGACCAACCGAGACAACTACAATACTTCTTGAGACATCACTAGCAACCCACTTTACACAAGCACTCCATTAGAGTTGGTATATCTGACATTCTTATTTATTGTTGATATTCAAGTCAATCAATGTGTTGTATGGAATGTTGTTTTATATGCTATTTATTTAAGTTATTTGCAGTTCATCTTAGTTTCAGTATTTATGTTATCATCTCCTAGAATAGTTGTTTTATTTTCATATATTAAAACAACTTTAGATCATTTTACTAGGGACCACCCCCCTTGGCTTCGCTACGAAAGAGCCTAGACGGAGGATTCAAGATCAAGTGACAGTACTTGATTCTTGATTTCCCCCAAGGTCACACCCAGTGGCTTGAATATTTATTCCACATGACCCATGGTGCAAATTAGGAGGCAACACATACCACTGGGTATAGAGCTAGGAATAGAGTCAAGAATTGCACTTGGAAAACACCCAACATAGCGCCAAGTATAGAGCCAGGTATATCACCTAGAATAGTGCTACATATTTTGAAAGAAATTGTGACAGGTTTAGAGCAAAGAATTGCGGTTGAAAGAATGTCTGACATAGCATTAGATATAGCGCTAGGATTAACGCCAAAGTTGCACTAGGAAAATAACCAGGAATTACATCAAGAATTGTGCTAGGAATTGTACCAGGCATAGTACCAGGTATAGACCCAGAAATGGCGCTAGGAATTACAACAAGAATTTCAAAAGGTATTGCGCCAAGAATTTCCCCAAGAAAACAACCAAGCATAGAACCAGGTATAGATCTAGACATAGCACCAAGAATTGCACTAATAAGTTTGAAAATAATTGTGCTAGAAAAAGTGTTAGGAAAACTCCAATGTTGCATCAGGGATAGTGCCAGGCATGTTGACATAAGTAACACCTAATTGGCCATTTTGAAAACTAAGGGACCCTAATTAATTGTAAATAACCCTAATGGAATCCTATTGTCCCTAATTCATTAGAGTGCACTTAATGACATGTTGTTGTTGATGATGATACATATTGATAATGATAAATATCGCAATGATGATTTATACAATATTTAGTAGGATTTTGATGACAATGATGATATCAATATCAATAATGTTGATGCAACTGATTATAGAACTATTTGATATGATTGGTCCCAATGGAAACATAATTAACCCTAATGCATTGAATTGACCATAATAGCCCCTAGATTACCTTAATGGCATTAGATTCTCCCTAACAACATTTGAGTGACCCTAATGTAACTGGAATCACCATAAAATCATGAGGATGATCATGTTGATGGTGGATGATGGAAAGGCTATTGATGATGATGATTATGATGATAACAATGAAGTTGAGATGAATGACTATGATTATGATGATATATGACAATGCCAATGATGTTGATGTGCTCATGTATGTTGCTAATGGTCATGGTTATGATGGTGACGATATAAATCTCAATGATCATGATTCATGTGATAGTACTTTGGGATATTGATTTGTCATAGTGGCACCTAAATGATCATAATCATGCCACTTTTGGATCTTGATTAATTCTAATGAGGGGTAAATTACCTTAATGTCACCTAAATTTCTCTAATGGAATTTGAGTGTCCCCAACAACATTTGATAGACCCTAATAACATCTTATTGGCCCTAACAACATGATGATGATGCATTGCAATAATTATGATGTAGCATATGGATATGATTTGATAAGTATAAAACTATATCATCTATTCTTGTGAGGTAGTTATAGGGTTCCTTTCTCATTATTATCACAATTATATTGATGATGACGATGATGTACTTGATGATGTTGATGATGACTATGAAAATGACAATGATGTTGATTTATTGTATGATGACATATGAGCAACATACAAATATCACCTAAATGGCTCTAATGAAATCTAGTTGAAGTTTACAACATTTGAGTGACCTTAATGGAATTTGAGTGATTGTAACAACATCAAATGGTGCAACAATTTTTTTATATTATTATTTCTACACCATCCTACTAAAGTGGTATTTTAAACATATTCCTCTTCACCTTATTCTAACTCAAGATCATCTGATTGATTTGTACCATCTTGATTCTCATATAGCTCTTGATTTTGGCACCCTAACCTAACATGGACGTCGAGTGAGGTCTAAAACATTCATAGAGGTAACTAACCCAAGGAGTTGACTTCATCGAGAGGGCAGAGATGAAATGAAATTCGAATAGTGCTCTTGTGTGATGTCACGTCAATCCACCTGGGAGCCTCCTCTCCTTCTTCCTTCCTCTCCTCATTTGGTCGATCCGTATTTCATTGAAAGAAGAGAGTAGGTGAATATATTTCAGGTATTTTATGCAGGAGAGAATGTTAACCCTAGCAGAGGTAACCCACCCATAAAAGGTGGTTAATGTGTGGTTAGATCCCAACCCATAATCCTTGTATTTAATGTTGTCAAATTCATCATGCCTTCTATGTTCTTTGAAGTCCCCGTCTTCTACAACGATTTAAGTCCTGGGTCCCATCTCATATTCCTTTTTTCTCCTCGTGATTAAGACCTAGTCGAGAAACAGATCCAAAATGGCTATCAGAGTCATGTTTTTAATATCCACAATGACGTGTTGGGTCGAATCCCAGGAAACTCTCAGAGCCTAGATGCTTTGGCATAGCTCGAGTTCGAATCTAGGCTCAAGTACAAGTTTTAACTGTGTGAGTATTGGGAAATGGTGGTGAAATTTCTATTGTCGATGTTATGAAAGGCGGGACTTTTGTTTATAAAGAGAACTCATAGGCACAAATAAACGACATGTTATGATGTCTTCCAATGTGGTGACACTAAATACTAAAGTAGAGCTGTAGATTATCCATTTGAAATTTTGACGTTACCTTTTAAGCGATTTGAGTGCAAACAAATTCTAGAATAGGCATTGGTATTTGGGAGATATACATACTACCAAACATCATGATCTTTGTCATTGTTCATCACAGTTTCTTCAACCACGAACAAACTTATACTAGTGAAAATATGCTAATCGGGTGGCATGAGCCTTACTGTCTTTCTTTCCTTTCCCATTAGATTTGAACCTATTTGATACTATCATTTATAACAAAATATGCTTCATCTTCAAGATGTACAATTATTGCTTCAACTTATAAAAATGGTCATTTGGTATATCATTATGGTTCCTAATTGCGTCTTCATTGCTTCAAATCTTGGAAAATAAGGACCAACAATAGTTTGATTATGTTTTATGAAAATTTTTAAATTAACTTCTTGGAATAAAAGTAACCATTGGAAAATGATACACACATAATTTTATGGTCAAGGGTCATTTTGCAACTATTCGATCATAAAAATGTTTGTATGCCAACTACCTTTATTGAATTGTTGATTACCTTGACATTGGTTGTTTGGAAACTTGTTATTTTCCACACTATAACCGACCATACAATTGGAAAAATGACAACCTTGACAAGTTGATTGTATCATGCATGAACAACCTTACAGAGATACTCGGAAATTAAAAAAAAATTTAAGAAAATTTTCAAATTAAGAATAATAGAAAATGAGAGTATTTGAATTTTGAGAGAACCAAGAAGAATAATGTCGGTTATTGATGTTACTAATTATTTTCATGTTGAACTAGCAAGTAATACAAAAAGGTAAGAATATATAGTTTCAATAGTTAACTACATGAAGTGTTAGCTCTTGGGGTTACTCCAAAATTGTTTTACCTTGCTAGGGAACTGCTAAGTCTTCTAGCCTCCTTGGTGATACTTCATGGAAATATGGATGGCTTTGTTTGGGTAGATGCTTGAACTTCGTTAGAGTTAGTGACTTGATTAAGGGACTTACCTACTTAGGAGAAGTGTTGAGAACTTGTAGGAGTTCAGTTAGTCCTTGGATATTGGGACCATGTGATACACACCTTGGAGGTTGGACACTTGACTTGAGGGCAATTGGGTTGAGGAGCATACTTCATAAAGGTTGATGATGGACCTAAAAACATCTATTGAGGAGGAGAATTGGACAACCTTTTTGTAGAGCACATCATTATGACTTGGAGGGAATTTTCCTTTGTGGGTTTAATAATCCCTAGTTTGACACAGGTATCCATTTTTTACAGATCTCTTCGTGTGGGATTTCCTTGTTGGTTACTTGTATAGAAACAATTTTTCATTTTATGTTAGTCTCCCACACCTACTTGTATATATAGGGAGAGAAAATCTTGTGTATTCATTCATTATCATTTTACTCTTCTTTGTAATCGTATTAGAGAATAGGGTTCAAGAGGAAGCCCTAGGAGCTAGATGCTAGAGTTCATGAGGAAATATTAGGAGAAGCTAAGGAAAAAGAGAAATGTTTTGGATCTTGTTGGAGAGATTCCTCTTGTGTGATGCTAGGGTTTTCTCTTGTAATGACTAGGGATTGTGCTATACATGTAAAACCTATATAAGATCCTGTCATTAAATATGATGATGGTCCTTATGATTCTTGTTCTAGCATTGGAATTTTTATCCTAGTAGAATACATGGAGAGTGGAGCTAATCCCTTTCATTATTTTAGATCCTTGTTCTTATGGGATGTAAGGCTAGGGGAATATCATGGAGGTATTGTATTCATGATTATCCATGGAGGTCTTGGAGCTTGCGATGATTCAATTGTGGAATTCCTAGGGTTTGAGGATTCAAACCCTAGGATGGACATGTATATTTGGAAGTTAGCACTAGATTTGTCTTGCCATGTACTTGTATGATGAAACATGGCCAAGTTTTGCAAACCCTAAGGAGGAAAATTGTGTTGGTATGGAGAGCTTGTGTGATACAAGCTTATTGTTGAAGCCAATGAGGATTTTCCAATACTTTCTTGTTGGAGATATTTGGCAGTGGCTATCATTTTCATGGTTTCCTTAGCTATGGTTTTGGAGAGCTTAAAATATTGTACCATATTTGTGATAAAGTTGTGGTATGTACATGTATTTCATTTTTACACACACACACAGATATGAAGTTTCCAACTGTCCAATACATTGTTATTTTAAATTTGATCTCTAATTATTAGTCTTCATTATTTTGGTAATTTTCTCCACTTGTATGTCTTGTTGATTAGATATAATTTAAGGCTGAAATTTTCAAGGATTTAACATTTTATTGGAGGATAATAGAGCAGATTTAATGTTTTGAATCTATTGTAATAAAGCGATTTTCAGATATGGTGTACGCTTAGAAGCATTTTCCCTTAGGGATGAAACTTGTTAGCATGTGTTTGGTATATTTTATCTTTAGATGAATAGTGTGTTGGGTTGAAGTGAGATGAAATATTGTCCATTATATGTTGTTGTAAACTAATATTTCAAATAATCCCTAGGGAGAAACTTCACAAGGGCTTGATCCAATAAACTTAAAATGACAATTAATAGATAGATCAAGGGCACCCCATTTTAAAAATCATAAATACCATCTATAATTCATAACTATATAGGATTTGAATATCCCATGGTTCAGGAATTGTGGTTTTCCCTCACGTTTCCCTTGGGTTCCATATGTCCCCATTAATTGCATAGAGACCCATATGGCCTAAAACATGAGCTATTTTTCTTATGCCATGGCCTAGGAATTCAAAACTATATTAGGATTGTTATACCTTAAAAAAATCCCCTTACATGATAAATATTATGTATACAAAGATTAGTTGTGGATTTGGGCCTTATGCATGGCCCTTCAACGTCACAAACTAATGTTATGATATAAGACCCACAATTTTGGCCATGTACCATGTTCTATGTTTGAAGGACCATTTGTGGTATGCTAAACCTAAAAAACCACCATGATCTATTTCTCTAAAAAGGAATGGACCTCAAGAATCATGCACATCCCATGAACCCATTAGGTCATTAGTATCACCTTAGAATATAATTTTTGGCCCTAAACATTAGAAAATTCTATGCAAACAATCCATTATGTACTTAACAATATTAAAATCAGAATCATACCCTACTTGCAAGCCAAACATCCCCTAGATCCTAGATTGATTACATAAATATAGAACATAAGAACTATAAGCAAAAGTTATGGACTAAAACCTTAATATACTTACCTTGGACTAATCTATAAGAACAATTTATTTTGTGTCAAACTTGAAATAGCCAACATATCTCATTCACATGACAAATATTTCATTTTTAGGGCCCATGTAAATGCTATGGTATAAGCACATGAATTTTTAGCATAAAAGTGTTCCCTATTAATTGATAGCTATCCCTAGTAATTGAAACCTAAAAGCATCAATCATATCCGGCATGGGTTGAAGATTCCCTATCGAGAATATCATGCTTGCATAACAAATATTTACTATATGGAGAGTATCTCATGCCCAAAGTACTTGTGCATAACCCATGAGTTATAGCACACTTTTAATTTTACCCTAGCCACAATGCACCTCTTCAATCGTCACACTCATGCTTATATTTCTTAAATGCATTTGTGTGCTTACATACATAGGTGCACCAAAGAGGTCAACTTTAAAAAAAAATATATGTGCGGGATTGCATTTTTTTATGAGAGTAACAACAAGAGTCCAAACTTGCAGTGAGATATCAGGAAAGGTTGATTATGTGACTAAATTAACTAATAATTGGGTTGTCTAGGGAGCATATATCTCAAGGTTTGGCCTCTATGCCGATGGATTTCGAATCAGTAATACCCAACTTCTTTTTCACGGTTGTTGTTTCTAAGCTCATGGAGATTGAATGTTGAGATTCCATGTCAAAATTGGTGATCTTTAGTTGAACAAGGAACGATTATTGCAAACCCCATGGTTTCAATCAGAAGAGGTCATTTTTTCATAATTTGGGCTTCAAGCAGGCTTGGTTTATTCCACTAGAGTGCATTTTTTGGAGGGAGGATTGATCTAATCTAGTATATGTGTAAATAGTAGAAGAAATATGGCAAGTTCTCTAGTGGAGAGGCTTGGTTTATTCTTTGGGAGTGCATTTTTTTGGGGCAAGATTGATCCAATTTGTTAATTGTGTAAATAGTAGAAGAAATATGGAAATCTCTCTTGTGGACAGGGCCACGAGTTAGTATGTTGATTGGTATGGATTGGAAAATGATCTTTGAGATCTATGATATCATCAATAGAAATCTAGGGTATGGTTCTTATCTTTGTCTCTTCAACTTAATAATTCAAATTAAAATCTAAATTTGCATTCCTAGAATGTTTATTATATGAATAAAGTTGACCCTAGATTTTAAGAGTTAACCTTCATTTTCCTCAACCTTGACCATGATGCCACATACTATTAACCCATACGGCCTTGTCAATGCATGTCATTCTTTAAAAGGCATTATCCAATATGGACTATGTCTTAACAATTACATTATTGATACAAATAATCGGGAGACTAGCTCCTCCCTATACTTATCATAGAAAAATCTTCTTCATTGATATGTTTGATATGTTTATTGATTCACTCTCATTCACTTTATAATTTTTCTTCTTGGTATAATTCGATGCCTATGCTTTCTTCTTTTTGTGCCTGTTGAGGCCTGGAAAATCGCAAGTAACAACAGTAAGGGATTCTCCCCAATAAACGTTCTCAATTAGCCCGTTACTGTTTGGTATGGGGAATCCGTCCGGTTTACAGTCTGGATACCGTAGGTCAAGTAGCAATTAAAAATGTTTTACCAGTTACGGCCCGGTCCACCGTGTATATTTTAGTTTTTTGATGTTTAAGGTATGATGTGGAAGTGCCTAACTAAAATGCAGACGATAGAGATAACGAGGAGGGTCACAATGCGATGCACGGGTTCTTACCTCTCGTCTTACCTCTCTCACATCTAAATAAAAAACAAGCAAGAAACTAACTATGACTAATTGACCTATCCCTAGGGAGAAAAACTATCATTAATGGTGAGTAATGTACTGTAGTGCATGCATAAAGAAAATCGCAGATAGTTGTTAATGCTTCAGAACACATGAACATCAATAGAAATATAAACAACAAGGTAGCTTATTGTCAATTAAGACCTTCATTACTCAATGTGGAAATTTCACAAAATAAACCAGAGTACATTCATAACATGAAAAATAAATTCAATGAGTTAGAACAATCTCACAGTTAATGAAAATAAGAAGAAAATGAAATAGTTCACATTCAACTGGTCCATAGCAAGCATTTGAAACATTCCACCAAAACTTTCTCAAGCAGAAACATGTGAATCTTTATTGTAAAAGGAAATAGTTCTTCTTACAAAAATCTCTCAAGATAATCTGGGAAAAAGGTCTCTTACATTTAAAAATCTCCTATATTTATACAAAAACAAAACTCCTGGGATGCCCCTCAATGTCTTTTGAGCTTCCCCAACCTTTTATTTCCAAAATTTTGTCTCGTAGCATGTGCACATAATTAATACAATANGCATTCAAATCCGGAAGGCTCAAGAAATCGAATATTAATCTCATATTTAGTAGCCTATTTTTTTACCCCCTCTATCCTGATAGGACTCAGGCACAACTGATCTTCTAGTAGATGTATGCTTACTACTACATGTGCCACTGCATTCTTCAAGATCCACTCATCTAGGTCCTTGAACTGCTGGATTTCTTGCTCATCTTCCTAATACTTGTTCTGTAAATGTTCTAGAAACAATTCATGTTCTGGTATCACATCCAATATTTTCTCCGAAGAAGTCTGGCATCTATTGTATGTAGCAAGCACTCTCCTGCAATATTCGACACATGCTCCCTTTGTCTTCTTCATGGTTTTCTTGAACTCTTCTGCTACATTAATTGCAAATTCCAATAAATCATACTCCTGTTTTAAATTTTGCTTATCCTTAACTGCTAACTCCGCAGGAGATTCCTTATCTATTTCTGCCCAGACCATTCTTCCTGTTAGAATCTCCAAAATATCCTGAGATCTGTCCAAAAAGTATGAAGTAGTGTCTAAAATTTCCTCTAGTCTAGTGTCTATCTATAAAATTTTACACCTTTCGTCCTCTATGCCTACCTGTAATTGGTGAATCTTCTTTCTTTGAGTTAGAGCGTGTTCTTTCAAAGGCTTAATGTCTATTTTTTGTTCCATAGCATCTTTCAGTGATGTGGTCAATGAAGTGTTTTGTTGTTCAAAGGCTACCACTTGTATTTGATATTGCTTCTCTTTTTCCTCTGTGGTAGCCTTTTCCATTTCTAACTCAACAACTTTGCTTTGCAACATGTTATTCTCTGCACCTAGATTCTCATATGATACCGAAAGGTTTTCCCTTTCAGTTTTCAACATTTGATGTTCTAGCTGTAGCTTTTATAATTCAACTAAGCTATCCTGAGCATTCTTTTCCATTTTCTCTGCGGATATTTATAAAGCATTCTTATCCACTTGCAGAGTCTGAAATTCCATTCTTGAAGTCTTGACGTCATTCATCATGTCTTCATACTTCCTTTTCAGCTTTTGACCATCATCTCTTTATTTCTTTAAAGTTTCTTTCAATTTAGCTGCATTATTTTGTGACTCCTCTAGATCAGTCATGAGTCTTTCCACATTATCTTCAGTTGCTTGGGTTAATGCTACCCTGGTTCTTGCTATTAATCATGGATATGTATTTGTCCCATGTACCAATGTTTTATCTGTTACCATTTTTCCTGACTATTCTCCAGTATTGACCTTCTTCTCAGTTCTTTTTACAATTCTTTTCTTTTCCTTGTCATAAAAAATGGTATTGAAATCGGGAACCTCCTCCCCCTCTGTAGGCATGAAAGGGATCAAATTTATCACAGAAAATGAATTCTGTCCTAGTATGCTGCCAGAAAATGCAGTAGGTTCTAGGGGATTAGGATCAGATTGTCCTTGTTCCCGGTCTACTTGATCTTGCACTTCTTGTGTATCCACTTGCTTTGTAGTCTGTTGATCCTTTTGAGATCCGGTTAGTCTCAAACCTTCAATTTCTCCTTGCTTTTTCTTGATTTCATCTTCTTCTTTTTCTTTCTCTCTTCTTCTTCCTTCCTTGTTGTTTCCTCTGCAACTCACTTCTTTTCTTCTTCTTCATTCTTCAACCAACTTTCTGCTTCTTGTGCTAGCCTTCTAGCATCCTCTTCTCTCTTTTTCACCTCCTCCTCTTCCAAGGTTTTAGCCTTTTCCAAAATTTTTCCCTTTCCAGCCATAGTAGTTATTTTTTGTTTGAACCCCTTCTTAAGGGAAGTTATGTTCTTTGAGGCTTCTGAATGTTGCCTCATCTTTGTCCCAAAAATCAATATATTCAAAATTGATTCCTGCTTCCTTGCAGTAGTCTGCTACTTTATTGCGGGAGTCATTCCTGTGAAAATTCATTTCGCCAAAATTAAAATGCTACAACTCCTTAACAAATTATGCCGCCTTCTTTACTCTTGAAAACTTGTAGCCGCCAAGCAGGAAAGGCACTGCAGGATATGTTTCCTTTTTATGTTCAAACAGAAATTTGCCTACACCATCAATATACACCTCCCTAACCGCCTTCTTATGGAGTACATAATCTATGGCATACTTTGGTAGTAGGGAAGGAGCTCTAGAACCACCGTACATTCTTAAATACAACCCATCCTCGATCAAATAGTAATCTCCAAACTTCTCGATGACTTTGAATGCTTCTTCAGACATGCAATTGCATTCAGTCAAGAAAATGAGGGTATACAAGGGCATGATGAAGTGCTCACAAATTTCCCTGTAATAGTTATGATACTTATGGGCCCATAACAATTTGTAGGCTATGTACACTGGGGTTCTATCCCTATCCTAGTTACATCTCAAAGCTGAAAAAGACTGAGTGCACAGTATGCAGTCAATCAGGATAGAGCTCATATAAAAATCTGATCTCTTTTTTGATACCCCTCCTAAGGCTGTTGATATGCATGCAGATAGGTTGTTTGACACAATATTTGCTTAGTTAAAGATGGTTCTCTGGGTAGCTACAAAGTAAATAACTGGTATCCATCCTATCTTGAAACAATTCCCATGGGATCTGCTAAAGCTCCTATTGAGCATTAATGCAATGAACCTGTAGGGAGCTCAGAGAGTGGAGGTGTCATACTCTTCGGAAGGTCTGGTTCAAAAAAACATTCTGGTTATCATCATTCTTTTCACTATCTCCACCAGATCCATAGCTATCTCATTTAACCAGCTTTCTGTCAAGTAAACCTCGGGTGAGGGAAGGTGATAATCCATAGAGACATATCCATGGCTATATGCAGCATAGCCTTGCTTGGAAATGTTCTCCAAAATCATTGTTGTTACATCTGCCCTAGGCAGAATCCATCCTATCACTTCTGAACAAGGAAATAACTCAGGCCTTGTGGCTACTTTCATTAGAGTTGATTTCTCAATGTTGGCATATATAGTCAGCTCCTCAAAACCAACATCAAGTGCATCCTTGTTGGCAATCATTCTATAGATATCTCCCCACTTGTAGTCTGGTTCGACCCCAGTGGAGGCTTTAATATCTTAGTAAATATACTCTACCTTGGTGATGATCTCTACTTCAGGTTCTCCTTCAACCACAGGACCCTTCTTCTTTTGTCTCTTCGACATGTTTTTGTTATAACAATCACCCTGTCATAGTCAAAACATGTTCTTAGACCCATTGAGCTATTAGCAAGCGTTTTAAACAATAAACTATATCAATTTATCTACCTCCTCAATATGCATGCTGAAAAATAAGCTACACATAGTATTCAATGCATCAAAAAATTAACAAGGCAAAGGAAAAGTCCTACGGGATGCTTCCTAAAACTGCCTAATCCCCACTCTCTATAAACTTCACAACATCAAAAAATCCTTTATCTTTGGTCGGGCCGCATCAAACTAATCCGACCACTTGTCTTCAAAAAAAACTCAAAAATAATAATCTTTACGCAATGCTCGTCCTAGAGAAAACGCTAAACCAACCATGGAAAAATCCCCCGCAGTCCCACGGGATAAGGTAAACGCACAAGAAACAGTTTAAAACCCCCTGCCGACCGTGGAAAAACCAAGAAAAGGGTGTTGCAGACAGTGAAACACCTGTCTGCAACCCCGCCCTAACCCTCCGCGCTGGAGAAAGTGCATCCATAATGGTAAAAGAGATCACATAGACCTCGGTTTTTCCTACTAAGAAAATGTAAGCGGCTAAAAACTTAAGGCTCCGTATCTTCTAAGTAAAAACGACCGTGGAAAACCATAAGGGCTATAAATCTCTTTATACAGAAAACCCTCACCAATGTCAAAACCTAACCAATGAAATAAAACCTAACAGTTCCCAAATAACCAATAAAACCAAATATAATAGAGTCGTGATTCACCTACCTGGAAAACAGTAGTGTAGTGGATGGGATGGACAAACCTTCACGGTAGCAACACGAGCGAATCAAGTTTGAACAGCTAGGCGCATGTGAATCGGTGCAGTCAACAAGGACCACTGCAAACAACAAGTCAAAATGAATAAACAATAAAATAACACGCCCCCCATATATATAACCTTTGGCGGAATCACGATGGTTAAAAACCCTATCGGCAATCACAACTTATGTCAGTCGGAAGAATAGTTCAAAGGATAGCCACAACATCGGCTGTAAAACCAACTATGGACCCGAGATATTTTAACATTATCGGTCATTGACATCACTAGACTCTAAGTGTGGAACCTCTAGATGGAGCTTTCTCCGCAATGTCGGCGCTATAAAGCACTATCATCGCAACTTCACTCGTTCTAACGGGTGTCGAAGATCGGAGTGCCTAAACTCTAGAGAGTCGGCGAGGAAAAGTACTAACTTTCGGAACATTTCAACAGTAGGTTCCTGCAATGTTGAAAGTGACATGCACTAAGACTCCGACTCACTCTTGTAAAACATTCTGACAGCGATAAAAAATAATCAGAAATCAAAACCGCTAAGTGTTAAGCTCAAAAAACAAAACGAAGACAAAAAGGCAAGAAAATGAGGTTTCGATGTATTGGTGAGGGAGTCGGAAGTACTTCCGATAGACTTGACCATTTGGCTTCCGCAACGTCGGAAAGATAGTCTACTATGCTTCCGATATCGAAAGGATAGTCGACTAGTTTTTCGATACATAAAATGAAAAGAATTAAGATTTTGAGGAAAAGATCTGAACTTGAGGGCGGCTTTAGTGAAAACCAAATACTCCTAGGCTAGATCTAATAAAAGAAAATAAAAAGGAGGGCCCTAAAATTGAAAATTTTGGGGACAGTAGTTGCAGCTGCAACAATTGGCGACTACCTGGTGAACACAGATCTCTGAACAATTTTACTCTTTGATCAACAGACTATTTTGATAATACCAGCATGCTGAATTCTTCAAGATATCTGGATTTCCCAAATGGAAAATGTATGCACTTTAATCATTGATTATAGTCCAATTTAGGGAACAAGGGAATCAAGATTTCAAAGTCTAGATAACTCTTTTGAGGCCAAGAATATGAGTTTCATTTTTACCTCTATCTTTGAGTAGTTTCTAGCTTAGACACCACAGGTATGTAACATATGGTAAATAGATATATCCATTTTTTCCTCATTCCCATGCCATTTTGCACTTTTGGTGCTTTTGGAATTTTGTCCTCTCTTGAGTCCTCATGCATGCCTTCTTTCTGAAATTTTTAATTCAGGCTCTTCTATCCATAGTGTCCTTTTGTGTGAGAGATATATTTAGTTTTTAGCTCACGGACAGAGAAGAAATTTGGAAATCTTAATATGGTTCAGTACTTTTCTTTAATACACATTTCTTTTCCGAGGATATTTTGACTCTTATTGGCATTTTTGGCTTTCAATTGATGGCATGGAATCATTTAAATATAATATATTTTTTACCTTGCTTCCTTTCCATGGGTCTTTTGCTGTCACCCCCTAAGACATTTTTTTAGTGTAAGATGAATGAAGCCTTGAAATAGTATTCTAGACATTTTGATCCTGAGTTATTTCATAAGGATTAAGCAGGACTTCAACGTGTTCATAATCATTTAGGAAAACTGCTAAACTTGAAGAAGTTCTTTCAAACCTTAAATGAATTAATAGTACATAGTCTTGTAATCAAAGCTTTGAGTTAACCCAGAATTCAGATGAACTCCATACAACCAAAATTCGTGCTTCTTTATTAAAAATTACAAACAATCAAACTCTAACAAACCAAAACCTTAAAAAATAAAAAAATAAACCAAATGTTTATTTATGTACAAGACAACCAAAATAAAAGATCAAGAAAAATAAGGTTTGAGAACTAAACCATTTACTGGTAAGTTCTCCTCCCACCCCTGTAAGACTTGCAACTTGTACGTTGAGGGACCAAGCTTTGCTGCAATTTGAAAAGGGCCTACCCATAACTGTTGAAACTTAGTGTGCTTTCCCTTTTCATCATGCGGGTGATCCCACTTAGTGTGTAATAATTTGCAGAATAATGCAACATGATTCCTCTTTCATTAGCAAATGCAGTTAATCTAATAGAAGAAAAGTAAGTAGCATTATAAAAAACCAAGGAAATTGGAACCCCAAACCTGGTCATAATGTGATTCTGTAAGAAATCCATGACTGCATATTCATTTACTTTTCATAACGGGATATCCTCAACCCATCTGGTGAAGTAATCAGTTGCTATCAGAATATATTTGTGCTGCAAGGAAGAATTCGGGTTTATTTCTACAACAATATCGATTCCCCATTGTTCGAATGGTTCTGATATAATTACTAGTTTTAATGGCCCTGCTGCTTTAGCTTGTCTTCCAACACCTCTCTGACAAGCATCACATTTTCAAACATGAGCATGAGCATCCTTAAATAGTGTAGGCCAGTAATATCCAGCTCTGAGAATCTTATGCGCTGTTGTGTCTCCAAAAAAGATGACCTCCAGCAGGCCCATCATGCAATTCTACTATGACCTTCTTTGCATCTTCCTGTTCTAAGCACCTGAGAAAAACTCCATCATAGTTCTTTCTGAAGGGTACTCCATCAATTATCTGATATGAAGCTGATTTTAGACGTAATGCTCTCCTTTGTTTGGGACTCCAATGCTCCGGCAAATATCCTTCTTGGAGGTAATGGACTAGGTCCCGGCACCAGGAATCTGGAGCTGTAAACAAAGGACATACATCCACCATATGTAGCTCAGCTTCATTATCCCAGTTGTTTTCTTCATTGTTTTGACCTTCAGTCATTAATTTAAACAATCCTTGTCCTTTTACTATGGATGCTGGTTTGAACTTGAGATCGTATTCTTGTAAATCCGTCACCCAGTTGCCTCTTCTTTCTCCTAATTCCTTTTGTACAAAAAGAGATCGTACAGTTGGGTGTGGAACTATTACTTTGGTGCGATTCTTAAGTATATATGCCCTGAATTGTTTTACCGCTTTAAAAATTGCATAAGCTTGTTTATCAACTGCTGGATAATTCAATTCAGCTCCCTGTAGACCAGTGCTCATAAATGATATGGGGTACTCATCTCCCCCATCTTCCTTCTGTGTAAGCACAGTTGCTAACGAATCATCGGACGCAAAAGTGTACAGAATAAAATCCTTTTCGAAATTTGGACTTTTGAGTGATGGTGCATGAGCAACATATGTTTTTATCTTACTGAATGCGTTATTCTCCACATCAGTCCATTTAAATTGTACTCTCTGTTTAACCATTTGTTGCAAAGGTTTGACAATTTGAGCAAAGTCTGGTACAAACCTTCGCACAAAATTGATTGTCCCCATAAATGATTGCATACCCTTTTTATTGTGGGGTAAAGGGATCTGTTCTATGGCTTTAATCCTTTCTGGGTCTATGGAGATCCCTTTCTTAGAAATAACATGACCCAGTAGCTTTCCTTCTGTGACTGCAAACACACATTTCTTAGGATTTAGTGAAATACCATACTCCGACAACGCTCGAAAATTTGTTTCAAATGAAATGCATGTTCCTCTCTCTTTTTCAAAAATATTGTGACATCATCTAGATAAACCACAACACTACAGCTAATCAAACCGCGGAAAGATATATCCAAAGGGCATTCTCCTATATGAAAAAGTTCCCCACTTGGTTCTGAATGTGGTTTTAAGCCTCTCTTCTTCAGCTACTAATACTTTATTATAACTGGAGAATCCTTCTAATAATGAAAATAGTTCAAAACCTAAAACCATTTGTAGCATTTGCTCCATGGGTGGGACCAGATAGTTATCTTTATCTGATGCACGATTAAGATTTCTAAAATATACACAAAGCCTAATTTCTCCTGACTTTTTTCGTACCGGAACCAAATTAGAAACCCATTCCGAATGTCTGAATTTAAATATGATTTTGGCATCCAACAATTTTTTCACCTCACTTTGAATTAAAGGTTCTACCTTGGGATCCATCTTCCTCAAAGGCTGTTGGTAAGGCTTAATTCCACCTTTAATTGGGATGACATGTTGTATGATCTTCATGTCATAAGTTTTAAGCTCTTCATAGGTCCAAGCAAACACATCTTTGTACTTTTTGAAAAGAATGATGAACTTACTTCTTTCACCTGGTGAACAAAACTTCCCCAACTTTACATATTTAGGTGCGGCTTCAGTCCCCAAATTTATCAGCTCGAATTGTAAGGATGAGCTATGAGTCTTGACATTCACTGGATTTCTGAATTTGTTATCTAAATCAAACATTCATTCCAAGATCCTGAATCCCTTAGGAATAAAGTTTCTGGATTTTAATTCTGCTTGATGTTCTTCATCATCTATTATTTCTCCTTTGAAAGTACCATCATTCATCAAACACTCCAAAATTTGCTGATCATCGTCAAAAACCCATAGATTGGTGATCATATCTGGAACAGAAGGCCTAAAAAGTAATTCAATAGAGCATCTATTATTTGAAGGTACTAGCCTTGCAACTAAGGTAGCAAGTAAATCAACTGTTGCATTCTTTAATCTAGGAATGGACACAATATTGAATGTATGAAAATTTATAAGCAAATCCCAAACTTCATTTTGGTAAGATTTCAAATGCGGTGAAATACAGTGTATCTTGTTCTGAATTTGCTTAACAACGATTTCATAATGTCCATATACTTTCATTCTATTTCTTTTTTAAGTCCCTGAACTAGTGCTTCATATTCGGTTGTGTTGTTTGTGCATTCAAATTCTAACCTACAAGAAAGAGAATGTTTATTTTTCCTTGGATCAATCAGGACACAGCCTGCCCCTGATCCTTCCAATTTTTTAGAACCATCAAAATAAAGAGTCCAAAAACTATCTACCTCTACCAAATTTGAATTACAGACTACATCTGAAACTAGATCTACTATATTACAGTCAATCTCATCAACCCATGAAAATCGAAGGAGATTGGGCTAGGTGTCAGGTATACTGCTGGCTTCTTTAGCTTGGTAATTTTTCGGTTCTAATTCAATGAAATAATTTCCCAACACAGAGTTTACTGGTTCATTTTTTCCCTCTAACTGAGTGACATTGTATTTCATTTGAGGTTCTCTTAATACTTTTATCTGATTTGGACTTCCCTTATGAGGAAACCATAGATGTGACCAATCTGATGCAAAGTATCCGTCTAACCTTTCCAACCAGTCTCGACTCAAAACTAGACCATAAGCATCTGGTATGTCTGCTACTACAATGTTGATGTACTAACATACCCTCTCATCTTCAGATAAGTGAATCAGAACATCCTCGATTTCTCCTATTACTTTTACAATTGTCCTGTCTAATTGAAGAACTTGCCAAGTAGATGGTTTAGGTTGACCATTGATTTTCTTACAGACTAAAAGTGGCATAATGTTGATTGATGCTTCTAAGTCTATTAAGCAGTTGTGCACATTATAGTTGAAAATTTCAAAAGTTAGGAGAAATGTTGGAGTTTTATACTTAGACTTCCCTCCTAAACTTGCCTCACCAATGTCTTCTTCAGGTTGGTTGTCACTGGGAGGCTCCTCTTCTGGTATCTCAAGTGCTTTTAAAATCTTCTCTTTTTGCTAAGGTAAATTACACATTTCAAATAATGAGATATTTGCTTTAGCTTTTTTAATGTCTTCCACAATATCATATCTCATCTCAGGTTCTTTGAGATTCTTCTTGACATTATCAATCTTAACTTCAACAGGCTTAAGAGGTGTGTTGATTTTCTTTGGATCTTGACTTGAAATGGTAAATTCAGGTATTTTAACAGTTGCAGTGTTTTTCTGTATCTTCTTCATGTTTTCTTGAAGTTTCTTAATATTAGGAAGTATTGACTTATATTCTTTTAACAGACTCTGAATTCTTGTTGTTACATTGATTTCCAGTGTTTCCTCTTGTATCAGAAAATCTTCTTCTCATGTATCAAACATAGAGACACAACCCCATAAAACTAAAGTATCTTCCTCTTGTTTTTTCGTAGGTTCACTATCCTTTTCTTCCTCCTTACCAGTTTCTGTTAGTTTGGATTCCAACAATTGATTCATTACTAACGTCATAGAATTAATTCATTGTGGGCAATTCTTCTCGGAATGAGCTTGCTTATGAAAGGTACAAAAATTATCCATGCCTACATCATTTAAATTCATTGTTGCGGGACTGTGTGGAGGAGGTTTAGGTTGACTGTTGTCTTCCCTTTTCTTATAATAAGGTTTATATGGTTTGTGAACCTCCTTTTCCTTTTCTAAATCTATCACTCTGTTGGATAACTTTTGCATCATCTTCACCATCCCTTCGAAATCATGTGATCTCTCATCCTTAGGTTTAGTCAGTAATAAAGGTTTCTTGTTTCCAAAAGTATTTTCTTCTGACTGCACATGGTAATTTTCTATACTCTCCATCTCAGTCTCTACCTTCTCAGCTTCTTCATAGGTTTCCACTAATGTAGGTCTAACTGATCTCTTGGAAAACATGGCTAGATCAGGCCCAAGGGCTGAGGTATAGTATTCAATTAGAGCATTTTCAGATGGCTTATCAGCTGCAGTGAAATTGTTTAGGTAAGCAGCAAATATTTGAGTGAAATTATGCACTTTTTATTTCCTTTCTTTCTTTAGAGCACATAAACCTTTCATTAAAGATGCATGAGTTTTCTGCACAACATATTTACTTCTAAACATTCTCTCAAAGGTGTTCCAATCCGTGATTGAATTTGCAGGAAGGGAAAAATACCATGAGGCTGCTTTTCCTTTCAGGGTGTGGGGAAACAATCTACATACCACATCTTCATGTTCTCCAGCTCGTAGTCCTTCTACAGCCAAATTAAAACTCTATAAATGATCATCTACCAGAATTCCTTCACTTGGTTAAAACTTAGGCAACATCTTCCAAAAGACTGAGGCAAATCATTCAAGGGAGGTGTCAAATTTAAAGGCGACCTAGCCCTCCAAGCAGGTTGTGGAGGTGGTTCGTTTGCATTTACGTTAGCAATGATTCCGAGTGGAGTATGAGGTTATGACTGAACAGGGGTATGGAAAGGTGAACAGTAAGGTGAATCCGGATCCAATTGATTTAAAGGTTGGTCAACTTTATGTAAGGCTTCTTCTACCAGTTCTTCAAGATCTTCTACCAACACTGAGTCTTCTAATTGAGGGAAATCCTTCTTCTGATACTCTCTTCTAGGTAGGATAGAAATAATAGGTAATCCTCCAATCTTTTTCGCATATGCCCTAGGAATTCTTCTTAAATCATCAACCACTTCGTTATCGATAGGATATAGATACCCTTTCTCTTTATATTCAGGAGTGGGTTTGTGAAGCAAACTACTTTCAGAACTATCACTAGTGGAATGATTTTGAGGAAGTGGGCTTCCTCAGCCAGGCATGCACTAGTGGCCCTCCTTCTAGCACCAAAAATTGTTGAGGCATGGAAAATCGTAGGTAACAACAGTTAGGGATTCTCCCCAATAAATGTTCCCAATTAGCCCGTTACTGTTTGGTATGGGGAATCCGTCCGGTTTACGGTCCGTCTACCGCAGGTCAAGTAACAATTAAAAATGTTTTACCGATTACAACTCGGTCCACCGTGTATATTTTAGTTTTTTGATGTTTAAGGTATGATGTACAAGTGCCTAACTAAAATGTAGATGATAGAGATAACGAGGAGGGTCACAATGTGATGCACAGGTTCTTACCTCTCTCGCATCTAAATAAAAAACAAGCAAGAAACTAACTATGACTAATTAACCTATCCCTAGGGAGAAAAACTATCATTAATGGTGAGTAATGTACTGTAGTGCATGCATAAAGAAAATCACAGATAGCTGTTAATGTTTCAGAACACATGAACATCAATAGAAATATAAACAACAAGATAGCTTATTGTCAATTAAGACCTTCATTACTCAATGTGGAAATTTCACAGAATAAACTAGAGTACATTCATAACATGAAAAAGAAATTCAATGAGTTGGAACGATCTAAGAGTTAATGGAAATAAGTTGAAAATGAAATAGTTCACATTCAACTGGTCCATAGCAAAAATTTGAAACATTACACCAAAACTTTCTCCAGCAGAAACATGTGAATCTTTATTGTAAAAGGAAATAGTTCTTCTTACAATACTCTCTCAAGATAATCTGGGAAAAAGGTCCCTTACATCTAAAACTATCCTATATTTATACAAAAACAAAACTCTTGGGCTGCCCCTCAATGTATTTTGAGATTCCCCAACCTTTTATTTCCAAAATTTTGTCTCGTAGCATGTGCACATAATTAATACAATATATTAAATTTTAAATCAAAATTTTCAAAACACTTTATGAAGAAGGGCCAGCTTGGCCGTTGATGAACTTCTTCCATGCATGGGCCTCTGCTGCTATGCCTTCAAATCCAGAAGGCTCAAGAAATCGAATATTAATCTAATATTTAGCAGCCTGGATTTTTACCCCCTCTTCCTGGATGGACTCAGGCATAGCTGATCTTCTAGTAGATGTGTGCTTACTGCTGCATGTGCCACTGCATTCTTCAAGATCTATTCATCTAGGTCCTTGACCTGTTGGATTTCTTGCTCATCTTCCTGATACCTGTTCTGTAAATGTTCTAGAAACAATTCATGTTCTGGTATCACATCCAATCTTTTCTCCGAAGAAGTCTGGCATCTATTGTATGTAGCAAGCACTCTCCTGCAATATTCAGCACATGCTCCCTTTGTCTTCTTCACGGTTTTCTTGAACTCTTCTGCTACATTAATCACAAATTCCAATAAATCATACTCTTGTTTTAAAATCTGTTGATCCTTAACTGCTAAATCCACAGGAGATTCCTTATTTGTTTTTTCCCAGACCATTCTTCCTATTAGAATCTCCAAAATATCACGAGATCTGTCCAAAAAGTATGAATTAGTTTCTAAAATTTCCTCTAGTCTAGTATCTATCTGTAAAAATTTACACCTTTCATTCTATATGCATACCTGTAATTGGTGAATCTTCTTTCTTTGAGTTAGAATGTGTTCTTTCAAAGGCTGAATGTCTGTTTTCTATTCCATAGCATCTTTTCGTGATGCGGTCAATGAAGTGTTTTTCTCTTCTAAGGCTGCTACTTGTATTTGATATTGCTTCTCTTTTTCCTCTGTGATTGCATTTTCCATTTCTAACTTAGCAACTTTGCTTTGCAACTTGTTCTTCTCTGTACCTAGATTCTCATATGATACCTGAAGATCTTCCCTTTCAGTTTTCAACATTTGATGTTCTAGCTGTAGCTTTTGTAATTCAGCTAAGCTATCCTAAGCATTCTTTTATGTTTTCTCTGCGGATATTTTTAAAACATTCTTATCCACTTGCATATTCTGAAATTTCGTTCTTGAAGTCTTGAGTTCATTCATCATGTCTTCATACTTCCTTTTCAGCTTTTGACCCTCATCTCTTTCTTTCTTTAAAGTTTCTTTCAATTTAGCTGCATTCTTTCGTGACTCCTCTAGATTGATCATGAGTCTGTCCACGTTATCTTCAGTTGCTTGGGTTAATGCTACCCCACCTCTTGCTATTAATCGTGGATCTGTATTTTTCCCATGTACCAATGTTTTATCTGTTACCATTTTTCCTGACTGTTCTCCAGTATTGACCTTCTTCTTAGTTATTTTTACAATTCCTTTCTTTTCCTTGTCGTAAAAAATGGTATTGAAATTGGGAATCTCCTCCCCCTCTGTAGGCATGAAAGGGATCAAATTTATCATAGAAAATGAAGTTTGTCCTAGTATGCTGCCAGAAAATGCAGCAGGTTCCGGGGACTCAGGATCAGATTGTCCTTGTTCCTAGTCTACTTGATCTTGCACTTCTTTTGTATCCACTTGCTCTGTAGTCTGTTGATCCTTTTGAGATATGGTTAGTCTCAAACCTTCACTTTCTCCTTGATTTTTCTTGATTTCAGCTTCTTCTTTTTTCTTTCTCTCTTCTTCTTCCTTCCTTGTTGTTTCCTCTGCAGCTCGCTTCTTTTCTTCTTCTTCATTCTTCAACCAGATTTCTGCTTCCTGTGCTAGCCTTCTAGCATCCTCTTCTCTATTTTTCTCCTCTTCCTTTTCCAAGGTCTTATCCTTTTCCAAATTTTTGCCCTTTCCACCCATAGTAGTTATTTTTTGTTTGAACCTCTTCTTAAGGGAAGTTATGTTCTTCACACTTCTGAATGTTGCCTCATCTTTGTCCCAAAAATCAGTATATTCAAAATTAATTCCCGCTTCCTTGCAATAGTCTACTACTTTATTGCGGGAGTCATTCCTGTGAAAATTCATTTCTCCAAAATGAAAATGCTCCAGCTCCTTAACAAATTCTAACGCTTGCTTTACTCTTGAAAACTTGTAGCTGCCAAGTAGGAAAGGAACTGCAGGATATGTTGCCTTTTTATGCTCAAACAAAAATTTGCCTACACCATCAATATACACCTGCCTAACCACCTTCTTATGGAGTACATAATCTGTAGCATACTTTGGTAGTAGGGAAGGAGATCTAGAACCACCATACATTTTTAAATACAACCCATTCTCGGTCAAATAGCAATATCCAAACTCCTCGATGACTTTGAATGCTTCTTCAGACATGCAATTGCATTCAGTCAAGAAAATGAGGTTATACAAGGGCATGATGAAGTGCTCGCAAATTTCCCTATAATAGCTATGATACTTATGGGCCCATAACAATTTGTAGGCTGTGTACACTGGGGTTCTGTCCCTATCCCAGTTACATCTCAAAGCTGGAAAAGACTGAGTGCACAACATGCAGTCAATCAGGATAGAGCTCATATAAAACTTTGATCTCTTTTGTGATACCCCTCCTAAGGCTGTTGATATGCATGCATAGAGGCATGCATATATTTGACACAATATTTTCCCAGTTAAAGATGGTTCCCTGGGTAGCTACAAAGTAAATAACTGGTATCCATCCTATCTTGAAACTCTTCCCATGGGCTCTACCGAAGATCCTCTTAATGCAATGAACCTGTAGGGAGCTCAGAGAGTGGAGGTGTCGTACTCTCCAGAAGGTCTAGTTCAGAATTTTTTTTTCGGGTATCATCATTCTTTTCACTGTCTCCACCAGATCCATAGCTATCTCCTTTAACCAGCTTTCTGTCAAGTAAACCTGGTGTGAGGGCAGGTGATAAGCCATAGAGACATATGCAGGGATATATGCAGCATAGCCTTGCTTGGCAATGTTCTCCAGAATCATTGTTGTTACATTTCCCCTAGGCAGAAGCCATCCTATCACTTTTGAACAAGGAAATAACTCAGGCCTCGTGGCTACTTTCATTAGAGCTGATTTCTCAATGTTGGCATATATAGTTAGCTCCTCAAAACTGGCATCAGGTACATCCTGGTTGGAAATCATTCTATAGATCTCTCCCCACTTGTAGTCCGGTTCGACCCCAATGGAAGCTTTGGTATCTTCATAAATATACTCTACCTTGGTGATGATCTCTACTTCAGGTTCTCCTTCAACCACAGGAGCCTTCTTCTTTTGTCTCTTCAACATGTTTTCGTTATAACAATCACCATGTCACAGTCAAAACATGTTCGTAGACCCACTGAGATATTAGCAAGTGTTTTAAACAATAAACAAGAAACTATATCAATTTATCTACCTCCTCAATATGCATGCTTAAAAATAAGCTACACATAGTATTCAATGCATGAAATAATTAACAAGGCAAAGGAAAAGTCCTGTGGGATGCTTCATAAAACTACCTAAGCCCCACTGTCTGTAAACTTCACAACATTGAAAAATCCTTTATCTTTGCTCGGGCCGCATGAAACTAATCCTACCGCTTGTCTTCAAAACCAAACTCAAAAATAATAGTCTTTACGCAATGCCTGTCCTGGAGAAAACCCTAAATCGACCATAGAAAAATCCCCTGTAGTCCCACGGGATAAAGTAAACGCACAAGAAACGGTTTAAAACCCCCTGCTGACTGTGGAAAAAACAAGAAAAGGGTGTTGCAGACAGCGAAACGCTTGTCTGCAACCCCGCCCTAACCCCCCGCGCTGGAGCAAGTGCATCCATAATGGCAAAAGAGATCACACAAACCTCGGTTTTTCCTACTAAGAAAATGTAAGAGGCTAAAAACTTAATACTCTGTATCTTCTAAGTAAAAACAACCGTGGAAAACCACAAGGACTATAAATCTCTTTATATGGACAACCCTCGCCAATGGCAAAACCTAACCAATGAATTAAAACCTAACAGTTCCCAAATAACCAATAAAACCAAAAATAACATAGTCGTGGTTCACCTACTTGGCAAACAGTAGTGTAGTCGATGGGATGGACAAACCTTCACAGTAGCAACATGAGTGAATCAAGTTCGGAAATCTGGGCACGCGTGAATCAGTGCAGTCGACAAGGACCAGTGAAAACGACAAGTTAGAATGGATAAACAATAAAATAACACGCCCCTAGTATTTATATGTTATTTTCATATATTTATTTTTAATTTTATACTTATCAAATTTTTAAAAAAAATGCTAAGTGTTTTCCTTTCAATTTTGCATGCCTCTACCAAAAAAGCAAACAATTAAAATCCTTTCAAATTTTCCCCAATTTTTCCCACTCTCGTGAAAAGAAGATAGATAAAATCCATGAAAGATCAATGTGCCAAGCAAATTTTCTACATTGTTTTGGAATCTAAATCCATGTGAATCTCACTGTCGTGCACCTTCAGGTCATCTGCTCAAGTCCATTTTTCACCATTGATTTGTAAATCTTAAGGGTTTTGTTTTCATGTCGGAATTGTGGCATCGCATTGTTCTAACCCCAATCCTATCCTAGATCCAGGTATTTTCAAGGAGAAACAGGTAGTATGTTTATTTGTTCTGTGGAATCCTAAGACATAAGTATCTCCTCATGTAGCTCACTCAACACTCTATTGGTCAAGTTGCAAGCCCCATGGCACCATCACCTAGCAGTAGCAGTAGGGTCGGCGAAAAGGGAAACGATCTCAGGTCAGGATGGGTCTAACGCAACTGCATTAGATATTTTCCCACATGAAGATGTTCTATCCATGCTATACCCTTCATTTGAATTTAAAGTGTGCTTTTGCTGTGATAAATTTTCTTGGACAAAATTTAGATTGAAGATAAAAATATGTGTGTTTAAATGATTAATTTTTGCAAGGTCAATGTAAAGTCACCAGGCCTATTTACTCAAGTTTATATTGGCACAAAATTGCATAAATGCACATTTCTCTTGGATTAGACTTGGTGAAGTTGATCCAAATCCCCCTGTTGACAAGCACATCCCAGCTCGTAAAGGGAACAATGGAAAATGAGAAAGTTTTGGAACTTATACCACTCCAATTATTATTGCTTGGGCCAAACCAGAGCTATATATATTTAGTTAGATCATAAGAAACATTGGAGGAATTACTGGAGCAATTCCTTCTCTACTCTGTTGGTGGGAACATGGGGGCAATGATAAAAAGCACAAGCAATTATTGACAATTTTTTTTCTTCATATTCAGGGATAGCAAGATGGAGCAAGAGACTTCCCTTCGGCATTGAGTCAATCAGTAGATAACACTCTGAATTTTAAATTAGTTCCAATTGCTTGGTTGGATTACATACTGATTCATTCAGCAATTTGATTTCCCTACCTTGAGAGAGAAGCTAGAGTAGTTTATTTCTTGGGGTTATCCACTGAAATCTCCCCATGATTCAACGAACTAAAACATAGAATAGCACTTTGATGGCCGAACACATATTTAGACACACCCTTGTTTAGCGTCAAACTCAAGTAATTTTTTGAACCTGAATGAATCACCATGATTATTTCAATATTGTTTTCCTGATTCCTTGAGAGTAAATTGCTTCGTTGAAAAAAAGAGTGGGGTTCTTCACAAATAGGAAATTAATGGAAGATATCCGCCAAATTCTAAATATGAAGGCAGGCTCAAGGAATATCGTGGAGTTGTGAAAGATCTGACTATGTCTATAGAAAGCATAATAGCATCATTCGAGTATGAATACGGATACGTATACGATTCAATACGGAAAAAATAAGTAACGAAAAAATCTAATACGAATAAAATACGGAAGTAGACTTCTTATATATAATATTTTTAATTAAACATACAACAATATATATAGCATTTATATATAGTTAAACATATACAATATTTTTAATGAAATATTGAATATCAACCATTAAATTTTAAACTTGAAAAAAATCACTCTTTTTTTTTAACATATTTCTTATAACCAAAATTAGTCTTTAAAAAACAAAAATATAACGCCCTTAGTGAAAGAGAAAAAACTCTTACTTATTAATAGTTATTAATTATTTTAAAAATAAAGTAAATAATATTTACCACTACTTACAATTGGAATTAATTAATGAATCTTTAAATTGTGTTAGGGTTAACTTTAACTCTAGAATGAGCAAGGATGTAAGTGGTTTTGGGCACATGGTTTTGGTAACCAATAAATCTAGTGTTGCTATTATATTTGCATATTTATTTTCTTTGGCATATTTTATTTCTATTAAAATGAATTAAGAATTATGAAATTGAAAGGAAATTATTTTATAGTGTTTGAATAATTAAAATTTAGCTTTTTAAAAATAATTTTCAAAATTAACCCGTATCTGTATTACATATAGATCGAATATTGGACGAATTCGAATTTGTTCGGAATTTCTGTACACAAAATGCCAATACAACCAAATTATGCTACTATGATAGAAAGTGCTCATAGGAGCGTTTAGTTAAACAAGAACATGTGGATGTTGAACTCTAGCAATCCCATATTTGACTGATGGCAGAGGTTCGAGGTCTATGGTCGTTTGCATGAAGAAATTCAGACTTATAACTCTAAATCTAAAAGGTTGACCATTTCATTAGGTCCATTCTTTGGTGGCATATGCATGTTTCATGGATATTTCACATTATGATAGGGATTGTCTATCATGATGGATTCCAGCAACGTTCAAAATTGAACATGTCCTAGCCCTTCCAAAGGGTTCTGGTCCGTTCTAGAAGTGAAAAATTAAAATTTCTCTTCAATTTTTTTTTTAAATCTTATTCTTACGTGTCCCCTTAAAAAGGGTTTAATTTAATATCAACCTTTCACGAGAAGGGCAACACTTGGAAGAGAAACATTTGAAATTTCCCGTCAATATACATTTGAGAGTGTGGATGACGCGACCCAGGGATGTGTGATTTTATGTTTGAAACATGACTAACGATACCACCCTCCACTATGTTCATATCCCATCACGCATAAATCGGTGATCTTCGCAGTCGTAGGATAGATCGTGGGTTCATTATGAAAACCAAATATATGTTATTATTTTCACTGAAGAGCTTACTTAGTTCTAGATACATAGTCATAGATCTACGACCACAACCACTTATAACATTTTCCCTAGTTATCCCATGTTTTAGCAACACATTTGAGCAAATAGAAACAATTCATATATTTGTGAACTTTAGAGAGAGAAACGGGTATTACATCTCTTCTATAGTTTAGAGATCAAGTTTGAATAAGAATACAAGTTCACTATTGAGTAGTACTCACTTAGATTCAATCTCAAAGGTTAAGAGAGTCCACTTCTTTCATAGCTCAATGTTTTCTAATCACATCTCTTCTTTTCCCATCTTCTCTAGCTCTTTCTTGGGTCAAGTCATAATGTATTTACTTCCTTCCTTTTGAAACCACTACAATGTATTTACTTCCCTCCTTTCGAAACCACTACAAATATTTACTTCCCTCCTTTCAAAACCACTACAAGCATTCCCATTCTCCTTTTGTGTGTCTTCTTTACCAAATTACATTAAGTTTAGTCACCCATAGGCATTGAAATTAAATTAGAGATATAGAAATCTAGCTACAAACCAAGTTATATGATAAATAAGATTTTAGGTTATTGTTATGCTTAGAATTGTGTTTAGCCATTTTGACTTCAAGCTTAAAAGTAATGAAATATGTATGCCATCTTATTTATAATTTTGTCAATTGCATGGAATTAGAACAAATATATGCACAAAGAACTTATAAATTAATACAACTTAGTGCAAAAAAATGAGAAAACCAAGACTTGCACAATAGTGAAATAAGTTGGTATATTGGCAATGATATTTTTAGTGATAGTTTGAAGATAAAAAAGAAAGTTACATCAAATCCAGTCAATTAAATTTTAATTTATTAGGATGGTTGATGAAATACTAAGACATTTATCAAGTTTTTTTTTATTGTTGTGTTTGAATGACATGTAAAAAATGGATAAGGTGGTGTGTAAGTTCCAAAAAACAATGGTACCTAAAAATGAAAGAAGTTTAAAGAACTAATATGATACAACTAAAAACCATATATATATATATAGATCCTCTAAATACTAGGAAAACCTAGTACCTAGGCCCTAAATCAAAGAAAATATAAACATAACTAAACCACAAAACCAGACATATTACTTTAACCATCCAACTAAATACAAAAAAATATACAAACTTGATATCTGACACATGATAAATGACAAGGCACTAGGACTATCTATGTAAAGTAGACTTCTTATCTTAAGGGTTAGCTCAATCATGTGTCATTATACTAGACCCAACATATAAGTCCAATTTGATTTCCATGAATTAGGCACACTAATTCTACACCATTTTCTTTATATTAGATATAATTCTTGAAAGAAAGTGCCCATTTTTTTAATTATTTATTTAAAAAAATTACACTTCTCTCTTTTTCAAACACACAACCTTCCATAATGATCATAATCATTGAAACTTGAGCATACTTTAATCATACTCTTGATACTTTTTTAAGCAGATGATGTAAAGAAATAGTGCAATTCCACCATTATGTTAAAAGTGGTTAACCCACTTATTTTGTTAATATTTTTCACAGAAAAACTAATTTACTATCACAACATAGTATACTTTTAGGATAGTTTTTAGTGATATATTGGTATAAATTTATATTATGTAACTTTAGTTGTACAAATGATGTGGAATGATGTATTAATATGTGTGTGTGTGAAGAATTTAGACAGTAAGATTTGAATTGGATTAATAAGATAAATTCCCAATGTCAATAAGTTTCTATATCCATAATGGAATTGATATCAACATATATAAACTCACTATAAAATTTTGTACAATAGTAATTATACAGTAATGATTATTTTTAATTAAACTAAATAATTTTCATATATATATATA
>LPNX010957471.1:411841-559345 GCA_001517045.1 Pseudotsuga menziesii
TAGACAAGTGAATGGGGTGGTCTAAACTTACCACCCCAACCCATCAAAAACATAAAGCAAATAAGTTTTTAGCAAAAAAAGGAACAATTACCCATTCAAAGGATGGGGGCCTGATACAAAATTTACAGAGCATAAGAGTTCATAGGAGTAGACATAGAACAGTAACATGAAATAAACTAGAGGTAAACGAAACTATCAGAATAAAAAAAGAACTGAAATGAGCTGAACGGACTCCGTAACTTCATTAGGCCGTAGCTGCAGGGTACATATTCTCCTGGTTCTCTTCAATGATTGGACAGGATCCATATAACTCTTCCTTAGTCGAAGGTTCAATGGGCTTGACAGGAAGAGGAGCATTTTTACGAACCGAAACCTTAATATCACGTACCCATTTATGTTGAAGCTGGGTGATTGTAGATGGCATCAGAAATGGCGTGGACAAAGAATGAGGAGTGGCTGGAACCGAACCCATGTCCATTGAAACTGTGGGTTCCGTTGAGACGCTACCTCTTCCCCCTTCTCCCGACGTACAGAGTCCTAGAGCCAGTCACTTCCATGTTTTTGTCGCATCCCTTCTATTGAGTAGAGTGTCTAATTCAAGAAGCTTGTTTTTGGCCTGTAAGACTGAGCTTTTAGTATTGTTCCAGGTACCCACCATATCCTCCATGAGGGAGCCCATCATATTCTTGACAATCCAGTAGTGATTCAGGCCTCCCCCTCTAATGCCTCTAGCCATGTTTTCATTAATCAACCTAGCGTCCCATTCATCGATCAAATTGCGCACTGACATAGAAACCCCACAGGCATACCCATCTTCCTATATCAGGTGTGCACCCCGTTGAGCACGAACTCGGTCGTTGCTAGTTCAACGGGGAGTTCCACATTGACGAGACATAGTTAAATAGTAGTGGCGCTCAATCACAGGGCCAAGAAAAACACTGGTAGACAAGAAATCGTGCTCAACTGAATCAGAGACGTAGCAAGTCTATGGGAAAGACAAACCAGACCTATACGAGCCGAACCATGAGGAAGGAATGCAAACCAGAGCCATACCTCTTACCAAAGGATGAAACCACAAGATTGAATGCGCTAGTGCTATGACCCAGGTGATAACAGAATAATTCCCAAAAACCATTAATGGTAAATTAAGAAGGAAGTTCCCCTTCTAGGTCCTGACGCAGCTTAACCCCAAGTCTGCCATCCTTCGACATGATCGCAGGGTCATCTCCAAACACAATGTGTAAATGTTGATGGCTGCCATCATTTCCAACACTTAAAACCTGAACCTCATCATTTGTTTGCAATAAAATTCACGCTGGTGGGTGGGGTGAGTGTTGAGTGTGTGGTGATGTTCTTGCCACCGTGGCATTCCAACTCCTTAGGCCATCACCACCTATGGGACAATTGGCATTCGCATCCGGGGGAGTATATTCATAAGTTAGTATTGCAATAATTGTTCAATATATTAATATGTTCGTATTTGAATAAGTATTAGCATTAGTATGTTTTTTAATAGGTTACTATATTAATTAAAAAGTTTAGCTTAATTTTTAATTATTCACTTAAAGAAATAAAGTAAGGTTAGTTTTTTTTAAGGATTAAGTTAGTATTTCAATTAATGTTAGGGTTAGTACATTTTTAATAGGTTTTCATATATATTAAAAAGTCATGGTTAGTTCTTAATTAATTAGTTAAGGTTAGCTTTATAATTACATATTATTGCATCGAAGAGGTGCATTCTACATCCCAGTATGGGAGAAATGTGTAACTCCTTCCGCCCTCATCCTAGAATTGACACATGTCCTTTATATATATATATATTATTAAAAATAACATGTCCTCTTAAATTAAATTTAAATTATTTAGAAATGCATATATATAAAACAATATAAATTAGATAAAATAAAACCATAAACATTGGATTAGACATTTCCTCAACACTTCCACTCTAAAAAATGTTTACACCTTGAGATATTTGATCCCTCTTGGTTCTTGGTAGATCCCCTTTTAGATGGATCTATGCTGGTATGGTATTGACAAAAAATTAGAATATAGTAATCCAATTAATGTAATGAAAAAAGTTAAACTTAGTTTTAAATTTTAATTAATTAGTTAAGTTTAACTTTTTAATTAATTAGTTAGTATATTAATTACAAAGTTAGGGTTTAGTATATACTTTGGTGTTGATATACTCGGTTAGTAAGTTTAAAATTAGAAGGTTAGTTTATTAAAAAGATAAGGGATAGTATATTATTAAATTTGTTAGGATTAATATATTAAAGCTAGGGTTAGTATATTATGGATGGTATCTTAGTTAGAAAGTTAGGGTTAAAATTTACATTGCTCACTGGGTAATTGTAAAGGAAGGGGTGTCCATTTTAATGAAGCATGAAGTGAGGGGGGAGCAACAAGAAACATTGAGAACATCTTGAAGAAGATGGTTGCGGATCCATCAAACCTAAATACACATATTTTTGGAGTGCTCATATGATAACACAATGGACACCCTAGTATGGAAAAGTTTGTAGATGAGGCAAGCCACACCTTCAAGCCCACAAATCCATTAGATATCTGAGTCTCTTGATAAAACGTTCTCTGTCAGATGGACTCCTCTTTATCTCTCTAGTAACCTACTTGAGTTGTGAGTATGTCCAAATGAGGAGGGTGCCTCATCTATTTATATACATCAGACATGAAGTCTAATAACCCAACATGGTTGACTTCACTTTCCTAACAAGGAAGGCTTGTCTTGAGAGACATAAAATACATTTTAATAATTATTTTGTGGGTACTATTGACCCGACTTACAATGAAGGTTTTACCTCAAGACTTTCAAGACTTTACATGATCGATTTACATCAATTACATCCCTAATCGAAGGAACTGTCATCTCCAAAAGGGAGGGACAACAATAATATAATAATAAGTACAATAGAATATCTTCCGCAGTTACATTATTTCAACAATTTTAGAGGTTTAGCTAAATTTAGATTACATACCCTAATAATATCTATTACGATATTTAGCTAAAATTTAGTTTGCGCATCTTAATACATCTTATTTTAAATATTTAGCTAAATTTAGCGTGCATGCCCTAAGTTTAAGGGTTTAGCTAAAATTTTAGCATGCATACTGTAATTACATCTTTATATTTAAGGATTTGGCTAAATTTTAGCTTGCATGCCTTAATATATTCATATTTTAAAGATTTAGGTAATAAGATAACTTGTAGATCATAATAGCATCTCATTTTAAATATTTAGTTAAATTTAGCCTGCACACTTTAATAAGAGAGTATTTTAAATATTAGCTAAAATTTTAGCTTGCATATCTTAATAACATCTTATCAATGAAATCAAATTACTCATGTGCTTCAATTCAAATTTCTTCTATGCTTACTATTGAACTAATCTCCATTCATGGATTCCCCAAGGATGCATGAGTGGCTCACCCTCCCAATCCACTGCTTGCTTTGAAGAAATTTGTTGCATCCTTGGCAAAGGTGGCTAGAGCTTCACATTTAAACTAGTTAAGGTTTGTGAAAATATGGAAAAGTACCAAAACTTGAGGTTTCTGCAAATGCTCCAAAGAAGAGAGGTTTACTCTATCTTGGGAAAGTGTCATTAGAAAAGAAAAGAAAAATCTTTATAGGGGCCTGATCTAACTCCAAAAACTTGCAGGGTTGGATCCAAAAGGAGTGTACTCCCCATATCAAAGTTGTAGTCCGCTTCCATTTTGAATGGAAGAGGTTATTTTGCCTTTCATTTTTAGCTAAATAGCAACCAAGATTATCACATTTCGCAATGGACCATGATTTATGAGCCCTTGTGGCCTTTATATCAATAGGTGGTCTTTGTATTTTTATCCGAAAGAGGAATCCCAACAACAATCACAATTTAGGTCCACCTCCCTCATTTTTCTCTCATCTTCTCGGACCCCAAAACCTTAGAGGAAACTGCAAACTCTCTATGGAAATATTTTGATAGAGTTGAGATTAATGCTGGTATGTATGTTAGTGCTTGTATTTCAGTTCAAGGGCTTCCAGAAGTTATTGTGTTCTAGGTAGATAACATGGCTCATCTTCAAAAGTTATATTATGAGCATATTCCATTTAAATGCATAGGATGCCATGAATATGGGCATTTTGCAAACTAATTCCCATCGAATATGGGCATTTTGTAAAAGACTACCTACTATGGTGATAAATAGAGTATGGTGGATTGAAATAAGGATCAAATCACTTTACAGATGTTCTAATCAAGTCAGTCGAAGCCCCATATCAGAATTAGATTAATGTTATGGATGCAACACTGAATTGTTTTTTATCAATTAAACAAGGTTTTCCACGTATGTCTTTTGTCCCACGTTGTTGTGTTCTATGCATTTATCTTGCCATTTAATACACATTTTCATTGTTTGACAAGTCACAAGGATGGATGATATTGTTTAGGACAACACATGATTAGAACTTTTCCATGAACATTATGTAAGAATTCTGCATTGAAAGTTAATTTTAGGATGTAGATATGACTGGACCATTATTCTTAATGGTTCGTTGTTTTCATTTATCCTATCACAACCTTTTGATATAGGAGACACGGTTTACTAGTTATCATTTCCCATTAATATAGATGAGACCAAGGCCTAAATTTTCTCTAGATGCCTTAATTAGAGGTTCATGAGATGATGATTTAGGTTGATTATGGTATTCCAATAACATTGCTTCATGAACTATTCTTTCAATTTTTGTTTTAGTTTTTCCTCCATTTATGTTATTAGGATGATGAATCTATTTATATATTTATTTTTTGTCATAATCTTGTGATCAATCCCATTTCAAATATAGAACAAACAACTTTGGAAGTCAGTGTATGGATGGAAGTATGCAAACTTGATTTATGTTTATGCAAGGGCTAGAAGGTCCACTAACATTCCAAAATACAAACTAATATTCATTTTTTACTAGTGTATCATGTTTTTCTTCACTTTATATATAATCATTGAGATGACTATTTTTCCTTTCCTATATGTCTTCTTCTATTGTAATATGAAATTTTATGGTGTACATGTGTGTGTATGCATGAGTGTGTGCATGGTTGTGGATACACTTGATATGTGTGATTACTATCTTTTGATGAGATGATGTTTATATTCATGGTTGGAAAAATCATGAAATGCATAAGTTATCACTCTAATATTTGCAATATAACAGAGAATATTCATTATGTAATGAAATTAATTTACTAATTCTTTAAATTGATTATTTCTTGGTATTTGCAGAAAAATGGTGAAGATGACTACCTATATGATGATCTTGATTATGTTACCACCGATGTACCAGAGAAAGATATTGATGATAATGATGCAAATGGATCATATGAAAATCATGATGAATGTTATGTTGGGATAGGTGAGGATGATGTAGATGATTATGATGATGATGATGATGGTAGCCATTGATGCTACTATTGAGATTGTGGTTGTTTTTTGTTTTCTCCATGCTAATAAACACATATTATTATTTTTGTGATGATCCAAGTTCATATTACTTTTTGGGTCACTTTGATTTGTATGGTGGATTCATGTTGACATATAAACTTTGATTATTGTTGATCATTTTGAATTTTCTAGATATGGATATAAAAAAAAAATCTTGCGATATTGATATTTTCAATATATATATATATATAGTGAAAGCCCCATATGATATTGATATTTTCTTTTAACCTTAATACGATGATCTGTATGATAAGTTATTGATGCAATGATGTTTTGTAATTTCACTTCTTTAGATGAAAGATAATGCTAATGTTATCATTACTATATTTTAAATTTATATATATTGGAAGTTGTTGACGATATTTTCATGGAAAATTAATATATATAATGATATTACTATTTTGGATAAATGTTGTTTGTTTTTGTTAAATTTCTTCATAAATGTTATACAATTAATTTCAATAATGGTATCCACAACTAATTTGAATGTTTCATTATGTTATTTCATAACTCTGAAGTAAATGATATATCAAAACTATTGAAATTAATTAATAATTATAATAATCTTTAATGTTTTGGTATGGAAACCTATGTCAGTTTTTTAGTATTCGACGTACGTTTTAGACTGCTAAGGAGAGTCCACCATCAGGAGGAAACCTCTCATCCAGAAATTAAGAGATAATGAGATTAATGGATAGACTCTTCAACTCCCTGGTTAACCAAGAGTCTTCTATTACTCTTTTATAGAATATGTTGCCTATGATCCTCTTACACTTCCTCCTGATGATGGAATCTGCTTAGTAGTCTGAAACGTACATCGAGTACTGAAAACTTGACATAGGTTTCCATACCAACACATTAAAGATGAATCTGGCCTGTGAAAACAATGGCATTAATTACAACATCATATCCCTCCATGGAAGGGAAACGCTGAAGAACTTTCGACAATTAGAGATATCTCGGCAAAAAATCGCCAAAGGGACATAAATGCTCGCATGTCAAAACAGATGCAAATCTACAAGAACCATTCCATATTTCACTAAAATCAATCACCATATATATAGTGGAAGCATTGATATATTCACCCGCTCTATCCTGGATTTGATAGGAAGGGAGATTAAACATATAAGGAAGTGATTTCAAGCCTAGTTGATTGAATGCTATGACCTGCATATGAAAATTTAGAGCTCCATTCGTTATCACCTCAGGATGAGATTTAGCTCACACCTAGCGATAAAGGTGGAGGAAACCCTAGCCAACACAAAATCCACACAGATCAAGATGTTTAGTAAGTTATATAATCAAAGGCTAAATTTTATTAATAACAATATGATATTGGAGTAGATGTAGGATAACACGTAGATCATGGAAAATGATGTCATAAACCTTTCAAGATATAGTCTGAATAATGAAGAGATCAACATTTTGAAGAAAGGGTTGAACTTTGTCATTTCCCCAAGGAATATCCCAAGGGAGAGAATTTTGGTCGATTGAAGAGGAGGTCTTGAAATTACCAGAAGAGGAAGCAAATGAAGCACGCTAGGATTATGCTCGGATTCTATAAAAGACAAAACCGTCGAAGCCAAACCTTAGCAAGATGGAGATCAACGCAATGAGAAATTTAAAAATAAAATAGATATATCCACATTATGAAAGCTGATAAAGGTAATGCAACAATTATAATGGAAACCCAATCTTACAAGGATAATATGCATGATCATTTAATGAATTGGGGATGATACGAAAATTTGAACAAAGACCCTAGTGCCAAGATAATACGGGAGGTGACGAAGTCTATACAAGATTCCTCTTGGGAGGAAGTTGTGAAGGAAAAGATTATTCCCAGAAATACGATCGTCCCACGTATTTACGAACTGCCAAAAATTCACAAAACGAGAGATCCATTAAGACCAATCGTGAATACTATTGGCTCTCTGACTTATCAACTAGTGAAATTCCTCACAAAAACTCTCAAGCTGTTGGCAGGTCATACCTTCTCTTACATTAAATACTCTTCCCATTTCGTTAATGAGATCAAAGATATTCATGTAGATGAGACTGAAATAATGGTTAGTTTTGATGTGGTTTCGCTTTACACCAAAGTTCCTGTTGAAGAAGCCATCACAATTATAAGTAATATCACCAATGATGAAACAACAAAACTGGTTAGAATATGTTTAAAAATATACTTACTTTAATTTTCGTGATGAATTCTATGAACAAACTGATGGTGTGGCGATGGGTTATCCTTTGTCACCAGTAGTGGAAAATATTTACATGGAACACTTTGAAAAGAAATCCATTGACTCCTTCCCCTTAAAACCAAGGAACTGGAGGAGATTCATGGATTGCACTAATGTCATCTAGTCGCATGGGAAGAAAAACCTGGATCATTTCTTAAACCACCTCAATAGCCAATATGATCACATCAACTTCACAATGGAAATTCAAGAAAACAATTCACTTCCCTTTCTTGATGTCCTCATCACGAGAAAGAATGATGGTTCTCTTACACACCAAGTATACCAGAAGAAGACACACACTGACAAATATATTCATGCAAGTTCGTACTACACACCTTCTTGAAAAATTGGTATCCTTAAAACCCTGGCCACCAGAGCAGTGTGAACTGTTGATAATGAACATCTGGATAAAGAATTCAATTATCTCCGGAAGGTTCTTCAAGATAATGGTTACAACATTGGAGACATAAATCAATCCTTTAAGAAAGCATTGGAAAATAATATTTAGAACCCGGTCAAGAAGGATGAAAGTAAAGGGGTGATATTCCTTCCATACATTCAAGGAACTACAAACATGATATCTAGAGTACTGAGGAAAAAACATATTAGAACTACCTTCTCTACTCTGAATATTAGAAATAACTTCTCTCCTCCGAAAAAATTACTTGATAAGACTAAACACCTGGTGGATTCAAAGTTAAAAAAGGGGTTCTACTCTATCCCCTGTTGTTGTTGAAGACTATACATTGGTGAGATCAATCATTCCATAAAGGTGAGATTGAAAGAGAATTGTTCAGACATAATGCATAATAGAACAAAAAGCTCTGTGGTGGAAGAACACTCCATCAAGAATAACCATTATATTTGCATTGAAGAGGACAAAGTCATAGCCACCGAAGATCATTACATTAAGAGACACATTCGAGAGGTGGTAGAAATTGAAAATCACCCTAAAAAATTTAATAGAGATGATAGTTTGGTTATTAGTGATATTTGGAAACCTCTCATCCGAAAATCAAGAGATAGTGAGATTAATGGATATACTCTTGAACTTCCCAGTTAACCAACAATATGCCATTACTCTTTTAGAGAATATGTTTCCTCCTATCCTCTTACGCTTCCTCTTGATGATGGACTATGCTTAGCAGTATGAAATGTACATCGAGTACTGAAAAAATGACATAGGTTTACATACCAAAACATTAAAGATGAAGATATCCTGTGAAAACAATGAAATTAATTACAACATCATATCCCTCCATGGAAGGGAAACACCGAAGGAATTTCGACAATTAGAGAGATCTCGGCTAAAAATCACCAAAGGACAAAAACACTCACATTTGTTAAGTGGTGCAGATATGTAGGAACCATTCTAGATTTTGCTAAAATCAATCACCATATGTATATTGGAAACGTTGATATATTCTCCTGCACTATCCTGGATTTGATAGAAAGGGACATTAAATGTATAAGGAAGATATTTCAAGCTTGGTCTATTGAATGCTATGACCTGCATATGAAACTTTTGAGCTCCATTTTCTACAGTATATGGATGAGAGTTAGCTCACACCTAGCAATAAAGGTGGAGGAAAAACTAGCTAACACAAAATCCATACAGATCAAGCATTAGAGGAATTTTGGGGTCTAAAATGGGCCTCCTAAGGAAAATAATAAAATAATAGTTAAAATAATAAAATAATAAAATAATATTGATTAATTTTGGAGGAAGAAAGAAAAAAACTACTTTTTGTGTTCGTATTTTCGACATATCTCCCTGTGTTTTTACTCAAATTTCGATCAGGAGAGCTCTTTGGATGTGGAATTTGATTCTGCATCCAACGAGTACCCACACAACATACTTTTGACGGACCCTGCTACCCCCAAAAAAAGAAATACCTGAAAAAACGTGATGATGATGTCATCATCATGTTTTTTTAGGTATTTCTTGTTTTTGGGGTAGCGGGGTCCGTCAAAAGTATGCAGTGTGGGTACTCGTTGGATGAGGAATCAAATTCCGCATCCAACGAGCTCTCCCGATTGAAATTTGAGTAAAAACACAATGAGATATGTCGAAAATACGAACAAAAAAAGTAGTTTTTTTTAATGACAAATATGTCAATTCAACCATTATGGTTGACTTATTTTATTGAAATTCTATTGGTTCTTGAATTCCAACTCACAAAAACTTATTTTGGCACATTTTCTTATAAGGCCCATTTTAGACCCCAAATTTCCTCTAATGAAGTTTAGTAAGTTATATAATCAAAGGCTAAATGTTATTAGTAAGAATAAGATATTGAAGGAGATGCAGGATAGTACACACATCATGGAAAATGATGTCATAAACCTTTCAAGCTATATTCTGAATAAGGAAGAGATCAATGTTTTGAAGAAAGGTTTGAACTTGGTCATTTCCCCAAGGAATATCCCAAGGGAGAGAATAATCTGCTCGATTGAATATGTGGTCTTGAAATTACCAGAAGAGAAAGAGGATGAAGCATGCCAGGATTGTACTTAGATTCTATCAAAGACAAAACCATCGAAGCCGAACCTTAGCAAGATGGAGATCAATGCATTGATAAATTTAAAATCAAACTAAGATATCCGCATTATCAAAGCTGATAAAGGTAATGCAACGATTATAATGGACACCCAGTCTTACCAAGATAATATGTACGATCATTTAATGAATGTGGGATGCTACAGAAAGTTGAACAAAGACCCCAGCGCCAATATAATACAAGAGGTGATGAAGGCTATATAAGCATCCTCATGGGAGGAAGCTGTGAAGAAAATTATTATTCCCAGAAATACGATCATCCCACATATTTAGAAACTTCCCAAAATTCACAAAGCAGTAGCTCCATTAAGACTGATCGTGAATACTATTGGCTCTTTGACCTATCAACTAGCGAAATTCTTGGAAAAAACTCTCAATCCATTGGCAGGTTAGACTTTCTCTTACATTAAGGAATCTTCCCATTTCGTTAATGACATCAAATATATTCATGTAGATGAGATTGAAAGAATGGTTAGTTTTGATGTGATTTCTCTTTACACCAAGGTTCATGTTAAAGAAGCCATCACAATTATAAGTAATATCACCAATGTTGAGACATCAAAACTTGTCAAAATCTATTTAAAATATACTTACTTTATTTTGTGTGATGAATTCAATGAACAAACTGATGGTGTGGCCATGGGTTCTCCTTTGTCACCAGTAGTGGCCAATATTTACATGGAAGACTTTGAAAAGAAAGCCAATGAATTCTTCTCCTTAAAACCAAGGAATTGGAGGAGATCCGTGGGTGACACTAATCTCATATGGTCGCATGGGAAGGAAAACCTCGATCATTTCTTAAACCACCTCAATAGCCAGTCGAATCACATCAAATTCATAATGGAAACTCAAGAAAATAATTCACTTCCCTTTCTTGATGTCCTCATCACAAGAAAGAACGATGGTTCTCTTCCACACCAAGTATATTGGAAGAAGAAACACACTGACAAATATCTTCATGTAAGTTCACACCATGTACCTTCTCAAAAACTCGATATCCCTAAATTCATGGCCACTATAGCAGTGCGAATTGTTGATTATGAACATATTGATAAAGAATTGAATTATCTCCGCAAGGTTCTTCAAGATAATGGTTACAACATTGGAGACATAAATCAAGCCTTCAAGAAAGCATTGGAAAAGAAGACTCAGAACCCAAACAAGAAGTATGAAAGTAAAGGGTTGATATTCCTACCATACATTCAAGGAAGTATGGAAAGGATATCCAAAGTATTGAGGAAAAAACATATTAGAACTACCTTCTCTCCTCCAAATTCGTTGAAATTTTTTCTTGATAAGACTAAAGACCTGGTGGATTCAAAGTTAAAAAAAAGGGGGTCTACTCTATTCCCTTTTCTTATGGAAGAATATATATTGGTGAGACCAGTCATTCCATAAAGGTGATATTGAAAGAGGATTGTTCAAACATAATGCATAACAAAACAAAATTCTTTGCAGTAGTGGAACACTCCATCAATAAAAAACATTATATTGGCAATGAGCAGGACTAATTCATAGCCACCAAAGATCATTACATTAAGAGATGCATTCGAGAGGCGGTAGAGATTGACAAGCACCCTAAAATTTTTAATAGAGATTATAGTTTGGATCAATAGTGATATTTGGAAACCTCTCATCCATTAATTAAGAGATAATGAGATTAATGGATAGACTCTTGAAGTCCCTGGTTAACCAATAGTTTTCCATTACTCTTTTATAGAAGATGTTGCCTCTGATCCTCTTACACTTCCTCCCGATGATGGACGCTTCTTAGCAATATGAAACATACGTCGAGTACTAAAAAACTAACACAAGTTTCCATACCAAAACATTAAAGATGAATTTGGCCTATGAAAACAATGGCATTAATTACAGCATCATATCCCTCCATGGAAGGGAAACGCCGAAGGACTTTCAACAATTAGAGATATCTCAGCTAAAAATCGCCAAAGGGACAGAAACACTCACATTTATGAAGGGGTGCAGATCTATAGGAACCATTCCAGATTTCGCTAAAATCAATTACCATCTATATATTGGAAACATTGATATATTCACCCGCGCTAGCCTGGATTTGATAGGAAGGGATATTAAATGTATAAGGAAGTGATTGCAATCTTGGTCGATTGAATGTTATGACCTACATATGAAACTTTCGAGCTCCATTCGCTACGATCTCTGGATGAGAGTTAGCTCACACCTAGCAATAAAGGTGGAGGAAACCTTAGCGAGCACAAAATTCATGCAAATCAAGAAGTTTAGTAAGTTATATAATCAAAGGCTAAATGTTATTAATAAGAATACGAATTGGAGGAGAGAGAAAGGATAATATCCACATCATGTAAAATGATGTTATATAACTTTCAAGCTATGTTCTAAATAAACAAGAGATCGACGTTTTGAAGAAAGGGTTGAAACTTGTCATTTCCCCAAGGAATATCCCAAGGGAGAGAATAATTTGCTCGATTGGAGAGGCGGTCTCGAAATTACAAGAAGAGGAAGCAGATAAAGCATGCCAGGATTGTGCTCAGATTCTATCAAATACAAAACTGTCGAAGCCGAACTTTAGCAAGATGGAGATCAACGCATTGAGAAATTTAAGATCAAACAGAGATATATGCATTATGAAAGATGATAAATGTAATGCAACAGTTATAATGGACACCCAGTCTTACTAGGATAACATCCATGATCATGTAATGAATGGGGGACGCTACAGAAAGTGGAACAAAGACCGCAATGCCAAGATAATATGGGAGGTGTTGAAGGCTATACAAGCGTGCTCATGGGAGGAAGTTGTGAAGAAAAAGATTATTCCAAGGAATATGATCATCCCATGTATTTACGGACTTCCCAAAATTCACAAAGGCGAAGCTCCATTAAAACCGATCGTGAATAATATTGACTCCCTGACCTGTCAACTAGCGAAATTCCTCGCAAACACTCTCAAGCCGTTGGCAAGTCATACTTTCTCTTACATTAAAGACTCTTCCCATTTCATTGATGACATCAAAGATATTAATGTAGATGAGATTGAAATAATGGTTAGTTTTGATGTGGTTTTTCTTTACACCAAGGTTCCTATTGAAGAATCCATCATGATTATAAGTAATATCACCAATGATGAAACAACGAAACTGGTCAGAATCTGTTTAAAATCTACTTACTTTACTTTTTGTGATGAATTCTATGAACAAACTAATGGTGTGGCAATGGGTTCTCCTCTTTCACTAGTAGTGGCCAATATTTACATGGAACACTTTGAAAAGAAAGCCTTTGACTTATTCCCCTTAAAACCAAGGAACTGGAGGAGATTTATGGATGACACTAATGTCATCTGGTCACATGGGAATGAAATCCTAGATCATTTCTTAAACCACCCCAATATCCAATCAGATCACATAAACTTCACAATGGAAACTCAAGAAAATAATTAGCTTCCTTTTCTTGATGTCCTCATCGTGACAAAGAATGATGGTTCTCTTGCACACCAAGTATACCGGAAGAAGACACACACTGAAAAATATCTTCATGCAAGTTCATACCATGTACCTTCTCAAAAACTTGGTATCCTTAAAACCATGACCACTAGAGTGATGCGAATTGCTGATAATGAACATCTGGATAAAGATCTAAACTATCTCTGCAAGGTTATTCAAGATAATGGTTACAACATTGGAGACATAAATCGAGCCTTCAAGAAAGCATTGTAAAAGAATATTTAGAACTCGATCAAGAACGATGAAAGTAAAGGGGTGATATTCCTGCCATACATTCAAGAAACTACGAAGGGGATATCCAGAGTACTGAGGGAAAAACATATTAGAACTACCTTCTCTCCTCCAAATTCGTTGAAAAACTTACTTGATAAGACTAAAGACTTGGTGGAGTCAAAGTTAAAAAAGGGGATCTACTCTATTCCCTATTCTTGTGGAAGACTACACATTGGTGAGACTGGTCGTTCCATAAAGGTGATATTGAAAGAGCATTGTTCAGACATAATGCATAACATAACAAAAATCTCCACGGTGGTAGAACACTCCATCAAGAACAACCGTTATATTTTCATTGAACAGGCCAAATTCATATCCATCGAAGATGATTACATTAAGGGATGCATTCGAGAGACGGTAGAAATTGAAAAGAACCCTAAAATTTTTAATAGAGACGATGATTTGTTTATTAGTGGTATTTGGAAACCTCTCATCTAAAAATTAAGAGATGATGAGATTAATGGATAGACTCTTGAACTCCCTAGTTAACCAACAGCCTTCCATTACTCTTTTATAGAATGTGTTTCCTTCGATCGTATTACACTTCCTCCTGATGATGGACTCTACTTAGCAGTCCAAAATGTACGTCAAATACTGAAAAACTGGCATAGGTTTCCATACCAAAACATTAAATATGAATCTGGCCTATGAAAACAATGGCATTAATTATAATAATTTGATATAATAAATATATTAGCACACAATTGGATATGGTTGTAGGTGTTAAATATCAAAACTAATGTGGTGCTAATAAGGAAGCAAACCCAAGAGCTAAAACAGAAGGCCACTATGTCCCAGATCTAGAAGCAACATTAGACACAAAACTTACCACTAAGTTGGAAGTCAATTTTGATACTATTTTGGACGCCAAACCAGAAGCGAAACTAATGGCCAACAAAGAAGCAAAATTGGATGCTAAATGAGAAGCTAAATGAGGCGCTCTAAGGAAGAAAAATAAGAAGAAAACCAATGAGCTAAACGTGAAGCAAAATGTGGTGCTAGTGTGGGAGTAAAAATGGACAATAAATTGGGCGCTGAAGTAGTAGAAAAACATGGTACTACGTGGGTGTAAATAGAGATGCAAAACTAGGCATTAAAAAGGATGCAACACTTGGCGCTAATGATGAAGCCAAACATGGTGTTGATATGGTAGAAAAATAAGAAGTTACTTTAAATGCAAAACATGTCACTACATAGGAAGCAAAATATGGTGCAATAATAGAAGAAATATTTGGCGTCATTGTGGTAGCAAAACACGATGCAAAAAAGGAAGCAAAAATTGGTGCAAATTTGGAAGCGAAAATTGACGCATATTTGGAAGTAAAACATGGTGCAAAATCGGATGCTAAAGTGGTAGCACATATGGATGCAATATTGGATGCTAATTTGGATGCAAATATGGCGTGAACAGATTAAAACATAGATGCTAACATGGTGCTATTAAGGATGCAAATATGGCGCTAATGGGGATTTTATTTAGGAAGCAAAAGCAGATGCTTTCTAGGAATCAAAATGGGACGTTATTTAGGAAGCAAAGTTGGGCGTTATTATGGAAGCAAAAAAATAGACATTATTTTGGACATCATAAAGGATGCTATCTAGGAAGCAAAAAAAATGTTTTCTGAGACGCTTTATGTTTTTTCCATGACACGTCCCATTTAGCATCTAGTTTGACCATTGAATGTAAAAAAATACACTAAAAAGGGATGTTAAATGGGACACTAATTCCAATATTTGTTGTAGTGTGGATCATATAAGAAATCTAACAAGGAAGTTAAAAAGGAAGCTAAAATAGGATCCAAATAGGAAGCTAAAGACAACACTAAACTAGAAGTTAAACCAAGAGTAAAAAAGGAAGCCACACAAGAATTTAAAATAGAAGCTAAAGTTGGCCCTAAATAGCGTTGACTTTAGCGTCAATTTGGGTTAGTCGATGCAAACAACACCACAAATAGTGTCATCTCAATGAGTAAAATCAACTTTTTCAAAAAAATGGAGAAAAATAAAGTGAATCACTCAGTAGAAGCAAAAAAGGGAGCTAAAAAGGAAGCTAATCACAGGGTAGATGTAGTGTTCAAATCTGGAAATATGGTTGGTGAGTAAAAACCTGCATTAAAAACCCAAAGTAAATACCCACAACAAATAATATCCAAGAATCTAGGAATTTTGGAGATTCACCCCCATCCCAATCCAAAAATGGAGAGAATAACACCTATCCCCATCATTGGAATGTCTTGTGTAAACCCACATTAAGTCGTAATTTCAAAACATTGATTACAAGAGTCACCTTTCTAAACTTTCAACTCATCACAACTATGGTGATTTAATAAGACTTCTCTTAAATATTCATGAGCACATAAACCAACATAGATCCATCTTAAACCCATATCTATCAAGCACTAAGAGGGACCCAATTTATTGAGGTGTAAATTTTTTATCTTAAATTTTTGACACATCTAAAAAATTTACACCTCATGAATAATCATGACTATTAAATTAACATATAAATATATATCTAATTTTCATTAAAACATATGTAATTTTTTTAAGACATGTTTTCATTTTCTAATATTAATTTTTTTTATTAAAATATGTCACATCGCATAATGTTACATGACAACATCTCCCCCATAATGGGGTGTAGAGTACCTCACTACTTTCTATGCAATAAAAGTATAAAGAAAATTGAGTTTTCCTTACCTTTCTAAATATAAAGAAAATCAAGTCTTCCTTGCCTTCCTAAAGTAGATAAACTAAAATTGACCAATATAGACTTTAATAATAATCATTTCCATAATAAAGTATGATCAACCCTATCAACTTAATTATGATAAAATTATATAATCAACTATATCCTACCTAAAGTAGATAAACCAAAATTAACCAATATACTTTAATAAAAACCATCTCGATAATAAAGTATGATTTAAACTATTTCAACTTAATTATGATAAAATTATATAATCAACTATTAGATAATATTGGATTTTTTAATATAATTTTGGCATTTATATAATAATTTTTAACAAGGACGATTAATTACGCCGATATGTGTTTTTCTCCTTGGTCCATTTTGAAAAAAAATCGTCCCTCTTTCGTCGTCCTTCCATCGAATCATCTTATCTCGGATGTTTGCATTATGACCATTGGTGTTTATTTAGTAACGCTTATTTCACATTTTTCATTGTTGCTCGCTAGTTTTTTCATGGTAACACCTCTTTTCCATTTATTTTTCGCTTGCTTCTCAGAGAGATGGGGAAAGACTAACCCGCTCACTTTCCTTCCTTGCCCCTTGTTAATACTATTACTATCAGGGTTGATACTAATGCTTGTTCCCTCATTCATTTTATGGTCTATGGGGTGGCTTCCACACATCCTTGAGCCAAACCCAATAAGTAAGGAATATGGTTGCAGTGGATCCATTAATCAAGAGTCCATTCTTGGGAAAGTTTTTTCATTCCCTTGTATTTGTTGGCATGGATAATTTTAGGGGTTATATATAGCCCATGGGCTATATTAAGGGGGTTACAAAAATTTAGTGGGATATTTTCTTGTATGGAAAGGGTTTTTTCAACTAAAATATATTCTCCCAATATTTATTAGAAAAAAAATCCAAAATGAATATCCTCTTGTATATTAATGAGGAAAATGAACAAAACTATTTTCACCCTGGCAAAATCTCCCTCCAATCTATCTTTAGCCCCTAATTTCTAGAGAAAATTTAGTGAAATCACTCATTCACCCCCAATTTTAAGTACTCTAGGATCCTAAGGGTTATTTTGCCCTCCATTTTCCTTGTAATTCAGGGATATGGTTGCATTCAACTGTATTTTTAGTCAATTTCATGTGATACCTTCTTTGAGAACTTGATTTATAGTATTGGAGGGAAAATTGGGTGTTATTTTGTTCTATATAAAGGCTACAGTGATTCATGGTTCACCCACATCGGATTGCGCTTACAGGGTGAAGGTTTTGGTTAATGTTATTCCACTTTTTATTCTTAGTTTTCTAGACATTTTAATCTTCGCATAACATCTCCATTGTTGAAATCTCAGGTCTGGAAGGGGCATGCCACACATGCAATTTATCAAAGAATACAAACTTACATCACACTTTTTATCCAATAATTAACATGATATGCTTTTTATCATGCTTTTTATGTTTTTAATCCATTGTTACAATAGGTTATTATATTGTAAATCTACCTTTTATCAATCCTTCTATCATGGATTCTTTTTTAGTCTTGTTGAATTCTAGGGCACTCTTGATTCTTAGGGCTCATTTGGTGTTATTGGGGTTTTATTCTATCCTAGGAGCATTGGTTCCATTAAGTTGTTATAGAGCTCAAAATATATAATTTATTTTATGCTTTGTCATGTTTAAACTATCAACTAACATTTATATGTTTTTTGTGGATGCTACTCTTGATGGAGAGACACCACATGGTTTTTATATATTAAAACTAAATTTTACCTAGCTGTTTAAAATGTGTTTTTATTAGGATCTTACTCTGCAATTATTATTGGATCTAAGGTGTTAATGAGAATGTATATGCTCATATTTTATGTCTCTTATTGTTGATGTTTGGGATGTTTGTAATATAAATGAATGCACACTAATTATAATGGTGGGGCTATAGTGGAATGTTCATTATTTTGGTTGTGTTCTTGTAGAGTTGTCCAAAGTGTACTAGTATATTCTTTTATTTGTATTGAGAAGTTCGTGACTAGTATATTTTTTTATTCATATTGGAAAGTTCGTCAATTTTATTTGTGACCTAAGTTTGTTGGGTTCAGTACTCGTTTTATGATATATTTTTTTTGTAAGGGTCATTCAGAAGTAAAATGTTTTTTGTTGATTTGTTTTGATGTGTAATTGCTATCATCATCCAGAAATGGATCTAGTTATGTATGATAAATATATAATTTAGTTGGAACATGTACAGGGCATGTTTGACCTAAGATGTAGATATTATGCTATTTGATATCTAGTCTTTTGCATTCAATGAGGGTGCTAAGACAATTTTACCACATTTCACATGCTTTCAAAATTTTCAAGGACATGGATACAAACACCTCCTCAGTTTATCTGAGAAAAAGTAATATTTAATAAAGTAGTTATATTGATATGTGTGATGATGCATTAATGTGCTTTCTATTCTTGTGTGTATGTTCTTATTTCTAATAACCATTGCAAGTTTCAACGAACTCTAAAAATTATATATCAAATAACATAATTCATATTTTGATCGTTAACAAAAGAAAGGAAAAAATGCATTCGTATCTATAAACAGATAGGCAAGTTATTTTTTTCCTTAGAGGGTAGCTTAAAAATGAGATATTTGGAAAATAAGTTAATTGAGAATTTCATACACTATATTAAGGTTGCGGGTCTCAATAATACTCCACGTTGTAATAATGGTTCGTGGGTTCCATAATCACTCCACAGTGTGAAGTGTTAAATTCTAAAAAAAAATCAACATGTCAATATTTGGGTCCCCACATGTCCATTGGGACATTAAGGGGCGAGATAAAAAGTGGAGTCCCCACTTTCCGTGAATCTAGTTAGTGTAGTTGTGAGTGACCCAATATTGGTTTTGAAATGTATAAATAAAAACCTCCTCTCCTTATTCATGCATTTGTTCATTTGAGGGTCTATGAGTTGAGAGAGTCGAGCTTTGGTATAAGCTCTTTTATTGCACTACCTTAGTAATTTACAGAATAAAAAACTGAGTCTTCCTGGAAAAATATTCACCAAGATGTTACAAGGTTTTATAATTTATCTAAATATGCACCAAGTTTTTACAATGTTTTATAATTCAGTAACATGTTCTCCAAGATTCACTTTTTTTTTAACGGAATGATTTTTTTTGTTTTTTTCTTTGCATGAGCATTAGCGCACGAGGCTCTGGCGCGACCTGCATGAGGTTCTGGAGGCGACCAGTGCTGTCAGAGGCCGCTGTGCTTGGCCTGAGATCGTGAAGGGGAAAAGAATTGATCGTGGACTGCCAAGGGAGGCGTTGATCCTGCATGGACTGCTGTCAGAGGCCGCTCTGGCAATGCTAGAGGGCTAAAGATGGGCTCCCCGATCCCTGATGATCGAGATTCGGCCCAGGCTCCTCATCTGGATGAATTCGATCGCTTAATCTCATCTTACAACAAGAGATCCGGCAAAACCGAACCCCCGAAATTTGTCAAAAGGCTTGAAGATGTGCTGGAGGTTGCCCTTCCTCCGGAGGAAACCATCCGGGTTGCACTTTCCCTTGCAGATCGAACCCTGATTGGTCAATTTATGGGGCTTTGGCCTTCGCCCAAAACAACGGACAGCTGGGTTCAAAGAAACTGGAGACCCCTAATCACCAACAACGTTGCTTCCTACTCCGTCGGGCGAGGTTTTTTCCTCTTTGACTTCGAATTTAAGGATGATAAAGAGCTGATCTTTCAAAATTTCATGGGGCCGCAAGGTCTTTACCTCAACAGGTGGACGCCGGATTTCGATCCAGAGGCTGACACGCCAAGAGCAGTGCTAGTCTGGGTCAGGCTGCCCAATCTTCCTATGCATTGCTGGAACCCTAAAGCCCTCCAGGCCATAGGGACTACGCTGGGGAACTACATAGATATGGCTAGCCCGAAAGACCAATACGCCTGTGCTCGAATCTGCGTTGAGGTCGATCTAGAAGCTGGACTCCCTGAAGCTATCATGTTAACCGTGGGAAGCTGGTCCCATTTCCAAAAACTTGATTACAAACAGCTGCCCTTCAAATGCAGAGGATGCCATGAGTACGGGCACTTCATCCGCAACTGTCCAAAAAAGCCTGAGAACCAGCAGGACAAGGCGGAGGGATGGAAAAAGGTATCTAGATCTAAAACCAAACATCAATCCGGGAAGGGGCCTAAAAAAGGTGAAGGGACCAATGATACAAGGGTCACTAATCTTGAAGGATCAGTGGAAGCAACCAAGACTAAAGCAACAAAGGAAATAAGGGAAGATCTAACTGAAACTGGTGAGAAATCCAGCAATGAAGGCAACAAAGAATCTGAAGCAGAAATATCAACGCAACGTTTGAAGGATCAAGAGGAAGAAAAGGCCCCGGTCACTGCAGGGGAAACCTTGGGGAACTCAGAAGAAGACTCTGGATCGGAGGAAGAGGAAGAGGAGGAGGGGGAAATCGAAATAACCACTCCGAGAATGCCTAAAACAAGGGGAAGAAAATCCAGGAAAGAAATAAGAGAGAAAGCTTCCTATAAGGATAAGTTGCAAGGCTCTCAGCAAACTTTGGAAAAGCTCCTGAACTCCGCTAGGAACACCCGACAGCAAGGGCATGCCCAGAAAGGGATTCCTAAGCTCCCCAAAAGTAAGTAATGCGGGTCCTCTCCTGGAACTGTAGATGTCTTGGAAGTAAAATCAAAGAAGAAGCAATGTTAGATCTATCTTCTTTACATAAGCCGGACATCTTCCTGATCCAGGAGACGAAGATGGAGGAAGCCGTCTTCCTCCAAGTTAGTCAACAATTTTGGAAAGGCAAAGGAAAAGCTGCAAAAAGTTCAAGAGGGGCTTCTGGCGGCATTGGAACCCTATGGAATGACAAAGAATTTGATACGGTTGCTGTCAAGAACAACAATCACTGGATCCTCACCCAGCTTAGGCAGAAAGCCTCGAACTCACTAGTAAGTATCTTCAATATCTATGCTCCCAATTCTGCTGCAGAGAAAAACTCCTGCTGGAATCTCCTGCGTGAGGAGAAGAGTAATCTGCAAGGTAACATAATAATTGCAGGTGATCTTAATGTCACCTTAAGCCAAGAGGAAAAGAGAGGTGGGTCCTTGATCAGGGACCCCATAAGGGAGACAGTAGATGAAATCATCCTAGAATGGGACCTCATGGACATTAAACCTGCTGCTGGGAAGTATACCTGGAATAATAAAAGAATAGGGCCTGGACATATTGCCGCAAGACTCGACAGATTCCTCGTCCAGGACTCATCCTCCTGTTGGGGATGAATATATCTTCCAAAATTCTTCCCTTTGGAGTCTCTGACCATAGGCCTATTCTCCTTGAGATGGTTGTTATCAAGAATTGGGGACCAATACCTTTCAAGTTTAACTCCCTTTGGGCAACTCACTCTGACTTTCTCCAAATTGTAGCTAATTGGTGGTCTCCACCGGTCAATGGTTCTCCCTTCTACGTTTGGGAGGAAAAGTTAAAAAGATTGAAAAAGTGCCTTAAGCTATGGGCCAGAACTATCCCTTCTCCTTCAGACCAAAAATCTCAAGCAGCGAAGGAGCTCGAGATCCACCAGGCTGCCTTGGAGACCAAGAACGTGGGCGCAGAGGATCTCCACGCTGAAGCTGTACTACACGCTAATCTTCATAAAGCCTACAAAAACGAGTCTGATTGGTGGAAGATTAAGGCTAGATGCGATTGGATGGTTGATGGGGATAAAAATACAAGGTATTTTCATAAGCAGGCGGCAGCTAGAGACAATTTCAATTGTGTGAAAGAGATCCATACCCAGGAACGCATTATAACCAGTCATGAAGAAATTAAAATTGAAGCTTCCAGACATTTCAGTGGACTCTTCACGGCCCAGCCAGTTGTGGAGGACGCTGAAATCTTGAACCTGATATCCAGTTCCATTAAAACCAGCGATAATGACTCTCTTACTCAGGCTATTTCGATGGAGGAGATTAAGAGAGCTGTTGATGGAATGAAGGACGACAGGGCTCCGGGACCGGATGGGTTTAACGCTACATTTGTTAAACTTTGCTGGAACATCATTAAGAAAGATTTAATTAAAATGGTCCGAAAGTCCCAGAGGTGCATTAAAATTGGCGGAAGCACCAATTCGGCATTCCTGGACTTAATTCCCAAAGAGAAGGAGGCCAAAAAATTCGACAGGTTCAGGCCTATTTCTTTGTGCAATATAGGCTATAAAATCATCACTAAGGTAATTGCAACCAGACTCAAGCATATTCTTCCGAGACTGATCCCGGATAACCAAGGAGGATTTGTAAAAGGCCGGAAGATTTGGGAAAACATCATTTTAGTTCAGGAGGCTATTCACTCCAGCTTGAGGAACGGTGATAAGGGAATGGTGGTCAAAATCGATCTGGCCAATGCTTTTGATAGGGTCAGCCATCTCTTTCTTTTCCAGGTGATGCAGAAATTTGGTTTCGCTTCTGATTTTATTTCTTGGGTCCAGGCTTGTATTAGCAACCCGTGGATTGCCCCACTTGTCAACGGAAGATTTGGCCCCTTCTTCCAATCCTCGAGAGGCTTGAGGCAAGGATGCCCGCTCTCTCCTCTCCTTTATGCCATCCAAGCCTCTGTTCTTAGCTTTCAGCTAGAGACTGCCAGGCTTGACCAGGATCTCCCCGGAATTCAAATGGCTAGAGGCATCAAGGAAATTAATCACGCGCAATTTGCGGATGACACTATCTTACTAGGTGGTGCTAGTAACATTATAGGCAGGCGATTCAAGACTGAGCTAAGCCGTTACTGCCTAGCTTCTGGAGGCCAAGTTAACCTTAGGAAAAGCCATATCTATGGCTGGAACATCAATCCGAGGGAAATGTCAAATATCTCCCGAAGCCTCAACATGGGAGGGGTCACTGACTGGGAGTCCTTTAACTATCTGGGGGTTCCCATTTTCAAAACCAAGGCCAAGAGCTCGGCCTGGAACCCTGTTGTGGAGAAAATTAAAAGCAAAATCCAAGGCTGGGGATCACTCTGGTTAAACTTGGCCGGGAAGGTTGTCTTAATCAAGGCTATCTTGAACAGCTACCTAATTTATCAAAGCTCTCTCCTTCTAGCCCTGGCCAAAACCATCAACCAAATAGAAGGACTGATAAGGTCATTTCTCTGGCAGGGGGGCAGCACTGGAAGAAGCAAGAAGTTTGCATTGGTAAGCTGGAGAACAATTAAACGTCCAAAGTCTGAGGGAGGCCTCCACATCAGAGATCTCATGACCCAAAATTTGGCTATGGGAGCCAAGCTGATCTAGAACCTGCTAGTCCCCAAGCCATCTTGGTCCAACCAAGTGCTGCAAACTAAGTATTTTAGGGGCAATCGGCTCAGATGCCTGGAAGGTGCCCATATGAACCAGAATGGATCCACTATCCACAAAGTCTGTCTCAAGGCGCTACCTCAGTTCACTGGTGGTCTACATTGGGTCCCATGCAACGGGAAACTCATTAATCTTTGGAATGACTCTGTTCTGGGTAAAATTCCACCACAGCTACCTCGCCTGCAGCAAAGGATGGACGCGCTGGGGATGACAACGATCTGGGACATTTCCAAGTGGGAGAATTCTGCGGGAAAGCGATGGATTGGATGGAATCTGCCAGATCTTCCAGATGAATTCGATGAAGAGAAGTTACAGCTCCTCGACTACCTGGTTGGGATTGCCCCTCTCTGCCAAAACAAATGGGAAAAGCGTGGATGGGGAGAAAAATCAGGCAATTACACTGCCTCTGAAGGATACTAGTGTCTCTCTGCATATTTTAACGTCCCTGGCAATCCCAAAGTCTGGAATTATAACTGGTCCAATACCACGTTGCCCAAGATCGACCTCTTTAATTGGACGCTGCTGCATGGAAAAATTTTAACAGGTGAGAAATTGGAAAGGAAAGGGATCGCTGGACCATTCAGATGTCCACTGTGTACAGCCGCTGGGGAAACCATAATGCACCTATTTTTCCAGTGCTCCTACGCCAATTCAATGTGGAAGAACGTGCTCGATAGCTGGGGAGGGTTAAGGAGAATGCCGGAGAATATTCACGACTGCATTAACAATTGGGAAAAATTGTATCAAGGCAAGTTGACTGAGAAGATGGGCGTGAGAAGTTACTGGCTAAAAATCCCAAAGCTGATATGCTGGTGCTTATGGAACGAAAGGAACTACAGGATCTTTCAGGATAAAAATCAAACCACGTGTAAAATGGCAGTCAAAATTCAGGCATTGGTTATGGAGGTTATAAGTATCTCAAAGCTCCCGAGCAACAAAGGGACTCTAACAGAAATAGAAGAAGAGCGGATGCGAAACTTCAAACCCTTGGCTGATAAATTTGTTGCTGCTAAGAAGCTGGAGGCGTGGGAGATCAAGATGGATAATTCTCAGTTCGGCAATTGGCTGAAAGAGAGGAAAATTTTTAAGCTCTTCTTTGACGGGGCTTCCAAAGGGAACCCAGGGAAGGCCAGAGGAGGTGGAGTCATCATCAATCCTGAAGGGGAAGTCGAGGTGGAGTACAGCTGGAATATTGGTTATGAAACTAATAATATAGCAGAGGCCTACGGGCTATGGCAAGGCCTAAAACAATTGCTGGTTAAAAAGGTTGAAGAAGTCCTGGTATTTGGGGACTCCAGGATTATCATCCAGGCAATGAATGGAGGAAGGATAAGTGACAACAATAGGACAGCTAGATTGACAAGAAGAACTAGGTCCCTTTCCAAGTTGTTTCGAAAGATTAGATTCTATCATATTCTAAGAGATCTTAATGCCTTGGCAGACATGGCAGCCAATAAAGCCATAGATGCGGATCTTAATGGCCTAATAGTTAATTCGGCTGTTCAAAGTGATATTCCTCCTTAGCACTACGGATGGTCATTGACTGAACGTAGAGGTAGCGAGGTGAATGCTGTCATGTATCTTTCTACAGCAATTTATTGCTGATTATTAATAAACTCCATAACCGTTCCTGTTAAAAAAAAAAAACATGTTCTCCAAGATTCTACAATATCTTATAATTTAGTTAAAGATTCGCTAAAATGTTACAAGATTGTATAATATAATGAAAGATTAGCCAAACAATTTATATATACATATTATATTATTGATAAAATAGCCTTCAATTTTTCGTATATTGGGGAGATTCGCCCATTTATATACATATAAATTTCGGGGGTGTTCTTAAAATTATCCATGTTAGTTGGTTACTTAGGTAAGTAAAAACTCACTGGCTCACTGGCTGGCGAGAACATGAATGGTAACCAATAGAGGGTTTCCATATAACTTTCTATGGTTTTCTAAAATATTTATGTTTCCTTTAAACAATGTATCATTCTTTATTAGTGAATGATCATTTTCTTTCATATTTGAACATAATATATTCATTCCTTTTGTGAAAAACAACTGGCAATTTTATATGTTATTTAGTCCTTTTTTGCTTCATTTTTTACATTTGGAATTTCCTTCTGAAGTTCGCATTTGTTGATACATAAAATGGTAATGCATGCAATTTTTTTTATAGTATCTAGAGCCTAATTTTCCATGACAAGAGAACACCATGAATGTAAATTCTTATTTTCTGAACTTCTTCAATATTCTGCCATAAAGTGCAATCTTTGCTTTTCTGTTGCTTTGGGCTTACTGCATTGGTCAATATTAATTTGATGTATATGCACTTTGCTAAATTTATACTTAATCTTCTTCTGAAATATTAATGCACCTCACCAAACAACTAATTTTTCCCTTTGTTTTAATAATGATCTAGGTTTGATATATTAATTTGTTGTATATGTACCTTGGTGGCACAATATCCTCAAGCATTGAGGAACTAAAAAATTGTAGAGACCATATGCATCTTCTCTTTGATTTAGGACATTTGTAGTTATATTTATTATAAGTTGTGTGTATGAATCTCCTTACAAAAAATGGCATCTTGCTTTGGAAGAAGTGTTGTTGCAACTCCTGAGTTAGCTATTATCCGTTTGAAGGATGTATGTGTATGGAAGGTGAATGATCATGTATTTCTCTTCAAGAATCAAGAAACCAACTTGAACAAATTGAACAACTTTATTCCACTAGAAATTGCAGACTGTACGGAGTTGCGAGAAATGTGAATGACTAATTGCTCAAAAACATATCTTACTTGTTCCCTTGCCACCATTTTCATTTATGATATGATGATTGGTGTATGGATGTATGTTGTGCAGGTATATCTTGAACATCTATCTAGATGGTGAGTATATGTTGGTTGGTATATGGATGCATTTGTGTAGTATCTCTGGGACATCTTCATATCTGAACGATGAAATTACTGTCGACATTGGAAAACTTTCCAACCTTATGATACTATGAGTGGTGTTTTGCTACCTTGTTTTCCAAGGAATATAATCCAAAAATATATATTTTATTTACAAAAGCATTGACTCATAGAGAAATACACATGTATCATAATATATCAAGGGAACTAAAGCTAATGCAGGAAACCAAGTGTGTTATTAGTCACTTGTTTTTCTAAAGAAGCAAGGGATTGCTTCAACCTATCATGTTTATGGATATATCCAACAATTAATTAGAATGCCCAGTCCCATCTTCTATTAGCCAACTGAGTACATTAAAATTTATGAGTAGTGGCGTCATTTTCTACATATTTTGCAAGTTTAGGGATTGGGATAAATTGTTATTTTAATATATATGCTAATTTTTGGAAGCTTTTGTATTCAAGAAACCTATCAACCAATTTTATGGTAGGTGAAATCCCCAAAATTGAAGTTTTACAAGGATTAGGGAATCACTTGGGAGTGACGAACATCCTTATGTGTTAGCGCCATTTTTTGAAAAAAAGTAAAATAAATTCTAAAACTGATTCAAAGATCATTTTGTTAAAGATGCTTTTCATGTTTAAAAATAATCTTGAATAAAAATTATGATGTTGTGGTCCCTCTTAAAGTATCTACTAATATCAAAGTTTTAATTTTCCGTACAATCTATATCCTAAAAACTCATTTTACATATTCTTACTTGTTAGGGAAACGATATTCTTGTTACCTCCAAATATTTTTCCCTTTCAATTTTTGAAACGTGTTTATTGTTATAAAATCTAAGAGGACTCCTTCAATGTAATTTTTAAGTTTGTTCCAACTTGGATTTATTTTGTAACAATTAGACTTTGCAAGAAGTCATTGGGATTCACTGTTGTAATGCCCAAGTCAAATTGAGGTGTCGATCTGCATGATTCATTTAAGACATAACATTGTTGTGTTATATGCTCATTTACTTTTTACCTATTAGGGGTTTTGAACTTGAATTCACCCTTGTGCTTATATTGTTGCATATTGTATTGGACAATTTGGATCTTAGCTTGATATATTCTCCCTCTAATTTATTGAATTCATTGGATGTTATCAACATTAACTAAACCATCGGGGTGAGTTTCAAATAGAATCCTTATTGGGAAAATGGTGACAATGGCCATGAATTTAGTTGTGCCTTTCTTCTTCCTATGGTTCTATTTTTTGTGCAAGAATGACGGGGTCAAGCAACCTTAACAAAATGGAGCAGCAACTCTGCCGAACAAGTATGAAGCAAGTGTATTTGCAAGAATATGGGCTCAAACTATCCATGACAAGAGAACACCATGAATGTAAGCTCTTATTTTCTAAAAAAATTTAACATTTTGATATAAATTGTTTTTTGAAACAACAATTTCCAACACGAAGAGATTTTTTTCTCAATACTTCCTATCACGTTCTGTTGTCAAGGATTCCAAATATTTGAAACTATTATTATTTGAAATGATTTTATGTGGAATTCTAAATTCTGAAAGGAAACCTTGGATTTTTTTTTTGTTCTAGGCATGGAGTCACCCAAGAAAATTAAATTCATTAAAGGTAACTCATAAGAAATACACTCTATGTTCCTTCAACACAAAGGTTATTTGGTAATCCAACTAGAGGATGAATGATTTAAGGTTAGAGTATCTTAGAAGTGAACTTGTATATTTGTATCCACTAATTTGAACTTCTAATAATCCTTAGAACTAAATATGCTCTAGGCTCTACATGTCCTCTCCCAGGTGGAGGCGTCCAATGGGATCAACTCATACTTCTTTATTGCCCCTTCAAATAGGGGAACAAGCAGTAAGTAGAGATTCAACATATGTTTTCGCCCTAGGAGGTCCAGGAGTTTCCCAACTCACCACTACTCAGGGGTCGCTTGAGTGGTGAGGCTTCCATCATAAATTTCTTCCCCATGGCCTTGAATGTTATGAGCCTTAAGCTTCCTCAATCTTGTGCTCCCCCAAGCTCATACAACCAAGGCTTCTCAGCATCAGCCATTTCCAAGACGATAATGTCTGCAATACTCCAATGCATTGTCCCTTTCATAGTTATTGATGAATCTCATGAGGAGCCTATATCAAGGTTCCCTCACTCATTCTCTGTAGCCATCATCAATTCCAGTAGGACTTGGAATTCTCTTTTTTGTTTCAATACCGAGACTTTATGGTATTTGCACCTTATTTTAATTTATATTTTCTCTTAGATAAATATTTAACTTTTACAATACACTTGTTCTTTATCTTCTTTGCTCTCGATTTTTATTTAGCAATTTCTTTCACACTACCATGACTGTACTCTTTTAATATTGACATAATTTTTTGATCATTTGTATGAAATTACTAAAATTATCTTATCTCAGTTTTACAAATGAATGGTCATATTTGTAATTGGTAAGACACAAATAATATGATTTAGGAAAATTTACAATGATATCTTGAAACATGGGTATATTTCATTTTTTATTTCCACGGACAATATTTTTTTGTAGGTAGAAGGTATTTTTTTGTAAATAGAAGATCTAAAGATGACCAAGTCCCAAGATTCAACTTACAAACCTTTTTCCTCATTCGCATGCACTCTACTAGTCATGGAAGGATCCTTTTACCAATATGAATAAACAAACCCGATTCAACCATAATTTGTTTCATATGGATTTTATATTAAACACAAATATGTGAATCATATTACTCAACTCACACAAACAACATGGCGCAAAAATATTTTGATACATAATACTTTCTACATTTTTAAATGTAGGTTCCCAAATTTCAAGTCTGGTATTTCAAAGGAGCATAAGAGAATAGTAAATACTACACCAGACCCAAAAAAACATGAGTGACTCTATCATTTTTGTAAGACAAATTTCTATGATTTAGTGATTTATTTGTCCAACATTAACTAAACCCATATGAACTTGAAAATGGCTATAAAAAGATGAAAGGAATCCAATGACACTAAAATATGGCATTCAAAGCCTTTAATGTTGACAGCACATCAACATAGCTCTGTTAGTTCCAACAAAAATCATGTTTACTCAGTTCCTATGTCTAATTGTACCACAAGCCTTCTAAATACAACATATATAGGAACATGCATTGAACATAACAATGCTAAATACTTAAACCAGGCATGCATAGCACAACCACCAATGATGATATATAGTAATGACGTAATTTCATGATTTCAGTTTTTGCCAACTATAACCTGAAGGGCCACAATCTTCAAATTGGACACACTCAAAGTGAGGAAAAAAACACAACGAGGCTACTTGTTTTAATAGTTCTATTTAATCCTTAATACACTCGGAAGGAGAAAATAATTAATATTCATTTCATTATAACTTTATTCCCAACAAAATTCTCACATGAATCTTAGCAATCAATTTTTTTCAAATTTAATATTTTATTCTCTAGTCTAATCTATTGTAGTATGTAGATAAACATATGCTTCAGTTATAAAGTTGGATTACTAACCCACTTTTGAAATTTAAATCATGATTTAAGAAGCCAAATTCATTACTTAATGGCTGAAAATATATATTTCTATTATTTTCCAGGTCAATTGCAATAGTAGTTGTTGAAAGGACATTATAATAACATCATATGGAAGCATCAAGGATCTTAACACAAATAATCTATAGCATTCTTCTTTTCCATGTGACAGTTGTAGTAGTAGTTGTTTAAAGGATATTATAACAACATCCACATGGAAGGATCAATAATCTTAGAATCAATAATCTATATCATTCTTCTGTAGTGTGTACTCTCCTCAAGTTCCCAAAATATTGTTATCATACCCAGGTAATCATTGTTCAAAACATTACAAAAAGTGTTGGAAAAATCAGCATATCTGAGAAACCCTACAAAAAATTAATTGTCTTTTTGATAGGGGAAAAAGAAAAATATACAAATCATACAAGCATTGATGGCTTGTTTTGAACTTGCTATTCTCAGTAGGGACACCTGTAGTAAGTTGTGATCAGGAGAAATATTTGCAAAAAATATCAAAAGAAACTCAAGTATGACCTTATGGAAACCCTACTAGGAGCACTATTAAGGTATTTCTATGCTTGCACATATAGATTTCCATTGTTAACTAGTTGGATAACTAGAATTTCTATTTGGCCTGTGATATACCTAGTTGCTTGAAACTTGTATTGTCATGCAGGTGCATAAGCAGGGAATTTCTCTCAAAAGAGTTGTGGCGACATTATTAAGTTTGAATTTTACGAGGAATTAATTTATCAACTTGAATCCATGTTCAACATTGAAGGAAATATAGGGGATCCTAAGAAAGGCTGTAAGGTTGTGTACACTTGTTGGTGATGATCCACGGTAGTGAATGTTGCAATAAATTTATTTTGTTTTTATTTTTGTTTTGAGTGTTAATAATGTTTAATTATTATTTGGTATAATGAATGATTTCTAATTTTCTAATTGAAGCACTTAAGTATTAAAACAGGGAGTTTATGTAGTAATTTGTTCAAGATTTTCAGTTATATACGAGAAGAGGTTGAGAAAATGAATCCTCAAAAGCATGCTAAAATCAAAGGATGTTTAAGTGAGCAAACCAATGACCAGAGAATCATCTAAGCATTTTGTTTCCTATCTTAGCTACAACTAGTGTAGATGCTTGAAAGTTGATACTACCAGTAGATTATCTTCAATTTTTTCTCTGCTGGATTGGTGATTTTCATTGAGTATGAAGGGAATCATTTAAGTATTTTTTTTTCGGTGGGAATACCTGAAAAGGAGTTTGTAAGAATGTGTGGGATGTGCTTTCGTGATCTTGATAGACTTGGCCTAAAGACAAAACAAATTTTCCTATTATCGTAGTCTTGGGAACTAGTCTGACCAACTTCAAGGAATGTTGTAGCACTGGCTATCTTGTGCAACTAGTTTATTGTGATAATGGTTATGCATGGACTAGAGGAATGTGTTCCAATACCAACTTCGGATCTCACTCTATAAGAAACACCAACACCTATGATGTTAATGTAGATTTTAGGAAAACCTATATTTTTGAGAAAATCCCTCAAGCATAGATAGAAGATAATTGGGAAAGCAATGTACTTATGTGCTACTGTAAAGTATGCAAACTTGGATGCTAAATGCCAGTAATCTGATGGAACAACTTGTGAAAGAAAGGGAAATTAAAATGTTTCATATGTAACAAGTTCAACAAGAGAAATTTGGAGAATTCCCACTATTTGAAATGTACATGTGCAACCATTGGATAATTAAGCTACATGTAATGATTTGTACAAATGGTTGTATAATTATCTCTATGTATAAATTGAATTGTTCTCTAAATGTTTTAATTGTATATCCTATTTAAGCTCAAGAGATGCATTTAACAAATGTCTCCTTTGGTTCTTTTGTCACTCTTAATATTCTGATCATCATGCTTTTGGACTTGAATGTACATTGGTTGTTTCTAATTTTATTTTCAACTAGTTTATGTTGTAATCTTATCAATAAATAAATAAGGTGGTATCTCACTTTTTATTTGTACATTGGCATTGTATCTACTTGTTTTCTTATATCATTTGTAGGTCATGAAGAACCTTGAAGAACTTGTTTATAGATAAATAAGCTTTCACAAAAACTATGTTTAGATTGAATATTTGTTGTTGTCAATATTTGGATTTATGTCAAAAATTGAAATTCACATACTGTCATGATTTATACATTTCAAAAGGGATCCTTCTATAGGGATGAAAATAAGAATGCCAGTGGTTTATCATTTCGTTTGTGAAGTTGGTGCTTGCTATTTTGACAAATATTTCGCAAATTTGGGAAGAAATATACCCTTATATGGTCCTTTCCTTGTGATAAAGAAATGCCATTTAATTGTAATCTATACTATATGTATAACATTTTAATGTTGTAGTTCAAGTTGTAGCATACATAGTCCATATTCAAGAAATTATCTTCCTTCGTTAACAACTGGTCAACATACATATTCCATATTCATGAAACTATCTTGCTTTGTTAACAAATGGACATTGGAAAGTTGCAAGAAGTCCATCATGTGCTATTGAGTTTTTGGGAATCTATGCTTGGAGAAAGTTGAGATTGTCATTATGAGAAACCTCTGATCATATGGGATGCTTGCATAAAATCATTTTAGAATGAAATCTTAATAGAGTATAAGGGTTGATAGTCCCATGTACTGAGCCTAAGAATGATGTTAGATTACATCATTTTTCAAATATATAATCACAAATTGAGATGAAATTTCTCATTCATTCACCACTAATTTAAGATGTAGTGATTATTTAATAAAGTATAATAAAACACACATGATAACGAAGCACAAATTTAACAAAGATAAAAGCTTAACGATATTTTTCATTTTATTGTAAAGACCATAAAGTTTTAAAGCATACAAGGTTCAATTCTTGAATTTTTTGTGGTCTAATTCAGGTTAAGGAGATCATGGCATCAAGAGACATGGACAAAATATAAGTTGGTTGGGTTAAACTCATGTATGTATTTGGAATGGATGCACCCAAGAACATATATAAAGTTATTCTAATGCATCACATTGTGCATTAACTTTAAAAACTTGTAATTTGAGTTGAGGTTTATAGCCCCCATATCCCCAACTATCATCACACCATTATTAATCATCAGCAAAAAACAAAGCATAAAAAATGAAGTAAAGATACAAGTTGCATGCATGGTTAGTGGGATTATAACTACCAGGGTTATGGATGACTTATTAAATTATCTCAAGAAAGTAGGTTGTAATATAGAGATATAGTGTAAGGTTCTCTGAGAATGGGATAGGCTATCATTTTAAGCTATTTCTAGATATACCACCCCAAAAATCTAGGTCTATCATAATAGTTAAGATAGGGGCATGTAGTTCAATAAAAAGAAAGATCAAGATAGGATATTAATTTCCCCATAAACCTTCACTTGGATTTTTTTTTATTTTATTAGTCATTTTATTCATCGGTTAAACAATAATTCTAGTGAGTATCACCAAACATGTAAAAAAATAATAGATTCTTCCTACAAATTATAACTAATTTTCTTAAAAATAATAGATTCTTCGTACAAATTATAACTAAAGTTTTTAAGGTAATGATTTCAATATTAATAGATACAAGTAACAAGAAGAGTAATGGAAAAATAAATAAGTTTTACCAAAAATAAAAAATAAAATGATGTGGTAAATAAATGTTACAACATTGTTAATATTTAGTTACCATTCCCTATTCCCTTTTTTTAAGGAACTTCCCACTAGGAACTCATGGTACAAGAATAGGTGGGCAAACTTTTGTCCATGCATTTTCTTGGTATTAGTTTCTTTTCTTTATTCATTTCATCATCCTCCAACAAGAACTTATTGGCCTAATATTGCACCTTCTTGGGGCAATCACCAGTTTATATTATCCAAAAGAGTGTGGTTAGCTTAGAACGGAGCAACTCCCATTTAAAAACAAATCCATATGTGACTATTTGTGTGCATGGATCCAACTACCACTAATGTATAGTTTTACTAAGGAATTCATTAACCAAAAACACTTGAACATACTTATAGAAATTTGTAAAAAGTTGGGACTTTCTCTTCATGAGCTTCTTCTTGTTGTAGGTTGCTTGCACCTTGTTGCATTGGAGGCTTATTAGAAGCCACAACTAAGTTGTTCGAGGTCACTTGATGTTGGGCATTCCTTTCTTCTAGTCGAGGTTCCAACAAACTTAATCAAGCCTTCATGTCTACACTCTCTGTCTCCTCCAAGACTAGTCGTCCACAAACATTGTTCAACGACGCATGGTGACCCCCAACCTTGCATGTAGCATATATGTTTGTTGTTTATGTCGCATGCTGTCAATGGAGCAACGTAACCTCTCAATTTTGATTCCAGTCTAGGTTCACCTGGTAATCATCTTCCAACTTCCTAGTTATACCCACCGACGGTCATAAGGGCTTCATCTTCTTATTTCCTACTGAAATTGGAGGGGTTTGTCTTTGAGACATAGGAAATAATTCATCAGAATGATGTATCCAACACTTAGATACTACCTTGCCACATTGTGGCACAAGCCACTGAATGTTGCTCAAGCACGCACTATAGACTATCCACATTACGCTTATACTAGCTTACTCTGTGTAACCTCCAATTCTCCTATTCCTCAGTTTCCAAACGAATTCACATCAATTGTGTGACTATATGCAAAGTTTTAAGGTGGTATGTTGTAGATGACGGTGGGGAGGGAGGTGGCGCCTCCATCTTTCACATCTCTTGTCCATCTTGCGTGCCAACGTACTTGCCTTGTTGCTAGCACAATGTGAAAAGAGCAAAAATTTAACCAGCCTACAATAGAGAAATGATTGTTGTTGCAGGTTCATCGCTAATTGTTAGATCTCAAGGGGGTGGAGGGGATCAAAGCACCTTAAGCCTCCCGTAATGATCGCACTCCCAAGTATTTATTAAGAAAAAGAAAATAAAAGATTTTCAAATAGCCACCATTAATGTGAGTGACCACACCACCTTAAAATCTAATAACCAACAATAAACCTAAAACATCAATCATTATTCTACCACAAACTGGTTGGTTAATAGTAGCCATGTGAAGATCCTCCATTTTCTTCCTTAGTACTTGGGAGTGGGATCGTTACGTTACTCCAATCTTAAGTGCTTTGGGCCCCACCACCTTCCTTCTATTTTCAAAAAACGTTGTTCAAGCGTCATTTGCCAAGTCACCTGCTTTGGTAATTTACATCTTAGAACGTGTCGGAATTGCACTTCCATCTGATTGCTAATCATCTTTTCAAACTCTGACTAGGCTGTGAATGTGCCTATAATGGGGTAAAGTGCAGTAGGCAATGTGCCCCATTATCATAGCAGTCTCCTATTATGGTTGCTCCAGGCTTGCACGTGTTCAACCAGGAAAAATGTGCTAGACAAATGTTGCTCCATCGTTATCCGATTTTCTCTGGTTTACTCGTGATTACTGGACTTAAGAACGAGTCGAGTTAACAACATGCACACGGTGCGAGATAATAACTTTCTAATTGGGTCGTTTTCGAAATCATATATTTATCTACCGAATCTCAATCCCGCCGCATCTAACTGAACACAATCTTTTGGATTTCTAATTTGGCTCATTGAGAATTCATATATTTATATCCCCAATCTGAATCCCATTGTACTTCACACCGCAACCTGCAATCCAATATTTGACAGATCTACTTTCACGAAACAATCATTCCCGTCTTATGATCATCGCCAAACCCAGAATGGCTTTTCCTAAAGTACTGAATCTCTTTTTGCAGGCCATATTACTATTCTCCATTCAAGCTGCTGCCGCATCACAGGCTCCTCACTACCATCAATTGTGGAGTAGCGAATCCAGCTACAAACCCGGACCAGTTGCAACCAGGGATATTGATTGGCTTGAATTTCCCATCAATTTGGAGTACTTGGAAGCCGAGTTTTTCCTGTGGTCAGCACTGGGTTATGGGCTGGATCGTGTTGCGCCGGAGCTCGTGGGCCGCGGACCAGCTCCTATAGGCGCACAGAAGGCTAACCTGGATTCTACTGTGCGTGAGATCATCAAGGAATTTGCCTTCCAGGAAGTTGGTCACCTCAGGTAATTATGTCACCACTGTCTATTTTATAATCTCGTTTTATATCTGGTTAAATTGTTGAGTAAAGTTTTGGGTTTACAGTATGAATTTATTGGTTGGGTTTGATTTTCTGAGTGGATATTCTATCTATCTTAAAAACAACAAACTTAAAAAAGAAAATGGACATTATCCAATATTTTTAAACTTGAAGAAATATTTAGTGAAGATGAAAAGTGAAATCTTTATTGAAAGATTATTTAGCCTGAAGCAGAGCAATGGTTGCTATTACAGGCTGATGGTTAAAGGTTAGATCTCAAAAGCAATTGGCTCAATAATGCTGAGCAATGAACTTGCAACCACAATCATCTAACCTTTGTAGATGGGTGTGACTCTCCACTATCTGTTATTCTTTCTGTCCACCCATCTGTTATGTTATTGATCTTTCTTGTGTTCTCTCTTCTCTGAAGATGAAGAATGCACACAGTTAATTTCATTATAAAAAAATTAAAAAAATTATGATGTTAGATGAAATCTGGCTATAGATGAAATCTGGCTAAATAGTAGAGGTAAGTTAGAATCTGATTAAATAGTTGAGTTAAGTTTTGGGATTAATTTATGGGTTGGGTTTGATTTTCTGAGATTGATATTCTATCTTTAAAAAAAATAAAAACTTCAGAAAGAAAATGGACATTATCCAACTATTCTTAAACATAAGCTTTATGGGGTTTTTGGAAGATGAAAAGTGGAAGTGACTATTTCTTACATTTAGGGAAGATAAAAAGTGGAGTTTCTATTGAAAAATTATTTAGCCTGGGGCGGAACAATGACGGTTGGTAGGGAGGTTGATGGCTGGGCATTAGATCACAAAGTATTGAAATCCAACATACTTCAACGACCAACAAACCAATAATGAGCTTGCAGTAGCAAGCATTTAACCTTTAAAAATGGGTGTGACTCTCCATTTATATATTATTCTTAATGGGTGTGACTCTCCACTTATATGTTTTTCTGTCTGTCCACCCATCTTGTTATTCTTTCTGTCCACCCATCTGTTATGTTCTTGATCTTTCTTGCGTTCCTTTTTTCCTGAAGATGAAGAATGAACACAGTTAATTTCATTATAAAAAAATTAAAAAGCTTATGATGTTAGGATGAACGGTGAAAATCTACATTATTCTATAATTAATGAAAATCTACATTCTTATTTTTCTACCTATATAGATGTTATGTCAAAGGTCGGCTAATCTAACTTGTATTATTTCTGCCCCTCAGGGCTTTAAAGGCAACTGTGGTTGGCTTTCCTAGGCCCCAGCTGGATCTGAGCGCTGCAAATTTCGCCAGAATAATAAACGCTGCGTTGAAAACAACTTTGACACCTCCATTCAATCCGTATGCTAATAGTGTAAACTATCTGCTTGCAAGTTATTTGGTCCCCTACGTCGGACTGACAGGCTATGTCGGCGCAAATGCTGAACTGCATTCTCCCATTGCTAAGCGGGTAGGTAACAGGTATAATATATTGTACTGCTGGGTATATATTGTTATCATGAGTCGTGGAAGAGACGTTCTGAATGGATTGGATTGTTTGTTTGTCATGTTTATTGAAGCTGGTAGCTGGGCTTCTAGGAGTTGAATCTGGACAGGACGCAGTGATACGTGCATTGCTGTTTGAAAGAGCGTCTAAGAAAGTGGCGCCATATTCATACACAGTGGCAGAATTCACTGAAAAGATATCTAATCTGAGGAATTATCTGGGACGCAATGGAGTTGCTGACGAAGGACTGTATGTTGCAGCAGCGGCTGGAGCAGAGGGGAGGGTGAGCGGCAACATTCTTGCAGGAGATAAATACTCAGTTGCATATGCCCGCAGTCCTCCTCAAATTCTGAGGATCGTATACTCATCTGGTAACGAATCGGTTCCTGGAGGATTCTACCCTCGTGGTGCTAGTGGCCGTTTTGCCGCACATTTCCTCCTACCCTCCAATTAAACACCTTCGTAAAGTACTCCCTCGATCATTTTGTATAAAACGCAGATGCTCTCTCCGATATCGCCCACATAAATAACGGATATCCAATAATACACACACCGCATTTCACAATAATCATATGAACTTTGTGCTACGATCTGAGATGGCTAACTTGTTTTATGAAGATATATTACTTGAAAGAGGTTTTTTCATAAGGAAAAATTTAAGCTATAACTTGTCATTCAAAATGTGGAATCAAAGTTACATCATCAATTCAAAAAGTGTCAAACTAGTCTTCATTTCCTTAACACATCAAAACTTTTATTCTAAGACTAATTATAATTTTAAATCTGCCTCATGACTCATATTAAAAAACATAACCTCAATACCTTACAATATGTTCAAGACTTATAATTCCCAACTCATTCATAGTGCTCTATAAAAACATCAAAATATATAATTTTGTTATGGAAGGTACCAAAATTCAAAACTACTATAAAGAAAAGAGACATAAGTAGCAAGGTAATTGTATGTTTCTTTGTTGCAACAAAGTTTTCTCCTCAAATACTTCAAAGAGTAACACCCTTTTTTTAAACCAATAACATTTTTGAAAGGCTATGAGTTGAATTGAATTGCATGTAGACATGCATGAAGGGAAAAAATGCAATAAGTCTTTCAAACTAATAACTCTTTGTTCCCATTGTTCCAAGAGAGCAACCTAAAGATTTGAAAGATTTGAATTGAGTGTAGACATGCATGAAGGGAAAAAATGCAATAAGTCTTTCAAATTAATAACTCTTTGCTTCCATTGTTCCAACAGAGCAACCTAGATTTGAATTGTGTAAGCATGCATGAAGGAAAAAATGCAATAAGTCTTTCAAACTAATAACTCTTTGTTTCCATTGTTTCCATTGTTCCAACGGAGCAACCCAAAGATTGTGCTTCCCAACAACCCAATCCACAATAAATTTTGAATTATCTATAATGAAACTATTGTTATTAAAAGCAAAGTTTAATAATCCCCATAATGTCATACGCTTTTAATGTCATACGCTTTTCTCTTGTATTTGTTCCTTCCCCACAACCCATCCAAAGATGAATTTTTTTTGACATGTTTACAATAATAACCAAGGCTTGCTCCATAGACCCCATCATGAGATGCCCCGTCAAAGAAGCCAATAGGGAGATTAAGAGGAACCTACCTCTTCCATAATATATACCACCATTTATCTTTAGTGCCCCATCAAAGAAGCCAATAGGGAGATTAAGAGGAACCTAACTCTTCCATAATATATACCACCATTTATCTTCATTATCAATAGACGACGAGATACTAGCCTCATAAGCTAATTTTGCAGTGACTTTACCTGTACCTAAATTCCAAGAGCAAACAAGTTGGGCATCTTTTTTTGAAAGCTTATTCTGCATTGTATAATTCTTTTAATATATTGGTTCCCTAGTATACATGGGGCAGATCTAGAACAAAAAGTCATAGCGATGCATCCTTTCCATAGATCATGGAACTACTTGAATGCGAAGATTTCTTACCTCAACGATGAAGGTGGTCCTTGCCTTGTAATTCTTCTAGTGATCAGTTGTACCTGCAAAAGAATATGAAGAAGAAGATACAATAGTGAAAACAACAAGACAATTCAATCGTCTATACTAATGATCAAGGATCAAAGTAATGAACAATTGATATTAACACAAATCATTCATGGGAGACTCTTACTTAGGTAATAAATCACATGTTCGTGTTCGTGTGCATCTGTTTAAACTAGTACCATGTCAATGGTAGTTAATGATGTAACCGCATACAAGGAGTAATCCCTGGTGTAATCAGGTGGTTGCAATGCAGGTGCATGTGTAAGCGTGTTTGATATTTTCAAATGCACGTTGTGCAAGGTCATCCCAAACAAGGAGCGCCCAAGAAGTAGCTCCAAGGATCGCCCATCAAGGAGTTTACAAGGAGAGTCTAAGAGTACCCAACAAGGAGCTCCCAAAGGAGTAGCTCTAAGGAGTCCCAGTAGGGATCTCCCAAGGAAAGAATCGAACCCAAATCCCAACAAAGTATTTCCCACTAAATGAGTACCCAACAAAAAGACAAAGTAGTAGAAGATAAGAAGAGGGACTGGTCCAAGGAGCACCCAATGATCGTCCATAAGGAGCACACACAAGGATTTCCCACAAGGAGAGCTCATAAGGAGTGACCAAGGAGCACCCACACGGAGAACCCACAAGGAGCACCCACAAGGAGCACCAAAGGAGCACCCACAAGGAGAGCCCAAGAGCACTCACAAGGAGCACCCAAGGAGAACCCAAGGAGAGCCCAAAAAGGAGCGCCCAAGAGTGTTATGCAAGGATTTACTAAGAGAGCCTATCAAGGAACACCTAAGAGTGGCCAAGATTGTCTGGCAAGGAGCGCCCAAGGTGCGCCATAAGTGCACCCAAGGAGCGCTCGACAAGGATAACCCAACAAGGAGCGCCCAAGAACCATCTAAGAGCGCCCAACAAGGAGCACCCAAAGGAGAAGCTCCAAGGAGCGCCCATCAATGAGTGCCCAAGGAGCGCCTAGATACTATTGCCCAAGGAACAACCCGAACCCAAAGCCCGACAAAGTAAATCCCACCAAGTGAGTACCCAACAAAAATACAAGGTAGTGCGAGATAAGGAGAGGTATTAATCATGATTTGGCATTTTTAGATCGACTTTCCTAAAAAAGGAAGGGCCCAAGGAGCACCCAAGAGAGTGGCTCCAAGGAATTCCCAAGGAACGACAAATAAGGAATTCCCATTAAGGAGTGCCCAAAGGAGCTCCTCCATGGAGCACCCAAGGAGAGCCCACAAGGAATGTCCTTAAGGAATGCCCAAAAGAGTGCCCAAAGGTGTGCCCAAATCAGCTCTGAGAAGTGCCCAATGAACGTGCACAAGGAGCACCCAAGAGCACCCACAGGGAGTGCACACAAGGAGTAGCTCCAAGGAGCTCCGAAGGAGCACCCATAAGGAGCATCCAAGGAGTGTCCACAAGGAGTGCCCAAGTAGTGCCCAAAGGAGCATCTCTAAGGAGTGCCCAAGGAATGCCCAAAGGAGCATCTCCAAGGAGCTCCCAAAGGAGAATCTCTAAGGAGTGTCCAAGGAGTGACCATGGAGCACCAAACAAAAAGCACCCAAAAGGAGTTTCCAAGAGCACCAAGCAAGGAGCGCCCAAAAGAAGCGACCACAAGGAGTTCCCAGCAAGAAGCACCCAAGAGTTCCAAGCAAAGAGCTCCCAAGGAGTGCCCAAGAAGTAGCTCCAAGAAGTGCCTGGCAAGGAGTTTCCGACAATGAGCACCCAAGGAGCATCTCTAAGGAACTCCCAAGGAGAAGCTCCAAGAAGCGCATATAAGGAGCACCCAAGGCGTGTCCAAGAGCGTCGAACAAGAAGCACCCAAAGCAGCAGTTCCATGGAGCGCCCAAGCAGCTTTTAGAAAGTAACACCCAAGGAACGACTTGAACCGAAATCCTAACAAATTCATTCCCACCAAGTGATTACCCAACAAAAATACAAGGTAGTGGGAGATAAGGAGAGGAATTGGTCATGAATTAATATTTTTAGTTGGACTATCCCGGAAAAGGAAGGTCCCAAGGAGCGTCCAAGATAACATTTCCAAGAAGTGCTCAAGGAGCGCCCAAGAGAGAATTTCCAAGGAGCACCCAATAAGTGGTGCCTAGAAAGGAGTGCCCAAATGAGAATCTCCAAGGAGCGCCTAAGGATCTCCCACAAGGAGCACCCAAGCAAATCCCACAAGGAGCACCCAAAAGAGAGCCCAAAGAAGTAGATCCAAGGAGCACCCTAAGAGCGACCACAAGGAGCACCCAAGAGTGCCAACAAGGATAACCCACAAGGAGCACCCAACAAGGAGCTCCCACAAGGAGCGCCCTAACAAGGATCACCCAAGAGCGCCCAACAAGGAGCGCCCAAGGAGAATCTCTAAGGAGCACCCAACTAGCAATGCCCAACAAGGAGCACTAATCAAAGAGCACCAAATTAGAAAAACCAAGGAGTGCCCAAAGATTTCCCAGCAAGGAGCGGCCATGGACTGCCTAAGGAGCGCTCGCAAGGAGCACCCCACCAGTAGCCCAAGGAGCTCCCAAGAATCATCCACAACAAGGAGCATCCCCAAGGAGCACCCAAGGAGTGCCCAATAAGGAGTTCTCTAGCAACTAGAGCACAAGGAGCGCCCAATAAATGGATCGAACCCAAATCTTAAAAACAACCATGCCCGTAGTGTGAGTGCCTAGCAAAAAGACAAGGTTGTGGGAGATAAGGAGAGGGATTGGTCATGACTTAACATTTTAAATTTGACTTTCTTAGTAAAGGAAGGGACTAAGGAGTGCCCAAGGGAGTAGCTCCATGGAGCGCCCAAGGAACACCCAGCAAGGAGCTCCATACAAGGAGCTCTCAGGAAACACCAAGTAAGGTTCTCCCAAGGAGCATCGAGCCAAGAGATCCTAAGGAGCGCCTAACAAGGAGTAACCAAGGAGGGTCCAACAAGGACCTCCTAGAAAGGACCACCCAAGGAGCGCCCAAGGAGCATCTCCAAGAAGGGACCATAAGGAGCATCTCCAAGGAGCACCCAAGAAATCCTAGCAAGGAGTATCTCCAAGGAACACCCAAGAGCGCCCAACAAGGACCTCCAAAGAGCGTTGAGCAAGGAGCGCCCTCTAAGAGGCACCAAAGGAGAAACTCCAAGGATCATCCAAGGAGTGCCCATAATGAGTGCCGACATGGAGCACCCACAAGAAGTGCCCTGCAAGGAGCACCCAACAAGGAGATCCCAAAGGAGCAGCTCCAAGGAGCGCCAAACAGGGAGTTCCCAAGAAGCCCCTAGCTACTAGCACCCAAGGAACGACTTGAACCCAAGGCCTTACAAAATCATTCCCACTAAGTGAGTACCCAACAAAAATTAAAGGTAGTGGGGGACAAGGAGAGGGATTGGTCATGATCTAACATTTTTAGCTCGGCTTTCCTGACAAAGAAAGCGCCCAAAAAGTTCCCAAGAGAGCATCTCCAAGGAGCACCCAATAAGGAGTGCCCAAAGGAGTTAGCTTCAAGGAGCACCCAAGGCACGCCCACAAGGATCGCTCAGTTGTGCCCAAAAGGAGCACCCATGAGAACCTCCCAAAGGAGTGCCCAAAGAAGCAGCTCCAAGGAGAACCCAAGGAGCGCCCAAGATTGCTTACAAGGAGTTCCCAAAGGAGCATCTCCAAGGAGAACCCAAGGAGCGCCCAAGATTGCTTACAAGGAGTTCCCAAAGGAGCATCTCCAAGGAGCAGCCACAAGGAATGCCCAATAAGAAGTGCCCACAAGGAGCGCCTAAGAGTGCCCAGCAAGGAGCACCCACAAGGAATGGCCAATAAGAAGTTCCCATAAGGAGCGCCTAAGAGCGCCCAGCAAGGAGAGCCCAAGAGCGCCAACAAGGAATTCCAAAGGAGCATCTCCAAGTAGTGCCCAATAAGCAGCGCCTGTCAAGGAGCGCCCAACAAGGAGCACCCAAGGACTAGCTCCAAGGAGTGCCCAACAAGGAGCACCCAAGGAAAAGCTCCAAGGAGCGCCCAAAGAGAATCACCAAGGAGACCCTGCAAGGAGGGCCCACTAAGAAGTGGCCAAGGAGTGTCCAAGAGCTCCAAACAAGGAGTGCCCAAAGGAGTAGCTTCAAGGATCGCTCAAAGGACAAGATCCAAGGAGCGCCCGATAGGGAGTCCCCAAGGAGCTCCCAGAAACTAGTGCCCATGGAGTGCCCAAGGAACGCTTCAAACCCAAATCCCGACAATGTCATGCCCACCAAGTGAGTACCCAACAAAAATATAAGGTAGTGGGAGATAAGTAGAGGGATGGTCATGACTTAAGTTTTTTAGCTCAACATTCCCGACAAAGGAAGGGCCCAAGGAGATGAACCTACCCAAGGAGTGCCTAGCAAGGAGCTCCCAAATGAGCAGATCCAAGGAGATCCTAAGGAGAGCCCACAAGGATCTCCTAAATAAGAATCTCCAAGGAGCACCCACAAGGAGCACCCTCAAACCACCCAAGGAGTGCCCAAGGAGCACCCAAGGACCACTCGCAACGAGTTTCCAGTAAGGAGTGCCCAAGGAGTGTCCAAGAGCGCCAAACAAGGAGAACCCAAAGGAGAAGCTTTAAGGAATGCAAAACAAGGATCACCCAAAGGAGAAGCTTTAAGGAGCGCCTAAGGAGCACCTAGCAACTAGTGCGCAAAGAGCGCCCAAGGAGTGACTCGAACCCAAATTCCAACAAAGCCATGCCCACCAAGTGAGTACCCAACAAAACGATAACGTAGCGGGAGATAAGGAGAGGGATTGTTGATGAAATAACTTTTTTAGCTTCACTTTCCCGACAGAGGAAGGCTTCAAGCAGGACCCAAGAGAGAAACTCTAAGGAGCACCCAGTTAGGACCACCCAAAGGAGTACCGAAGCAGCGCCTACAAGGAGCATATCTAAGGAGATCCCAAGGAATTTCCATAAGGAGCACTCAAGAACACCCACAAGGAGCTCCAACAAGGATAAGGAGCAACTCCAAGGAGTGCCCACAAGGAGGTCCCATAAGGAGTGCCCAAGGAGTGCCTAACAAGGAGTGGCCACAAGGAGCGCCCAAGAGAACCTAACAAGTAGCGCCAAGAAGGAGCGCCTAAGAGCGCCCAATAATGAGCTCCCAAGAGCGCCTAACAAGGAGCTCCCAAGGAGCACCCAAGGAGTATCTCCAAGGAGCTCCCAAGGAGCGTCTAAGAGTGCCCAACAAGGAGCATCCAAAGAGCACCTAGAAACTACTGCCCAAGGAGCGCCCAAGAGCCCCCAATAATGAGCTCCCAAGAGCGCCTAACAAGGAGCTCCCAAGGAGCGTCTAAGAGTGCCCAACAAGGAGTGCTCAAAGAGCACCTAGAAACTACTTCCCAAGGAGCACCCAAGAAAGAACTCGAACCGAGAGCCCAAAATGTCATTCCCACCAAGTGAGTACCTAGAAAAAATACAAAGTAGTGAGAAATAAGGAGAGCGGTTGGTCACGAATTAAGTTTCTTTAGTGGGAAATAAGGAGCACCCAAGAGAGGAGCTCCAAGGAGTGCCCAAGAAGCACCCATCAAGGAGTGCCCAAGAAGCACCCACAAGGAGCGGTAAAAAGGATCATCTAGGGAGCGCCTACGAGTGCCCAAAGGAGCAGCTCCAATGAGCGTCGAACAAGCAGCCACAAGTAATGCCTAATAAGGAGCACCTAGAAGGAACGGTCAAGAGTTCCCTATAAGGAATGCCCACAAGGAGCATGTTGGGTAAAATATGCACTATCTAATTCAACGCTTAATTGTCAACCCGGGAAAGTAGATTGTGAGATGCAAACACTATATGTGCATGATTGAAGGCTTGAACTAACCTAAGCTAACTAAATATGCAAATGCGCTAACATGCAGCTATATGATTTTAATCTACATACATGACTTTCATAATTCATATGCAAGAATTTAATTTATCTACGAAAACAAGAAATTAACTAAGAACTTGAAAAGTAACTATAATTTCAAATCTAACCGAATTTTATATTAATCTATTCTCTAAAGGTAGGAAACTTATTAATAACTGAGATTCAAACTAGTCTAATGCTATGCTAATCTATTCCATGGAAGGGAATTGCAAATACTAATCTAGAAAGCAGTTGCTTAGTTCGAAAGCGATTTAACCAATGAGAGCAAAACTAACTACTTGCAGCAAATTATCTGATCTATATTATAAATTGGATACTATTTCATGTATGCATAAGTAAATGCGTATCTAAGAATGCAAGTGCAACTGAGTTATGGAAAGCAATGAACTATTTAATTGCAAATTCGTAGAAAGCAAAACAAGTAACTGTGGATTCGTAGAAAGAAAAGCAAATAGTATTCTAAAGGCCAAGCGTAAATAAATGCGTTGCAAAACAGTAAACTAATCAAAGCAAACTAAACTTGGATCTTTATAATCAAATCTAAAACTAAGTACAAAACAATAACTGGAAATATATTCAATCTGTAAGCAAGCCTACAACAGAAAAACAAAATACTTCTACTCTACCTCTTCAACAAACTATACCATAAACTAAGGAATCTTAACCAATCATAAAAATACCATGCAACTAATTTACAACTTGAAAAGTAAACCTACACTAAACTAGGTTATGTGAACTTTTATTATCAAACTTTAAAATACTGAAAACCAATGCATCTTTAAAATCTAAATGAACCTATTCATATTGAATTTGAAGCTGAGTTCTAATCTTTTACGTCTACTGAAATGAAATAACTTGAAGAAATGAAACTAACAAAGCAAAGCCTAAGACAATAAAATGATGTGTAATTAAAATGAAAGACTAATTATGGACTCAAATGAAAACTGAAAATGAAATGCTGAACCTATTTCAAAAATGAGACAAATTAATATTCAACAAATTATATGACAACATTTTAAACAAGCTTAAGTTAATCTAGGTTTTAGGCATGAAAACAAATGAAAGTAACTCATAAACTATCTAAGTCATAAACAAAAATAAAACTATGTTGTTTCTATTCAAACCAGAACTATTTTTCACTTAAACAGTAAAATATATGTTGAATATAAATGGATTTTATCATCACTAAAACTGAAATAATTAATCTGTGTGTTAATATAGAACTAAATATGAATTGTTAGAGGTGGATTCGAATCCCAACTAGCTACATAACACGGTGGAATGCTGGAAAATTAACCTTTACCTTAACTAACTATTTCTGCAAAAAAAAAATACTGAAAATTCTGAAAATGAATTAAAATTCCGTCTAAGTGCTAATTAAAGGCTGAACGACAGTCTGCATTAAGGTGCAAACAGAAGGCTGAAAAATAGTCTAAACAGAGGGATGACTGGCCGACCGCATGAATTCTGAAGGCATAAATTGCATAAAAATGCATAAAATTATATGTTATAAACAACAAGTATTTCCAATAGGAAAACGAACTACTTGCTTGCAGAAATGAAATGACTTACATAAAAACGTAATAGATATATAAAACAACGAAATGACTTAGCTACAAACATAAAAAGAAACTGACGAATATACACAAATAGAACCTCTAGTTGTTGAAGGGCCATTCTCAGCAGTCAGGGTCTCCGTTCCTATGCTACTCAGTTACCGATCATTAACCGAGAAACGAGAATAATATCTAACAGCTGAAATAGAGACTTTTTATAAATCTAAAGCAAAGTTTACAAAGCATTTTTCTCCTCTCCTCTTCAAAACCAAAGAGGTATTTATATGATGATTACAATGGAGATCAGGTTGACCACATCTTGCTAAAAATAGAGGTTCATTACTGCTGTAACAACTACCCATCAAAACAGGAATGAATTCAGAAAACGGCCAACCACAATTTCTAGAAAAGTTGGTTTCAGAGAACCACGATTGTCTCCCAAATGGCTTTGATTTTTGCAGAAATTCCCTTCTATGATTGAAATGGGCCTATTCTGCATAAAACCCATGTGCCAAAATTTTCAATTTCACTTCTGTTTGCCCGAAAATCTAGCCTAAAAATCAACTGTTTGTTAAAAACACATGGTCTGCATGGGCGTCTGGATGAACGTCTGGATGACCTGCAGTTAAAATTTATTCATAAATTTGAATTCCGAGCAGATTTTCTGCTAATTTGTTGGCCACGTTGAAGGCTGAGTGCTGGGTTGTTGAACTGAATGATGGATTCCTGGAGCTGGCCTCCCTCATGTGAACTGTTTCATTGAATAGATTGCATGTGTGTTAAATGATCAGTTATATCATCTGCGTATAAGCCGATCCATGATATGCATATCCGTGAACATGCATACAAAAAGCATGAGTATTGTTAATTTAAAACATTGTTACAAACAAACTAACAAAATGTTTTAAGAATCAAACCAAAATTATATTAAAGCGTGGTTTGTTTTATGGTTTTTAATCAGGTTTAAAATATGTTTTATATTTATTTGTTTTATGTTATGACTATTTATTTGTTTAATGTTATGCTTATTTTAAAAGGATTAGTATATATTTAAATAATAATAATAACTATTTTAATATTTTATTACTTAATGGTTTATTTGTTTAAATTTGAAACAATGTTTAAGGCATATTATTAACTCATATTTTTAGTTTGTATATGCAAATATCATGGAACCAACAAGAATTAGAGAACAAAGTCAAATCCAAGTAGTAAACCAATAAGAAACATGTTATTAAAATTAGTGTAAAACTTAGGACCGAAAGAAGGGGCTGAATGGAGTGCAGAACATCTATTATTTGCAAAATACTACATTTAATACATAAAAATAACATATTTGTCTTATTTTACATTTACGAGATTTTAATTGATCAAACAGAGTAAAAGACAATCTTATTGAACATAGATGTATCAAATTACGGTAAATAGGTCGAAAATTAATGTAAATAAGACCATTATAAAAGACAATTTTGGGGCCCAACATACCCCCAGGCCAAAGGGATGGCACGTCCTTGTGCCATGAATGAATCGGAAGTGGTCTTTAATTTATTCAAAAACTCCGCTTGATCATAAATAGTTTATAGGAAATCATTCAACAAAACGAAGCCATCTTTATTCTACATGAAAACTAGAACTTAGAAAAAAAAGTTATGTTATGAGATGACCAAAACAACTTTGTATTATTTAAGATTTCTTAATACATATGATTTCGCCACTGGTAATAATTCATGCTTATGAAGACCAAATAAATTAATTGAGACTCCCTCCCCCAGACCGAAGGTATGGCACGTCCTCATTCCATGAATGAATTAAGACTGGATTAAAATAAAAAAACATGAGAGTATAGATAGTCTATAAAGCCTATAGGAAACCAGTCATCCCTACTACTTCTCAAAGGTTTATCGTCATTCAAGTAATTATGGACAGAGTTTGCATTTCACGTTCATTAGACTCCTAAGTTTATGGGTCCCACTTCTAGGATAGTGACATCCTAGATATGGTATGAATTTAGACAACAGGGTCTTGAGTGCAACTTACAAACATTCTCAAATGGCAAATTGATGGATTTCATTTTAGATCAATCATGCATACCTTCCTCTGGTAGACCCACAACAACCTTTATTATCACAAAGTGATTTTCATATTTTCTTTTTCTTTTTTTTTAGAATTTTTCTCTCTCTTTTTAACAAGTTGTCCTTCCCAAGCAGACTCCCCTCTTTCAATCGAGCCTTTTCAGTACCCCGTCGGGTTTACCTGGTCATACCACAGGCTGGTACCCGTTGCCAGCGAGCATGTTCAGTACCCCAACGGGTTAACCTCTTAAACCTATTTTCTATCAAAGGATCTTGTCCTGATGTTTCTAGTCCCTATAGATATTTGACAAATGATTTTTCCTATGAAGCAGTGGTAGGGGAGCAGCTCTAAAAACCATGCTACAGGGTGGGATGGTATATGGATTGGAGGACAGCTAGTCTTCTCTTTTTTATTATCATGGAAAAATAAAGGCTGCAAGAGGAATCTAGTGAATCAAATATTCACATGATTGATGGATTTAGTGTAAAGTGGATGGAACCATAAGATAATGAGTGAAAGGTGTCTCTAGTCCCAAATCTCGCCTCTTTCGTATAGAGTTATAGTAGTGTTCCCCACAAACTAGGAATTTCATTCACACTTATGCTACCCTGTAGTAAAGATGCTTAAATATCATGCCCTAATAATGAAGCTAGGATGTAAGAGTGACCTCTAGGTTTTAGATAGACCTTAATTTATGATAAATCGCCATGATATTTAAAGTTGGTCTTAAGTAGCTGGTATAGTATGTATGAAAATGAATAATCATGTAAAATTGTTTTGGTTTAGTCATTAACATGATCTTCTTCTTAGTTATTTTATTTGAAAAAGAAAACAAAAAACAAAGTTGCATTATTCCCTAAACTAAGAATGTAACATTTTATTTATATACATATTTCCCTACCCTAAGAAGAAAGAAAATGTGTTTATTCAAGTATATGAGGTTTTCCAATGAAACCAAGTGTGAACAAAAATGAGAATTGTACATTTATCCACATATGAAAAGATTGTTGCAGCGATTACCTAAATGTGGAAGTTCAACCAACTTACTTTTCTTTGCATCAATAGGTGTCGAATGAAGGAATGGTATTGCGGTCGAGTTACCTCCTGAAACCATCTTTCGATGTAGTCTTGGTACCCACCTTCCTTCACTATGTCATACAGATCTTCTTCTTCTAGTTGAGCAGTTGTTTGAGCATATGATGAATCTGTTAGCTTGCATGTAAAGAACTCTTTAATTTTCGGTTGCTCTCCTTCGGATGTAATCCCCAATGTATCAGCTTCTTTTGTAGTCTCGCAAAGAACATATTTTTGTTGTTCTTGGGATTTTGGTTCGTCTATTATTTCGGTAGAGGTTGATAAGCTCTCAACTGCTATCAAGATGGTTTTTACCTGGTGAGAATCATTCCCAATTGCTGCTAGGATTTGAGAGAGTTCTCTTAAACTGATGGTCACCTCTGAATCCATGTCTTGGTTGGTAAGTCCCACTTCACACAAGGATTAGTGGTTGGGGCTCTTACTGCACCCAAATTTTTGTTTATATATATATATATTTCTTTAGAATCTAATTACGAAACATATCACATATTTGAAAAGAAAATACCTTATGACAAATGTAAACACACCTTAAAAAAATGAACCAAATGTAATAGATCTGAATGCAACACCTAAGCTTGTTGAAGAGATAACACACTTGCATAAGAGTAAATGGCAGGAAAGTAAACTACCTAAATTTGCAAGACACATGTACATGAAATTAAATTATGGAAAAGTAAATTATCTACGTTTACGGAAGGAAAAGTTCATTTAACTATGGGAAAGTAAACTACCTATGTTTGCAAAAAGTATACTTAAGAGAAGTAAATCAAACTTTGCGTGAAGTAAACACATTTGTGCGAAAAAGGAACAACAATGCTTTGGGGCGACCCACTAAAGTGGATGTGTTAGGCTGTCACACTATGGAAATTCTATAGTGAAGTCGTCTTTGTGTCTTATCATTTCCCCTCCCCATTGCTGTGTAATGTAAAGGCAACCTATCTACCCTTAACTACCTAGACTCCAATCCCTTTAGCACCTCCTCGGAAACGGCACCAAAATGTTGGGTGAAATATGCACTATCTAATTTAACACTTAATTGTCAACCCGGGAAGGTAGCTTGTGAGATGCAAACACTATAAGTGCAGGATTGAAGGCTTGAACTAACATAATCTAACTAAAGATGCAAATGTGCTAACATGCAACTATATGATTTTAATCTACATGCATGACTTTCATAATTCAGATGCAAGAATTTAATCTATCTATGAAAACAGGAAATTAACTAAGAATTTGAAAAGTAACTATAATTTCAAATCTAACATAATGTTATATTAATCTATTCTATAAATTCAGGAAACTGATTAATGACTGAGATTCAAATTAGTCTAATGCTATGCTAATCTATTCTATGGAAGGGAACTGCAGATACTAATCTAGAAAGCAGTCGCTTGGTCCGAAAGTGATTTAACTAATGAGAGCAAAACTAACTACTTGCAGCAAATTATCTGATCTATATTATAAATTGGAGACTATTTCATATATGCATAAGTAAATGCCTATCTAAGAATGCAAGTGCAACTGAGTTATGGAAAGCAATGAACTATTTAATTGAAAATTCGTAGAAAGTGAAACAAGTAACTGCGGATTCATAGAAAGCAAAGAAAATATTATTCTAAAGACCAAGCGTAAATAAATGCATTGCAAAACAGTAAACTAATCAAATCAAACTAAACTTTGAGCTTTATAATCAAATCTAAAACTAAGTACAAAACAATAACTGGAAATATATTCAATCTGTAAGCAAACCTACAACAAAAAAACAAAATACTTCTACTCTACCTCTTCAACAAACTATACCATAAACTAAGGAATCTTAACCAATCATAAAAATATCATGCAACTGATTTATTAACTCAAATTTTTAATTTGATAAAGACATATTATTAACTCAGATTTTTAATTTGTATATGCAAATATCATGGAACCAACAAGAATTAGAGAACAAAGTTAAATCCAGGCAGTAAACCAATAAAAAACATGTTATTAAACTTAGTGCAAAATTGAGGACCGAAAGAAGAGACTGAATGGAGTGCAGAACGTCTATTATTTGCAAAATACTACATTTAATACATAAAAATAACATATTTGTCTTATTTTACATTTACCATATTTTAATTGATAAAACAGAGTAAAAGACAACCTTAATGAACATAGATGTATCAAATTACGGTAGATAGGTCGAAAATTAATGTAAATAAGACCATTATAAAAGACAATTTTGGGGCCCAACAGAGCGCCCAACAAAGAGCGCCCAACAAGGAGCACCCAAGAGCACCCAAGAGCTCCAACAAGGAGTTCCCAAGGGGCACCCAAGGTGCACCCAAGGAGCGCCTAACAGTGAGTACCCAAGAAGTAACTCCAAGGAGTGCCCAAGGAGCACCCACAACGAGTGCCCATAAGGAAGCACCTAGCAAGGATCACCCAAGGAGTGTCTAAGGGTTCCCAACAAGGAGCACCCAAAGGATTAGCTCCAAGGAGTGCCTAATAGAGAGCCTCCAAGGAGCGCCTAAATGCTAGTGCCCAAGGAATGGCTCAAACCCAAAGCCCGATAAATTCATGCCCACCAAGTTAGTACCCAACAAAAAGACAAGGTAGTGGGAGATAAGGAGAGGGATTGGTTATGACTTAACATTTTTATCTCGACTTGCACAATAAACGAACGGTCCAAAGAGTACCCAAGGATTTCCCAAGGAGTTCCCAAGGAGAAGCTCCAAGGAGCTTCCAAGGAGAATCTCTAAGGAGCACCCAAGGAATAGATCCAAGGAGCGCCCGTAATGAGTTCCCAGCAAGGAGTTCCGAAGGAGTGTCCAAGAGCACCCATAAGGAGCACCCAAAGGAGAATCTCCAAAGAGCACCCAACAAGGAGTGCCCAAGGAACGAATCGAACACAAATCCCGACAAACGCATGCCCACTAAGTCTGTACCCAACAAAAATACAAGGTAGTGGGAGATAAGGAGAGGGATTCGTCATGATTTAACGTTTTTAGCTTGACTTTCCTGACAAAGGAAGGGCCCAATGGAGCACACAAGAGAGAAAATATAAGGAGTTCCCAACAAGGAGCGCTCCTCATGGAATTCCTAAGGGAGCAGCTCCAAGAAGTTCCTAAGGAGGTCCATAAGGAGGGGCCACAAGGAGGGCCCGAAGAGTGCCTATAAGGAGCACCTAAAGGAGCTCCCATAAGAGAAACTCCAAGGAGTTCCCAAGAGCACCCACAAGAGGTGCCCATAAGGAGCACCCAAAGGAGCAGTTCCAAAAGTGCCCAAGGAGTCCCCACAAGGAACTCCCAACAAGGAGTGTCCATAAGGAGCACCCAAGAACGCCCAATAAGTAGCGCCCAAGAGAACCCAACAAGGAGCTCCCAAGAGTGCCCAAAAATGAGCACCAAAGAATTCCCAACAAGGATCAGCCAAGGAGCTCCCAAGGGCCACATCCAAGGAGATCACACTAAGGAGCGCACGAAAAGGAGCATTAAAGAAGGAGCACCCACCTAGGAGCACACGAAAAGGAGCACCCAAGAAGCAACTCCAAGGATCACCCAGCAAGGAGTTTCCAAGGATAGTCCAAGAGCACCCATCAAAGAGCTCCCAAATGAGTATCTCCAAGAAGTTCCTAGTAGGGAACACCCAAGGAATTCCTAGGAGCTCCTAGAAACTAGCACCCAAGGAATGACTTGGATCCATAGCCCAACAAATTCTTTCCCACCAAGTGAGTACCCAACAAAAAGAAAAATTAGTGGGAGACAAGGAGAGGGATTGGTCCAAGCAACCCTCAAGGAGCACCCAAAGCAGAAGCTCCAAGGAGCTCCCAATGATCTCCCATAAGGAGCGCATACAAGGATCGCCCAAGGAGCTCCCACAAGGAGAAGCTCCAAGGAGCACCCACAAGGAGATCCCAAGAGCGCCCAAGGAGTGCCCAAGAGTGTTCTGTAAGGAGTTCCCAAGAGCACCCATCAAGGAGCATCCAAGAGCACCCATCAAGGAGCATCCAAGAGTGCCCATCAAGGACCGACCAAGAGCGCCCAACAAGGAGCACCCAAGAACCACCCAAGGTGCGCCTAAGGTCCACCGAAGATGTGCCCAAGGAGCAGCTCCAGGGAACGCCTGGAAAGGAGAACCCAACAAGGAGTGTTCAAGGAGGAGCTCCAAATAGTTCCCAAGGAGTTCCCAAGGAGCACCTGTAACCAACACCCATAAGGAGAACCAAACAAGGAGTGTCCAAGGACCGTCTAAGAGTGCCCAACAAGGAGCTTCAAAAGATGTAGCTTAAAGAAGCTCCAATCAGGGATTTCCTAACTACTATCACCCAAGGAACGAATCGAGCCCAAATCTCGACAAATTCATGCCCACCAAGTGAGTACCCAACAAAAAGAAAATGCAGTGCAAGATAAGGAGAGTTATTGGTCATGACTTAGTGTTTTTAGCTCGAATTTTTAGAAAAAGTAAGGGGCCAATGGGCACCCAAGAGAGAAACTCCAAGGAATTCCCAAGGAGTTCCCAACAACGAATTCCCAACAAGGAGCACCCAAAGGAGTACCTCCAAGGAGTGGCCAAGGAGAGCCCACAAGGAACGCCCAAAAGGACTTCCTAAAGGAGCATGCAAAGGTGCACACATAGAATCTCCAAGGAGTTCCCAAGTAGCACCCACCAGGAGTTCCCAAGAGTGCCCATAGGGAGTGCACACAAGGAGAAGCTCCAAGGAGATCCGAAGGAATTCCCATAAGGAGCATCCAAGGAGCGCCCACAAGGATTTCCCAAGGAGTGCCCAAAGGAGCATCACTAAGGAGCACCCAAGGAACGCCCACAAAGAGATCCCAAAACTGTAGTAGCAGTAACAAATCTAACATGCAACACAAAAAAGAACAAGTCTGATAACTTACTTGGTGAATTGGGACCTTCCTTATACTCAGAAATTTAGCTTTCAGAACAGTCTATGCCTCTTACAAGCAAGTCAACAAATGAAACAAAAGTGACCCTTACATGAGGGTATGTGCATACCTTAGAGAGAGATAGAAAAAGTTGCAAAATAGGTTTAGACAGGTAGAGGAATAGGTACACCAACCAAGATCAACGTCTGAACTTTAACTAAGATAGTAAAATTGTGAAACCTCACAACATTTCTATTTAAGCAAGGGTAGCCTCAAAACAAAATCCAAATAGAAGTGGCATGCATAACAACCATTAAAAAATCCAGTGGTGGTCACCTTCAAGTAATAACATACATCAAGTGAACAACAACAGACTTGGCATCTTCTCTATAAGGTCTTAGTGGTCACTTATATGCCATATTAGAACTTAGACCAATAGTGGCAAGCCTCAACGAATATATGCATACTCATCATTAACAACAACATCCACAAAAGAAACATTTTCCCTCTGAGAATAATTAAACAATGAATAGCATGGTTCACATAAGTCTCGGATTCCCTCGAGATGGTAAATATAGGAAATGGTAGTCCCAATATGGAAAATGAAACCCTCAAAACAATTCTCGCAGGTGCTTGGCAACATTACACAATAGATGGCAGTTTCACATGACAAATGGAAGATATAAAATAGTCAACATGGGAAACAAGTTCTCTTGACAATCGAATAACAATTCACGTGTTACATGTCGTGGAAGAGGAAAAAGAATCAACTTTCAAATCCGAATCTCTTTTTCACGTGGGTTTGTTTGGTAATGGATCTTGGAATCCTAGGTCATCATCGCAAGTATTTCCCTTCACACTTGTCTAGATCCATCTTCCCGTGTGAGAACAAATTGATTCACAAGTAAAGCTCCTATATCCTGTCATATATTTTTAATGAACGACCCCCTATTTATTTTTGGTGTCCTTAAATGCACCATTTTTCATTGTTTTATTTCTCCTACCAACAGTCACCATGAAGCAGCGATAGATGAACATGAGACTACACAGGCATAACCACACCACATCTCTACAGAAAACACAGATGGAACATATAAAACTCAACAATATCTTTGTAGATTGGGGCATACCCATTGCCATGTTTATTTTTGTTAGTCATACCCAATGCCATGGGTTTTAGAAACGAGGAGAAATAAGTACAGTTGCTGATGAAACCTCCTCAAACATGACAATTATGACTTTCAAGAGTGTAGGTCCATTAAAGGTCTTTATTATAACTGAAAGTGTGAAGAGGAACTATCGAGAGCATACACGTTGGGAAAGTTTAGGCAATGATGTTGGTTCTTTATAGAGAAGGAATAAGTCTTTTGCAGAGACCCCCATGATTTGGTGTTATCGAAAATTCTCAATCATTACGGGAAAAGATTGTTTCTCTAGTCTACATGGGGCAGATCTAGAACAAAAAATCACAACGATTCATCCTTTCCCTAGATCATGGAACTAATTGAATGCGAAGCTTTCTTACCTCAATGATGAAGGTGGTCCTTGCCTTGTAATTCTCTTGTGATCAATTGTACCTGCAAAAGAATATGAAGAACAAGATACAATAGTGAAAACAACAAGACAATTCAATGATCTATACTAATGATCAAGGATAAAAGTAATGAACAATTGATATTAACAAAAATCATTGAAGATACTTTTACTTAGGTAATAAATCACATGTTCATGTTCGTGTCTATCTGTTTGAACTAGTACCATGTCGATGGTAGTTAATGACGTGACCACATACAAGGAGTAATCCGTAGTGTAATTAGGTGGTTACAACACATGTGCGTGTGTAATAGCATGTTTGAGAGTGTCAAATGCACATTGTGCAAGGTCATCCCAAACAAAGGGTGTGTCCTTTTTTTACAAACGCATGAAACCATGTGTCTTCTCGGCGTAGTTAGAGACGAACCGACACAAAAAAATTTCCTTCCCTTGCAAACTTTGAAGTTCAGTAAAATTGGTAGGTGGTGGTAGGGCCAAGATGGCTTCAATTTTCAATGGGTCTATATAGATGCCATCCTTGGAAATGATGAATCCAAGCAGTCTCCTAGTCTTGACAAAAAAAACACATTTGTGTGGATTCAACCGAATGTTGTAATGGTGGCACCTGAGAAAAATGGCTCTCATATGGTTGACATGATGCTCTTGATGCTGCGAATGGGCAGGTAAGTCATTGAGGTAGAGTTCCACAATATTTTTTATGTCATGGAAAGCATATGACATGGCATGTTGAAAGGTAGTGCTAGCATTTTTTAGGCCAAAAGGAAACTTTCTATAGGCAAAGGTCCCCCACGGGAAAATTAAAGTCATCTTATGTTGATCGAAAGGGAGTATCTATATCTTATTATAGCCAGAAAATCCATCCATAAATGAAAAGATGACGCTCCAAGTGCATTTATCAATGATTTGATCGATATAAGGAGTAGGGAAATTATCCTTGGTACAAGCCCTATTAATATCTCAAAAGACGATACAAACCCTAATCGTTCCATGTTTTTTGTTCACGAGAAAAATATTAGAAACCCATTATGTCAATGACACAGGGTAAATGAGCCCAACCCTAAGACATTTTTCAACTTCTTCCTTAATGGTTGTTGCTTTCCATGGATGAAATTTACGTAACTTTTGACGGACCAACTTGGCATCAGGGTGAGTCTTGTTCGCATGGACAATGATCAAAGGATCTATTCCTGGCATTTATTCATACGTCCAAGAAAAAATGTCTCTAAATTACCTAAAAAGGGTCGTATAAGACCTAAGTTATGAGGAAGAGCAATTTTGGCCCAAGTGAATATTCTCTACAACTCCAGTTTTTACTGATATGTCAACTGGAATGTTCGTAGTAATATTACTCATATTACCCTTGGAATCAACATGGTGAATGAGTACCGGTGACTAAGGTGTAGTTACAATATCAAATGAAACCAATGTTTCAAAATGATCTTCTACCATTTTGGTAACTGGGAAGGAAATAGGATCAGTGATGATGGTATTTCTAAGGCATCTCATCTAAAGACACGACTTCCATGATGGATTCATATGATGGGAGAGGTTACAAAAGATAATCTAGAGATGAGGGGTGGGATTTAACTAATATGGCATGTGATAAGAGTCAGATGACACCAAAATATGATCATTAATGGTGGGGTCACTGGTGTAATGGATATCCTAGTAAGTCTCTTCAAAATGGCTGAAAGGTGTTCAATCAACAATTGGTTTTCCTTTAGACGAAGTGTCATGACTCCTGGAGGAGATCATGTAGACGGACGCGGCCTGTGAAGGGGGCGGTATTTTTTAATGGAAAGACTCCAATAAGTGAGGAATCTTTGAGAATACCTACCCCTACTTTCTGATATTGCGGAGCCAAAGAGCCCAGGAGTAGGACATTGTTCGCGGAATTAGAACTCGTGTATAGAGAACAAAACTCCAATTGATCAACCGTAACAATCTTCCCTTGGAAACATCTTGTTTAGACCTTAAACAAAACTGCAAGCATGTGGTGTTGGATAGGTGATCTAATGGTGCTCCCTTTCTCCTGTTGACGCCCAGCTGCAAAGGAGAGTCTATCCCAATTGAAGATTTTTTTTTATGAAGGAGGTGTCTGATGCAGTTGAGACTTTGCAGGAATAATATTATCTCCTTCCTGAAGAGATAGGTTGGTGCATGTAGAGGATTTGACTCCTTCAAGACCCCTAGCGAATTGTTTTTCTAGTGAGGGTGATGTTCCTTATTCCCCTATAAATCTGTTGTTTGATGCCCTGAGTGTGCTGATCACAATGGCCTGATAATCCCTAAGTGTGATGTGCTGAGCCTGCTAAGAGGAATGGTGAAATATGCATAGAAAGGACTGAGTTGAAGGATCCTAGTGAATCCTTCAGGGGTTTTCCAGATAATCCCCAGCTATAAAATGTGAAGCTGCAAAAAGATATTTTGTTGGTGTAGAATCACTGAATATGGAAGTATACAATGAATACTGATAGTAGACCTAGATGGCCTACCCTGAAAGAGACTAGGGAAGATATATTTCATTGTCGAACCCTCGTTAGCTGAAGACGTCATCTTCAACCCCAACTGTTGTTGCTGCACTTACTGCTGCTGATCAAAAAATCCAAATCAACAATAATAATCATAGATACCTTTTTGGTTCAACTACCATTCTTATATATCTTTAGCATGTACTTTTAAGGGTTTCATGTCACTTTTAGGGTTTGCACTTTAGTTTTTGCGTGCATGCAATTCTAATTTCTCGTTGACTTAAGACTGAAGAAATAAGGCTTGCATGCTTTATGATAATAATTTTGATGGCCCTCTTTACTATACTGATGACTTAATAATATTGAATAATTGTTCTAATATGCTCCCGATATTAAATGTCCTCATTTAATTCCCTATTTATCAGTAACGAAACATTACATTCCTCCCTCGCCAAAGATTGCTTGTCCTCAAGCAATGCCAACACAACTCCAAAATCAATCAAACTGAACCAACTAGATCTACGGATGATCCCAGGGTCCCAAATTATCCTAGGAGATCTGTAGCACCCTCTACTCAAAGCACTGCACTGCACGGTACCATCACAAGATATCCCATGGAATCCTCCTATAAGTAGAGTAACTAACCATGGTGTAAACAAGGTACCATCACAAGAGACCTCCTGAAAGCATCCTCTAGCAATCACTAGTTACTGTAATCCCAGGGTCCTAAATCAATCTGAGAATTGCAGAGGTCAAATTGCATCCACCGTTACCCTATGTAGTATCGACACAAGGAGCATCCTATAGACTCCTAAGTAACCCCATCAGTAAACATTGTATACATCCCTCACAAGGTCTCTTGTCTGGGTCCCAATGCAAACTTGTGCATCTTTCATCCCAAATATCCCAAGGCTCTTGTGGGACTATAATCCTAGCTAGGAATGTCTTCCCAAGAATCGCCCACTCAATAGGACACCAACTCTTAATCTCTATCCCATACAACCCCTAAAAGGGACCTTGTCCATAAGCACCATCACAAGGAATAATCCTACCAAGCTGACATTATGCCCTTCTGATTTCAACTGGAATGCTCATATACTATTTCCCAATTTCTCGATCCTAGCCAACCTGTAAAAACCATCCTCCACTACACAAATGTGGACTCAAGCTACTGCAAGCCTTTTCTATGTACTCCTAGAGAGGACTGCTTTGAAATGTAATAGTATGTTTCTTTTGCTGCCCCATCAAGGAATCTAACTGCTCTTCAATACTAGAAAGCCTGACCATTGACTCAGTACATACAACTCGAAGAACTATAAGCTCAACATCTCACTGTAATATGTGTCCTGGAGTATCTTGGTCCTCTCTTTCATTTCTAGAACTCTTTCTTTAAAACATTCAATCTTCTTTTGGTGACTATCATCTGGAAGCTCTAGCTGATGTTTGTATAAACTCTCCCTATCCTCCACGTGCGATTGCCCACTGTCTCAACTGTTGTGCTCATTTCCTTGCACATCATGTATTTCTCCTGTAATAACTGTCTGGACTCCTGTTGTAGGCAATGAAGAGTGTACCAACTCCAACCCATCACATGACTTGTCCACAATCTAACTATCGGATGTGCTGGTGTCGGTAGACTCACAAGATGGATTTAATGCTATCTCCTCATGCACATCCTCATCACGTACTGTTAAATCCAAATCAAGCTCACCATCAACTTGTACTTCAGGCTCATCTTTCTCCACTCCAACTATGTTTTTAAGGAAATCCTTATCCAAATCCTTGTGTTGGCTCCCGAACTTGATGGTGTAATAGTATTGAAAGTACAATGCTGCACATACCTCATCACCCAAGGCTAGATATTCTTGATATTGAGGCAATTGTTGTAGTATTCCTAAATTCTACAAATTTCCAGTCAAGATCCTTCTCATTGTCTTCATGTTCAAGCCCATAACTGGCCAGGGACATGCTCTGATACCACTGTAATATCCCAAAATAAAATTCTACGGTTCTTTACTACTGAGTTGTTGTTCATACACTCAATGATGTGCAAAAGACTAAATAAAAAGTGCATGCGACATTGTCATGCCCAAATGTCCTAAAATATAGAAGATTTGGAGAAATTATAGGGTGGAAAGCTTCAAAAAGAAGTTGTACAGTTACCACTAATAAATAAATTAACAGTACTCCAGAGATAAGCTGCATGCATGTGGTGTTGGATAGGTGAGGTAATGGTGCTCCCTTTCTCCTGTTGACGCCCAGCTACAAAGGAGACTCTCTCCCAACTGGAGACGACTTTTTTTATGAAGGAGGTGTCTAATGTAGTTGAGACTTTGCAGGAAGGATAGTCTCTCCTTCCCGAAGAGATATGCCGGTGCATGCAGAGGATCTGAATCCTCCAAGACCCCTAGCGAATTGTTTTACTAGTGAGGGTGACGTCCCTTCTTCCCATGTAAATATGTTGTTGGATGCCCTGAGTGATCTGACAATGGCCTGATGATCCCTCAGTGTGATGTACTTAGCCTACTGAGAGGAATGGTGAAATATGTAGAGAAAGGACTAATCCTTCTGGGGTTTTCCAACTAATCCCCAGCTATAAAACATGAACCTGCAAAAAGATGTTTAGTTGGTGTAGAATCACTGATTACAGAAGGATACGGTGAATGATGATGGTAGACATGGAATTACTACCGTGAAAGAGACTAGGGCAGATAGATTTAATCACCGAACCCTCATTAGTTGAAGACATCGTCTTCAACCCCAGTTGTTGTTGCTGCTCAAAAACCCCAAATCAACAATAATAATCATATATACCTTGTTGGTTCAACTACCCTTCTTATATAGCTTTAGCATGTACTTTTAGGGTTTTCACTTTACTTTTTGCATGCATGCAATTATAATTACTCGTTGACTTAACACTGAAGAAATAAGGCTTGCATGCTCTACATGCTTTATGATAATAACTCTAATGGCCCTATTTACTATACTGGTGACTTAATAATATTGAATAATTGTTCTAATATGCTCCTCGTATTAAATTTCCTCAGTCAATTCCCTATTTATCAGTAACGTGACATTACAGAACAAGGGCATGGTATTTGGGAGTGGCTCTTTCTGAACAATCGGGCAAAGGGGAAATAGTCCCCCTTCGTATGTTTCTCCCCCGTATGCGCAGATTGTACACCATCTCACGGATAGGTCTACAATACTCATCATTTGATAATAATAATCCCGGATTAGGCAGGAGGTGGCATAAGATAAATCAGTAGTGTCGTATTCAGAAATTTTCCGTCCTAAGGAAATCTCCCAAAAAGGAGCAATTGGACCAAATTCTGATGCCACAAGGTCCTAAAGGCTGGGAAAACACCCAATCTTGTGCATCAGAATGACCTTTTGTAGGGAAACGAAAGGTTGAATCATGTGAAGGAGGTAATTGTGCCAGTACTGGGGTAGAGACAGAAAAATTCTCCAAAGAAGAATATTCTTCTCCTGATTCAACAATCAGAACGCTTTCCACAGAAGGATTGGTTGTGACAGGTTGGTCCATGGTCACCCCTTGTCTTTCTTCCATGGTAGGAGGAAATCTAGGTGGTAAACCCTGCAATCTATGAGATCTCCTAACAAGTGGTTCAGCCAGAATTATGGCTAAACACTTTTACTCTAAAGGTCTTCTAGTCAAAAAGGTCACACACAAAACATTCTACGCAAGCTAAGGTCAAAAGCAAGCACAAGTGATAAGAGTGGATAAGAGGGGTTGAAAAAGCCGAAACCTCACTAGGACTGTCAAGTTGTCGCAAATCGTGATATATCGTAGGTTCCAACAATAAAACGTGACAAGGAGGATTGAGACCGTACCCTTTCCTGAATGACCGACTACCTAGACGGCACATGTGTAGTAGCTTCCCGAGTGATGTTCTCGGTGTATTGCTTCAACAAGACGAACAAAAGGATTTTCTCAGTTGGTATTGGTTCCTAGAAGGGTATCGCGATATACACAAGGTACGTGGGAGCTCAAATCTTTGTTAATGTTTTCTAATGCACAATCGTTCGAAAGGGTCCTTCTGATATATTATCGAGTACATGCAAATATTTTCGATATACCTCGAAGGTACATGAAAAGTCGTTCGATATACCGATTGGTATGTGAAAGAGCCGTGTGATCCCTGGGATGCAGTGCAGGAAAAGAACGAAAACTCCTATGTTTATATACGCTAGAACACGTCTTCTAACCTATCACTCAAATTTTTAAGAATTTTAACCTAAGCTATCATTCAATTTTATCTTGATGGTTAGTGATTGTTTGTGGAATGTGGAGTAATTGCAAGATTAAATCATCTACATGCAATGCAATTTTATTTTTGATGAATTCTATCTAGAAAAAGGGAGAGATTCTTCCTTTCAAATGAGTGATGAAAACACCATGTGATTCAAACAACGCGTTCCTCAAACTTCAAATACTTTCATACAAACAAAACATCTAATGCTAATGCTAGAAATATCTCTAATATAAAAAGGAAAAGGTTATTTAATGCCTAAATGCCTATGCTTTTTTCTTAATCAAACATGAAAAAAGAAAATACTTCTAATCATCTAATTAAATCAAAAGTAAACAATCAAACTTTTTCTTTTGTTTTTTTATGCAAATTCGGATAAACACTTGCAAAAAATCACACTACAAAAATGAAAGAAACCATACCATTTTTCCTCTCTACAGATCTAGAAAGAGATTTTAAGAAATCAATCATGCAAACCATAAAACCAAGACCAAATTTCCACATAAAATAATTCAATTTTAGAACTTTCACTAAGACAACTTTTCAAGATATGAACTTAAAAAGTGCATTCATGCTAAACACACACTATCAGACCTGTCAATGAACAGAAAATCAGATTGACAAAACCAAAACAAAAGTGAAAATTTCAAAATAAATACCTCAGCGCCATCTACAGGGTGCAACCAGGGCTTCATCTGCTAGCCAACGTTTTATGCTTCCTAATGAACAACATCAGCGAGGCTTCTTGATTATGGGAATAAGGCATCAACGACGCTCTTTGAAAGTAGTCAAAAGGTGCCAAGGACAGTCCAACGCTTTGTCAGATAAACCTAGGTGCACAAGCAGATCTAGAAAGCCAAAAGAAACAAAGAATCTTTAGAATAATCAATTGTAAACCAAACTGGAATTTTGGTAAGCATAGAAACGAACCAAAGAAGGAAAATGGGGTTGGAATAAGATGGATTTATCATGTTATATCATTGAATGAGTGAGAGAAAAAAATTGTAAGCTTGTAATAAAAAGCAAAATCAATACTCATAGATCTGATTGGCTTATCCCCAGTATGGTCGCCAGTTTTGTTATCGGAAATTCTCAATCAATGCGGACAAAGATTGTTTCCCTTGTCTACATGGGGTAGATATAGAACAAAAATTCATGGCAATGCATCCTTTCCCTAGATCATGGAACTACTTGAATGCGAATATTTCTTACCTCAACGATGAAGGTGATCCTTTCCTTGTAATTATCCTGTGATCAGTTGTACCTGCAAAAGAATATGAAGAACAAGATACAATAGTGAAAGCAACAAGACAATTCAATGATCAATACTAATGATGAAGGATAAAAGTAATGAACAATTGATATTAACACAAATCATTCATGGGAAAGGGAACATGTTTGTGTTAACAATATAAGAGAACAAAAATACAACAAAAGGCTTGGCGTTGAAGCTTTGTTCTCACAATTCCTTTGACACCACTTTCATACACATTTTACAATGTCTACAAATCTCACTCACAACGAAACTCTTTTCCTCCTATACCAGTACTGATTCCAGCAACATAAAGGTGCTCTCTTGGTTCTCTTACCTCCTCTATCCATGAAGGGAAGCTTGTATATATAGGCCAAAGAGGGCCCAAATGGGTTGAGATATTTTGGGAGGAAGGTGAGGAATGATCTCTAGAAGCTAGGGGTACGAATGCCACCTACTCCAAGCAATTGGGATAACTCTCCATGGGGAATTTCATCTAGAAGGTTCTCGAAGTCTTCTTTTTTAACTATTTTAATAGTGCTGACACTCCTTGTACATGGGAAAGTTGCGCCGACGCTCTTTGTCTTGAGTCAATAAGTGCCACTAGCGCACATTGTCAGCTGGAAACATGCATCAAGCTATCCTGATGCCCTATGTTAGGAGGCAGGGTGCGTTAGACATCTTAGAGTTGGGAAAAAAGGCTCCTCAAAATATGGTTTGGCCAAATCACTTTAGGGGATTCAACATAGAGACAAATTTTAGGTGTAACAGTTGGTTCGCAGCATCATCAAAATATATCACACCATACAGTTTCCCAGTCACGTCTTGCATGTAAATATTTAGTATATAACGAAAGTCACATTCAGGAAATTCCCTATCACATTTAGCACAATGCCAAACATTGGAAACTTTGTGGCAAATTTTTTTCATTCATTGTATGCCATCAACAAAAAGAGGGCATTCAAGGAAATGAAATTCATCCATGTTAACATTTGTGATCGTTGCAAGAACTGAATACCAGGTTGTATTCTCAGAGGGTTGGATAATTTGTAGCTCATTGATGGTAATGTGTTTGCGTGGGACAGAACGAGAGGAATTGAATTTTCAACTCAAGGATGGCGAGGTTGAACGAAATCCATTGTCAAGAAACCATGTTTAGAGAATAAAAGTTTCTTCAATACTTGGATTTATAAAAAGACTAGTGTTGGAGATAGTTCCAACATTCCTCCTATTGAATTCTGTAACGTGACCACCTTTGATTGTAAGGGTTGGGGGAGTACCCGAACCTTAAAGGTTAGCAAGTTTTGCACCCTCAATTCGGCAATGCTCTCCCCAAAGAGTTATGTCAATGCTATATCCTTACATGTACCTTAGTCCAATTGTATGAAGAATTGTCTTTGAGCCATCTCTTTTTCATATAGTTGATGTAGGTGAAACATACATTACAAGTCGAAGAAGGTCAACCATGGAATTCACGAGTGTAGTTTGGATGTCATGGATAGATTTAACATTGAAGCAATGCAAAAGGATCAAGGGGTATTCCTCTAAGCATGGTTGGATGGTTGAGGAGAATCCTAGGAAAATCTCGTGATGGATTTTCAAGTGGTTGTATGTTGGATTGAAAGGTTTGATTGTGCCATTTGAGACTATGTATACCATGCCAATTTGTATTTGGTTGTACAATGAAGTTTCCAATTCATTCAATGCAGAGATATGGATTTCATTGTCTGAAGAACTAACAAGGTCAAATCCAAACAATTTTCCAAGGCCTCTTTGATTGTTGTATCCATGGATGTTTGTCTTGGAAGCAACTCAACCTTGGATGGCCCAAGTTTTGTTGGACGGGCTAAGTGATGTGAATGGGATAATAGATGCAACAAGGGTTGGGGTTGAATTTAGTGAGGAAGGTATGGAAAGTGAAGGGGTGTGGGGGTCAAGCAGGATGGTCTCTGGAAGAGAGGAATTGCTTTGGGAGGGAATTCATGTAGTGAAGTAGTAAAGGAAATTTTCCCCAATAATCGATGCATCCAATGTGACAACCTCAAGCAAGAGAAATGTGATACTCCTGGAAAGAAGAAAGGTGTTAGAAAAGTAGGGGAAAAAATAAAATAGAAGCAGTAAGGGTGTAGAATCTATTCAGTGAAAAAAATTAAAAGGGAAAGTGAATTATATGTTGTATTATGTATAACGTTGCATGTACATTGGGTGAATTTGATTATAGTTCCTTCTTTCAGTTTCCCATCATCCACAATGTTATATATAGTTGGAAGCAATGTTTCGTGCTTATGACGGCCATCAGAGATAGAAATACAAAAGTGAAGAGTTGTTGAGTTTAGCAAGTTCACTTGGATTAACGAAACAACCTACAACAATGGGAAAAGGTTGTTAGCGCCATGTAGCAAGAGTAAAACAAAGCCATCAGTCAATTTAGTTTCCATAAGGTGGTGGTTGTTGGTTTTTTGAGTGAAATTGGGCATGGAAAAAAAGTAAGAAAATAAATGATAGCAAGTTTGGGAGGGATAATTATTTGACACATATATTTGTTGTATACAAATTTTTTCTCTTTTTTTTTTGTTTTTTTCCATTTCTACTTTAAAGCTAAATGTCATTCATATTATAACTTTTGAGACTCATAAAGTATTTGTATAGTCATAGAAAGAAGACCAAAATATTGACAAATGAATATGACGTGAGTTCCAATGCTAGTATATCGTGAGTTGAATATGTTCCAATCCTATGAATTGAAATTATGATGCAAAACATGAAGTCAATAGTTGTTTATCTTCTAAGTTGTTGACAATTTTATTTGGTAAATAGAACTTCATAAAAACCTCTAACTGTAAAAGTAGAGACTATAAAGGAATGTATATATATATATATATATTATATATATGAAGATATATAATGGTCGGTAGATTTCAATGCCACGACCAAAAAGGAAAGTAGATACATACCAAAAAATCACCATATATCTTACATTCAAATTTATTCTTGCATAATGATTTACAATTAGTTCAACAAAATATGCAAGTTAATATGCCTTGCAAAAAGACTTTTTTTTACATATCAGCCCTTGCATCTTCATAAAAACCTCTAACTGTAAAAGGAGAAAAATAAAGACATGTCTATATATATTATAGATATGAATATATATAATGGTTGGTCGATTTCAATGACATGACCAAAAAGGAAAGTAGATACATACCAAGAAATCATCATAGATCTTACATTCAAATGTATTCTTGCATAGTTATTTACATTTAGTTCAACAAAAGATGCAAGTTAATTCACCTTGTAAAAAGACTTTTTTTTTTGCATATCAGCCCTTGCATCAAAGTTATGGTCAAGAAAGTTAAGACTTTCTTTCAGAAACTTTCCTTTTTGGTCGTGGCATTGAAATCAAGTGACCATTGTATATATTTATTTCTATATGTAGAATTTTCAACATTTCTTTGAATGGCCAGACATTGACAATAAATTATAGTATATTAAAAAATGTTTGCATTATATTATATGGAATCATCCTAGTAAAGTATATCAATGGAAAGAAAGGAAACATAAGAAATACATGTCTATATATATTATAGATATGTATATAGATAATGGTTGCTAGATTTCAATTCCACAAGTACAAATGAAAGTTTATACATCGCAGGAAAGAACTACAAACCATATATGCAAATGTATTCTTGCATTGTGATGTACAATGTCATTCAACAAAATGTGTAATTTATTATGCCTTGAAAAAAACATTCTTTTTTGCAAACTGATCCTTGCATCAAAGTTATGGTCAAGAAAATGAAGACTTTCTTCCATAAACTTTCTTTTTTGGTTGTGGCATTGAAACCTAGCAATCATTGTATATCTTGATATCTATAATATATAGACATACTAACCCATTGCATCAAAGTTATGGTTAGGAAATATAAGGCTTGATTTCAGAATTTATAGAGCTTCTATACACAAGAAGTTAACAATGTTGAGTTTTCTTCAGAAGAGTTCAATGATTTTTATATGTTCAAACATGACCATTTGCATTTCATGGTAAAGGAAAGGGGCAGTGTAGCAACTCTAGTGTTTTCCCAGCTTATTGTTGTTGATGTGGATTGTGGCATAGACCCATATAGAGATTATTATGGATTATGCTTAAACATGATGGTTATATATTTGGGATAGGGAAGACTACATTGTCAAATTAGCAACCTATACATTGCTCAAACTCGTGGAGAATAGAAAAAATTACATATATTTAAGGTGTGTTATATTAGTAATGTTTCTCACCTAAAGAATTGTCATTTCTATATTTCATTATAAAAATATGGAACCTGTTCCAAAGTCACAAAAAGAATATGCTTAGATTGAATGGTGGGGCAATTCCATCAGCTAAACCACCTTATTCCTAAGGGGTCATGTTAAGTAGCTTGTTATATATAAGAAAAGAAGCATAAGGAAATTATAAGAGGAGCTTGAACAAGTAATCCAAAAACTTTAATTTATCCCCTTGAATGAAGAGCTTCATAACAAGGCAACAACACTTTGGAACCATCTAAAAGTAGTTGAAATCCAAAGTGCGAAGGGGCTTTAATTGCAAATCAAATGTTACATGTTAAGAAGGAAAAGGCCATTTTTGTAAATTAACAACAAAAGAATAAATAATCTGAAATTGAGTGTGTGCAAGGTGTAGAGTCATCCTAACCTATACTACCAACAAAGAGTTAGAAAGTATTGTGCCAAAGATATATTTTTCTTGGAGTAGAAACAACAATTTATTTCTCGCAATAGCCTTAGCAAATGGTAATAAGTCTTTTGCTTGGACAGAAAAAAGAAAAAAAGAAAAAAATGACATTTTTATGTAGTGCACCAAAGGGACATATGGACTAAAGGGTACAAATGCTACTATGGAGGGAAATTGGAATTACTTAGAAAATGCTACGATGTTGTCACCAATCTATGCCAAGGAATCTAATAGTTTGCTTTAGGCCTAAAGCTTGTTGTTAGGTATAGAAATTAGCAATTGATGGAATAAAGGAGCATGTTAACCACATGCAAAATGCTCAAATCAAACTTATAAGTTTCCTACCAATTTCTCACCCTTTGGTACTATGATCTATGTTTGTCACAGGAAAAAAAATATTGCGTTATTCATCCCACATTATAAGTTTCCTACCAATTTCTCAATCTTTGGTATTGTGATCTATGTTTGTCACCGAGTTAAAGTAACCTTGTGCTTTAGGTGAAGCTTGCAAAGCACCTTGTTGAATCGTCATGCGCTGAGAAGGTTTTCTTTGCAAACTCTAGTACCAAAGCAAATGATTCTCTGAATTCCAACTTTATCTCTAACTCCAACAATTTTCGATGAATTGTTCCACATGAATTGTTCAACATGATATGGGGAGATGTTTGAATATATAAATATCATTTCTAATTACTTTTTTGGTTACACGGCTTATAAAATTGTCTTTCTTTTGCAACCTATATCATTCTTCCTACAAATTCTCCTTAAAAAGGACTACAATTTGGTTGTAATTACAACAATCAATGCATTTGAAGATGATTATTGTAATTCAAAATAAAAAAAGTAAATCACATAACCTATAACAATATTCATATTATCTTAAAGTTATTCGCTAAGATTCACTTCCCCCAAAATCTTAGGAATCGTCTTAAGAGAGCTCGCATGAAGTCTTAAGTCAACATTTAGGGTTTTCTCCAAGCGATTCTTAGTTTCCTTTGATGTTCTCTTAGTGTAAAAATTCTATTTGAAAGCAAGTAGCTTCACTCAAATTGAAATTCCTTTAGAAAATCATGAACATGAGTTAAAGCATTCATGTGGAATAGTTTGTAATAAATCCACAAAGGAGAATTAAAAAATGAGAATTGTTCCACATGAATCCATGCATAAGGATGTGTGTACTTGTTTGCCATGTTAATGAGTCGTTCTAGTTTTAATTGATGGAGAAAACTATGTCCGAAACAACAATTATGAACAACTTTCTCATTGAAACTCTCAAATTGACACTAAACACATAGCAATTCAAACCAACAATTAATCCACTATCAAATATCTGCAAGATAATCTATTTTTGTTTTAAGATCATTAAAGGGGTTGTTTAAATTAAATCCTTGGACCACAAATGAACGACTAAAATTAAAATTTCTAAGGAATAAATTTCCCATTGTGGAAATTTTATGAATTCAAATGCACTGAAAGCATAATTGAATGTTTTGCTAGCACAACTATTGTCTAAAACAGTATAGCAGGGTGAAATAACACCTATAGTTTTGATCAGGTGGCAAAACAATGAAACTCTCAAATTGACACTAACCATATAGCAATTCAAACAAGCAATAAATCCATTGTCCTAGGAGTTGTCCTAAGAGAGCTTGCATGAAATCTTAAGGCAACATTCAGGGTTTTCTCCAAGCGATTCTTACTTTTCTTTGATGTCCTCTTAGAGTAAAACTTCAATTGGAGAGAAAGGAGCTTCACTCAAATTGAAATTCCTTTAGAAACTTCTAATCATGAGTTAAAGAATTCATGTGGAACATTTTGTAATAAATCCAATGAGGAAAACAAAATGAGAATTGTTCCACATGAATCCATGCGTAAGGATGCATGCATCTATTTGCTATGTTAATGAGTTGTTCCAGTTTTAATTCATGGAGAAAACTCTGTTGGAAAAAACAATTATGAACAACTTGCACAATGAAACTCTCAAATTGACACTAAACACATGGCAATTCAAACCAACAATAAATCCAGTGCCATAGGAATTGTCCTAAGAGTGTTTGCATGAAATCTTAAGTCAACATCCATGTGGAACAATTTGTTAATAATCCATGTGGAAATTTTTTTTAAGATCATTAAAGGGATTGTTTAAATTACATCCATAGACCAAAAATCAACAACTAAAATTAAAAATTCCAAGGAATAAATGTCCCATTATGGAAATTTTATGAATTCAAATGCACTAAAAACATAATCGAATGTTTTGCTAGCACAACTATTGTCTAAAATAGTACAATAGGGTGAAAGAATGCATGTGATTTTGATTAGGTGGCCATACAATGAGACTCTCAAATTGACACTAACCATATAACAATTGAAACCAACAATAAATCCATTGTCCTAGGAATTGTCCTAAGAGAGCTTGCATGAAGTATTAAGTCAACATTCAAGGTTTCCTCCAAGAAATTCTTAGTTTCCTTTGATGTCCTCTTAGTGTAAACTTCTTCAATTGGAGAGCACAGAGATTCACTCAAATTGAAATGCCTTTAGAAACCCATTAACATGAGTAAAAGAAAATTTTGTAATAAATCCAAAGTGGAAAAATAAAAAATGAGAATTGCTCCGTATGAATCCATGCAAAGGGATGCTGGTATATGTTTTCTATGTTAATGACTTGTTCCAGTGTTAAACGTCGGAGAAAACTCTATCAGAAACAATAATTATGAACAAATTGCACATTGAAACTCTCAAATTGACACTAAACACATAGCGATTCAAACCAACAATAAATCCATTGTCATAGGAATTGTCGTAAGAGAGTTCACATGAAATATTGAGTAGCATTCATGTGGAACAGTTTGTAATAAATCCAAAGAGGAAAAATAAAAAATGAGAATTGTTCCACATGAATCCATACAAAGGGATGCATGTATCTGTTTGCTATGTTATGAGTTGTTCCAGTTTTAGTTGTTCCACATGAATCCACGCATAATTATGAACAACTTGCACATTGGAACTCTCAAATTGACACTAACACATAGCAATTCAAACCAACAATAAATCCATTGTCATAGCAATTGTCCTAAGAGAGTTCACATGAAATATTGAGTAGCATCCATGTGGAACAATTTGTAATAAATCCAAAGTGGAAAAATAAAAAATGATAATTGTTCCACATGAATCCATGTAGAGGGATGTGTGTATATGTTTTCTATGTTATGAGTTGTTCCAGTTTTAATTGTTGGAGAAAACTCTATTGGAAACAACAATTATGAACAACTTGCACAATGCAACTCTGAAATTGACACTAAACACATAGAAATTCAAACCAACAATAAATCCATTGTCATGGGAATTGTCCTAAGAGGGTTTGCATGAAACCTTAAGTCAACATCCATGTGGTTGTTCTAAGTTTCATATTACTCTATTTTTAGTTAGCTCTCAAAGTAATAAATAGGATTATACCCATCCAAATCTTATTTAAGTAAATTAGCTATAGCCCATTTGATACCATAGTTGCCATGAATTGGTTGTATAAAATAAGCATGTATGTCAAACTAAATTGCAAGTATTATGGATAAATATCTTGTCCTAGGAATTGTCCTAAGAGAGTTCACATGAAGTCTTAAGTCAACATCCATGTGGATGTTCTAAGGTTCGTATTACTCTCTCTTTAGTTAGCTCTCAATGCAAGAAATAGGATTATACCCATCCATATCTAATTTAGGTAAATTAGCTATAGCCTTCTTGATACCATAGTTGCCATGAAATGGTTGTATAAACTAAGCATGTATGTCAAACTAAATTGCAAGTATTGTGTGTGAAAGGTTTTCCAAGCACACTAGAGACACATTTTAACATGACATTTTTTGGGGTAAACTGCATTGATAATCAAAGTGTCTTGATTGTCAGACCTTCTAAATGCTAGAAATATTTTTTGAGACTTTTGAGGGTATTATGTGTCGTGGGCACCTCACATACTCTTGCATCTTGTTTCCCAGTCCCTTGGGAAGAGCCCTAAATGATGTTGCATGACATCTTGTTGCAGTGGAATTTTTTTGAAGGAAAAGGAAATCCATGTTTTGTTATATATGACACCTTCTAATGGTAGGAGATTCCCTGTAGGTGCCCAAGAAAATTAAGTTTGTATAAAAATACTTGGATTTTTCATCATTCCAGCTAACTAAAAGTGCATGGTTGACCAAGGTAGTTGTAATTTGATGTAACAAAATATATATCAGTCGATAGGTTTCACTTTTCAAAGAGTCAAAAGGGGTCATTTTAAAATCTCACCATCGGTATTTTAAAGGGTCAAGTCTAACTGATATTGGAGTGAATTATGAATAAGCTTAGATATTAGAAATGAGGTGGATAGGTAGAATATAATATGGCATAACCATATCTCATGTTTGTTATTCCATGAGACTCTGTTAAGCCAATTGGGAACAATAATTATGAACAACTTGCACAATGAAACCCTCAAATTGACAATAAACATATAGCAAACTATCTCCATCAATCTTTTAAAATGTCAAGTCTAACTAGTAATGGAGTGAATTATGAATAAGCTTAGATGTTATAAATGAGGTGGATAGGTAGGCTTTAAGATGGCTTAACCATGTCTCATGTCTGGTATGCCATGAGACTCTGTTAAGCCAATTGAGAACAACAATTATGAACAACTTGCACAATGAAACCCTCAAATTGACACTAAACATATAGCAATTCAAACCAGCAATAAATCCACTGTAAAAAATGATGTGGAAAGATAAGCTTCAATTCCCATGTATGTTATTTCATGAGACTCTATTAAGCCAATTGGGAACAACAATTGCATAATGTAACCCTCAAATTGACACTAAACATATAGCAATTCAAATCAGCAATAAATCCACTGTCAAATATATGCAAGATAATCTATTTTTTTTTTAAGATCATTAAAATAATTTTATAAATTACATCTGTGGACTAGAAATTAACTACTAAAATTAAAAATTCCAAGGAATAAATTTCCCATTATGGAAATATTATGAATTCAAATGCACTAAAATCTTAATCGAATGTTTTTCTAGCATAACTATTGTCTAAAACAATACAACAGGGTGAAAGAATACCTATGATTTTGATCAGGAGACCAAACTTTTGTCGAAAAACCACAACGTAAATGAATACCAACAAAATCAATATAATAAAATGACAAGAAAAAGGTATCAAACAATGGTTACCTCGTTATTTTAATAGATGGTTAACAGTAAAGGCAGTGCAACAAACCCAGTGAATCGAGGAGTTTGACAAGATCTTTGAAATCTTCAGTAGATAAGCCTTAGAAAATGAAAAGAATTCAACTGTACCTGGAGAAATTAATATGCAAGTCCAATGCATTGATGGAGCATTGAGGGGGAGCATCGATGGTGGTGAACTGATGATGAAGCAACAACGGTGGAGTCTTCTTCATCACAACAGATACGCGACCCAACCATGGATAAAAAATGTTGAACACATGACTGAACCCACAAACCTTGAGCGTGAAATGAATGAGCTAAACACAGGATTAGGACTGGAAAACCCTCCAAGCTTGATGAGGACTGAACCCATAGATAAGTGACCTAGCCGCAAATGAAACGATATGAACACCACAAACCCTCGGCGTAAAAAGAAACGAGTTGAACACAATACCAGCACTGAAAACCCCTCATTGTTCCTTACCCTGAATTTGCTCGTTCCTTACCCTATCGTTTTCCACATGACCGTCCTCCCAAGGTAAAAATCGGAAGCCCCCCATGAAATTCATGCCTGAGATTACAAAGTTGAAGTTCCTAATGCCCCCGGGGGTTTCATCCTTCTCTTTTATCTAGTCCTCGGAAACGACCCTCAACAAATAAAGCACAACCCATTTGTTATCAATGCAGTTGGGCCCCATGAGAGCTGAAAAACTCTATATGAATCAACGAGGTTCCATCTGTGCTTTCTGCAGAGACGTGACATGGGACAGTGCCAGGAAACCTAGTGCATCAAAACGTGAAAACCTACGAAGGTGACCTGTGTCCGTTAACAAATAAACCTGCGTGAAAGACCAGGTTAAGAAACCTCGTTTCGAAAAACATAAGACACATGTCAGAAACCCATTCACCAGACGAAGAGGAATCAAAGCTACAATAGCAAGACTCGTGTCTCCATTGTTTAACGCCTTCGGCGTAAAAATATAATATGTAATTATAAAATAATAAGATAAAATTATTATATATTCAACTACTTTTTAATAAATATATTGTATGTGATGATAGATTTTATTAATGAATGTGGATTAGAATTCTGTAGTAAATACTTAAATATATTTTACAATAAATTATTATTAATGTAAATTATTTTATAGAAATATAATTTAGAATTTATTTATAAAAGTTTAATTTAGGCGTACAATTAATAATTAAAAAATATTTTTTTGTATTAGTACTTTATTTTAGTACATTTATGTATTCAAAAGTATTCATATTTTCAGTCATATCAAAGAATATTTTTATTAATTTTAACTGTACACATACTTTCACTTCAACGTAACCGTAGTTACATGAATTGTAGTGCAATAGATTATTTGTAAATATACCTTCCCCACAAAATGATGAACTCACAAAAATTTTATTATATCTCTTATGAGGTCCATTTTAGACCTCAAATGAATCTCAGTTGGAAACCCCAAACTTAAGTCTATCTCAACCAATACCCATGCAAGTCTCTTATCTTTTCAAATCAAACCCTTTTCATCAAAGAAAATGTATCTTCCAACAGTATTTGCTAGCTCAGTAAAGATATTTAGACTATATTTCCAAGGGAAAACCAATAATGTCATCCATACATGCCACTTTAGAAACTTCTCCTTGAAAGGATTAAACCCTAGATGCCACTTTTTTAACATTAACAACTCTTATCGATAATCCACTACATATTCAATATTTTCTCCAAATCCTCCTCCCCAAAAAACAAAAAGCAATACCAGTTATTCACGAGAAATAATTTGGGGCAATATCCAAGGATAGGTTTCCAATTTGTATTCATCCAGTGACTCCAAGCAATATTCCCTCTTCAAATTAAAGTAACTCATATTTCCAACCCAAGCTCTGGTCAAAAGGATTTCAACCCTATAAACATTATAGTCTTTCCCCACAGTCAAGAAAAGTTTCTCGAAATGGGCTCTAAACATCTTTTGCAACCTTTTCAACTTCATTGCACTACTAGAAACGACCACACGTGCACCTTGCTTCAATGAAGTCTTATGAGCAAGCAAACCCTAAAAAACACCACCACAATCCCTTGAAATACTACTTGAGTGGGCCTAACAATTAAGAATATGTGTTTCCTCCTAGGAGGTCATAGGTTCAAATCCAGATGGGTAGTATTACGCATATGTAGAGTATTTTATTTAAAAGGAATAAAAGTAAATATATTATTTTAAATTTTATTTAGAATAATAAATTTTTATAAAACAAATCTTATTCTTTGAAAAATGAATGTACAATTCTTTGATCTATGAGGAATATATGGAAAGTTACCACTACGTAATATGGACTATTTGTAGTGATCCTTATGCAAAAATTGAATCACAAATAATTCAACCTACATGTAGGAACCTTTAGAGTCATACAATAGGGGTTTTGGTCATGGAATTAAAACTATATATAGATTATCTTTGATCGATCTATAATATACCATATCATGGTGCTTTTCTCAACATGCTTAAGTGTTGATGGTGCCTCTTGACACCACCATTGATCTTTGAGTCTCTATCTTCCACTTCTATTGTTTAATTGTCTATTCTAACATGGTATCAGAGATGTTGGGTTCTTGATTTGGGTCATGCAGAATGTGGCGAGTTCCAACACAGCTTGTGGTTTCATGGATTTCTTAGAATTTTTTTATAGGGCTTGGAAGCATGGTGAACCATACCCTAATCTTGGTGTGATAAGAAGTACTCACTAATTGGTCAACTTTTATGGAAGTGAAGTTGGATTTGAGCATTGTGTTCCCTAGTTGATGAGATATTGAAATTTCTTAGATGTTATTCTACTATACTTGTGAATCTCTACTAGATGTGAATCTATTGTGATTACTTGGATAAAGGTTTGACTGCATGTTTGATTGCTTGACTAAGCTTCCAACCGTGGGTATTTTTCGACTGGGTATTATTTGCAAATCATTTGAAGTAGTTATCTATGTGTGAGCCTATTGAATGTTGACCCAATCAATTGATCATTGACGAATGGGTGTCATATTCCAACTGGATCGTTGAAAGGACATGGATTGGGTCTTTTCCATTTTTAAGAGTTGATTAAGCTTTTGACTTAGATTCCCTTACCCAACATATATTGACTGCATTAGAATGTGTTAACTTATGAAAGAGACTGACTAAAGCATTGGCCATAGTTTTGTATTGGTTGATAAATCTTGGACGATGAAGACTACAATAGAGGAGTACATCCTATGGGTATATCCTTATAGATATATGCTTGAGTAACTCATAAGTATGGTTGATAGAAGGTTATTGGTTGAATGAAGTACTCTCAACTTCAATGTTGAGTATCGACTGGATAAGTGAACCACTCTGACATTGATAGATTAATAGGTGATTTCCACATTCACTATCAACTAGGGTTAATTGATTGGAAGTCTTGACTATTAATATCATGGTTTATATATATGCAGTGATCCATCTTCCAAAGTTTGACTTGGTATTTCCTTCATATGTCTCTCTGTAGTAGAGTTTATTTATTCTTTCCTTATGTATTAAGAACATATTGGAGAAGTATTTGGGGTGTGAAGACATACACTGGTTCAAATTAACTCCATTTTGTTTGCAGTTAATCATGTGCAAGTTGATGTTGTTAGTTTTCATACTTGTATTGGTACTTTGCATAAAAGAAGTTCATCTCATCCATCTTCACAATTTATTGGGAATTTCATTGTTGATGGAATTGTTTATTGTGCCATTAAATAACTTGGCCTTGATGGAAGCAAAGTTCATCATCTTCTCAATGTATTGAATATCATTGGTGTTGATATTACGGGAGGATGTTAATGTAATGGCATTTTCATATGTATATGTATTTGTTCCCCACATCAATATTAAGGAGGGAATTTAAAATATGTTGTAATGTCTAGTGGCTAAATTTATTGATGCAATTAATGTTATTAGGATGCCATTCGAGGCATTTAAACCCACCATTTTAAGGAATTTTGTGTGCATGGTATGGAGCATCATTAGACTTAATAGGGCCATGTAGCTCTCAATAATTAAAATAGGTGGCTCTAGGTGGCTCCTCCTTACTTAAAATATGTCGAGTTTATATGTTGTTACAACTTAATTTCTAACTTCATGAGCATTTAATACATTTTCACAATAACAACATAAAGAGGATCTCTGAAAGAAACACAATCACAAAGTATATAGCAATTTATCCCGGGAAACCCACAGGGGAAGAAAACCCAACAAAACTTCCGCAATATAGATTACCAAAGTACAATTCACAAAGAACAAGGTCTCATAAGAGAGACAGAGAGAGACCAAACCCTAGCATAAGATCCAAAGACACCAAAAAACACTTATCCTCCTCCTTCTATATCCTTCCACATTCTCTCTCTTGCGCAATGCTCAAGTGAGTTGTGTGTATAAATGAGGGAGGGCACCTCCCTATTTATACTCATCACTTGACTAACATTTTAACCTAACTGGGCCGACCTACCTAGGAAAAGTCAAAACAATATTTATATTAATCTCTTACGGGTACTAATGACCCGACTTACAATGGAGGATTTACATCATGACTTTTACATGACCTTTTACATAAATGACGTCTCCCAAAGGAGGAATAATAATAATAATATAAAGTACAAGTAGAATATTCTTCGAAGTTACATTAGTTCAACACTCCCCCTTAACAAGAAGGGTATTATACTAACAACAACAACAACATGTGTGGATCTACACAACATTATCGGAAGGAAGGAGGAGGAATCATCAACAACATCATTTCGAACATTGTCTGGAACATCTATAGATTATCGGAAGTTTTGAACAACATTGATATTAGCAACTGGAATAGCTTGTTGGAACATCATCATCCACAACACAAAGCTAGAGCATCATCATCTACAGCACGAAGATGGAACATAATCATATACATCACGAAGATGGAACATCACCATCATCTTTAGTACAAGGCTAAAGTCTCATCATCATCACATCAACATAAAAACCGATACATCAACAACAATGACAACACGAGGCTGGCTCATTAGAGGAAATTTCAACTCAAAATGGGCCTCCTAAGGAAAATTAATAAAATAATAAAATATTATTTATTAATTTTGGAGGAAGAAAAGAAAAAAATACTTTTTTGTTCGTATTTTCGACATATCTCCCTATTTTTTTACTCAAATTTTGATCGCGAGAGATCATTGGATGCGGAATTAAATTCTGCATCCAACGCGTACCCACTTGACATGCTTTTGACAGGCCCGGAAACCCCAGGTATTTCTTATTTTTGGGGTTGCGGATCCCATCAAAAGTATGCCGAGTGGGTACTCGTTGGATGTGGAATTTAATTCCGCATCTAACGAGCTCTCGCGATCGAAATTTGAGTAAAAACACAGGGAGATATGCCGAAAATACAAACAAAAAAGTAGTTTTTTTTATGATACCTATCCCCAAATTTATATTAAAAAAATGTTTAAGAGGTGCTCCCTTTTTGAATTTTAAAGCATTTTGATTGGATAATACATGATGACATGGAATTTGTATTATTTTTGGAAGGCCCATTTTAAATTGAAATTTCCTCTAATGCAACATAAAGCTGGAATAACATCCATATGTGACAGGTATAACAACATCATCATCAACAGCTCAAGGGTGGAGAAACATGATCTATGGAAACATAATGAGGCAGGTGTATCAACAACCAACATGATCCTTCCTTTCAGAATTACAGGATTATGGACAATCCTGCCTTTCAAAATTACGGGATTAAGTCCAACATGTATGTGGTGCTCAGACGATCCTTCCTTTCGAAATTACAGGATCAAGTCCACCGACCAACATCTTAGACAATACTTCCTTTCGGAATTATAGGATCAAGTTTAAAGATCAACATTTAAGACGATCCTTCCTTTCATAATTACGAGATCAATTCTAAGTATGATCAATCCCAACTAAGCTACCTGTTTTGATTCAGATACCATAGTATCATCGGCACTACTCCCCCTTTTTAGGGAAGTTCTTACAAACAACACCAAGCTTGTCTCGGAAGACCTCAAAGTTCACACGAGACAAAGGCTTAGTCAACACATCTGCAACCTGCTCATCTGTGCTCACATATTGGAGCTTTATAGTTCCCTTCTGCACCATGTCACAAATGTAGAAATACCGGATTTCTATGTGCTTTATCTTATCGTGGAACACAGGGTTCTCTATCATCTTCATGCACCTTTAGTTATCACATAGAATCGTGGTGGAATCCATCTCTAGATCGAATAGACCTGATAACAACTTCCGAATCCATATGGATTCACAACTAGAGGAACATGATAGAATATATTCCGCTTCTAGAGTGTTGAGAAAAACATTGGACTGCTTCCTACTTAGCCATGCAATCATGGCTGACCCTAGACTGAAACGTTCACCTGAAGTGTTCTTTATGTCTGGGACACTTCCTGTCCAATTTGAATCTGTATAACCGTATAGTCTGAAGTCATGATCTCTAGTATAACTGAGACCATATTTTACCGTACCTTTTAGGTACCTCATCGCATGCTTTAATTTGCAACTACTAGGTGAACATGTATGTGCTCAACCAGATACTGACTTAAGGTGTTCACAACAAAGCATATATCTAGTTAGTTATTCGTCAAAGTATTCGTTTATACAGTGTCACATCCACCAACTCTGACAAAGCATCAACCAACGACTTCAAATTTGTATCCATGGGTGTGGCCATGGATTTACATTCCAACATATCAAACCTTTTCAGGATTTCAACTACATGCTTCCCTTGGTTAAGGAAGATTCCTTCTAGGCCCTTCCATACTTCAAGACCTAGAAAATAGTGCATCAGGCCAAGGTCTTTCATCTCAAATTTTGTACTGAGCTTCTTCTTACACTTTGAGATATGTTTCTCATTACCTATCAGGAATAAATCATCCATGTACAATAATAATATGACAAGTACATCATCCATAACCTTGAGGTAAAGGTTAGAATCAACTTTACTTTTGGTAAAGCCCAAGCTCGTCAGAAAATTGTCGATTCTTCCATACCAAGTTGTTGGAACTTGCTTCAACCCATACAGAGCCTTCTTCATTTTGAAAACATGTGTCTTTATTTTTTCAATTTCAAAACCTTGTGGTTGTTCTATGTACACTTCTTCTTGGCTGGAAGTTCCATGATGGTTCTAATAGAAGTGTACCTTCCTATGGGTTCAAACATATCTTCATAATCGATTCCTACATTTTGAGAGAATCCACGGGCCACAAATCTGGCTTTATATTTTTCAATACTTCCACCAATTGCATGTTTTATTTTGTATATCCATTTGGAAGATACCACACTTTTACCTTCTGGTTTGGGAACTACATCCCACAAGGCATTCTTCATTGTGGATTGGTATTCTTCCATCATGGCTTCTACCCATTCTTTCTTTTGAACAACTACTTCAAAACAAGTAGGCTCTTTGGCTACAAGATCACACATCAAACCCGCATAACTAGAAAATGGATTTGGCTTCTTTCTTTGTCTCGAGGAGCCTTCTGGAGCACTATACCTCTCTGCATCTTGAATAATATCACGAGCCCAAGATGGATTTCTCTTGTGAGAGTCATTCATGTGGGGAGGTTATTGGGGTTCCAACATATCATGTTCTTTAGGAATCTCATGATCATGAGAAGGTGCAACTTCTTCCATCGATTTTGCAGCTCTGGGAGCTACAACTTCTTCATATGTTTCTTCAAGTTGGAACTTTATGGGTTTCTTGAGAGATGTATCTTCATCAAAGGTTACATCCCTGCTAATTTCCATATGGTGGTAACCTGGTATATAAATTATAAATTCCTTGGAGACTTCATAGTATCCAACAAATATTCCTTTCTTTCCGTAAGGATCCAACTTGGTTCTTTTCTCTTTTGGAATATGAAAAGACACTGGACAACCAAATATCTTGAGATGAATTACTTATGGTTTCTTTCCTGTGAACATCTCTTCAAGGGTTTTGAACCTAAGTGCACTATGGGATATTCTATTTTGGACGTATACTGTTGTTTTTGTTGCTTCATCCCATAAGTGCATAGGAAGATCTTGATCATGGATCGTAGTATTCACTACTTCCATAATAGTTCAATTCTTTCTTTCAGCAACACCCTTCTGTTGTGGATTATAGGGAGTGGTAAGTTCCCTCTTAATCCCGACATCTTTGCAAAAGTTTCCAAATTCATTTGAAGTATACTCTCCTCCATTATCTGACCTGAGTGTCTTGATCTATCTTTCTAAAATATTTTCTACCAAGGCTTTGAATTCCTTGACCCAAGTCTTACAAGAGTAATCATCAATGAATGTTACATAATATCCATACTCACTTAAAGATGTTGAGGGATTGGACCGCATACATCTGAGTAACAAGTTCCAATATTCCTTCTGTCTTGGTGTCAATTTTTGGAAATGGATTCTTTATGTTCTTTCCTTTTGCAAAACCTTTACATACTCCTTCATGATCAATATTTATATCACGTAAACGTGTTACTACCTTGCTCACATGTGGTAAGGATTTGTAGTTTATGTGAGTGTTGTAAAGGAAAGTATCCTATGGCTAGGGTTTAGGAGGCCATCAGCGTACTGGGGTTGAAAGAGAGATGCAAATGGTTCTACAAGTAAATACAAGCAAGATCAGAGATTAGAATGGTTCATACCATAGCCAAACGAAGGTTGATCCAAGCAGCCCTTCAATCCTCTTCTTGCTCCTCTTGCTCCAAGAGACCTGCAAAACGAATTATACCTTCCTCAAACCAATATAACCACATATAAAACAATGATAATCAAATAAACATGAAATAATGATCTAACTAGCATCATCATATGATCATAAACAAATATTCAATCATATATTGAACAATGATTTGGGAAGAAGAAGGACATCACATCTTTATTAATCATGAAATGAAGTACAAGTATACCTTCTCTTCAAGTTGGGCACCTCACGAAACCTTGATCTGGTTCTGCTGCTTCTCTTCTCCAAGGAACTCAGCCTCCAAGCTCTACAACACAAGAGGATGATCGCTAGGGAAAAGGTGTGGGTAAAGAGAGTCCCAATTCCTCCAGCATGACAATGCAAAAGTTTCAATCCCTTCTCATGGAACTCCCTACCTCTATTTATATGCTTTATGAAGAGTCAGGGTCGAATACAAAGTAGTTACAACTGAAGGAGTCAGTTGTATAACTAACCAAACTACCTGAATTTTGAAAAACGTATTTTTTGACATTTTCATGAGGAATACCCGGGTTGCGAAGACAACAGTTGCGTATGCAAGAGGTATACGTGGATTGCAATGTAAATAGTTGTGTATTTAGGGCATACACGAGTATTATATATGACAAGTCGCGTACAATACGCGGGTTTCCTTAAAGAAACTCGCGTATACATAAAATAAAAAAATAAAAATAAAAAAACTCATTTTAAGGGTACTTTTGGGCATTTTCAGACTTTGGTGTCTTCTAGAAAGTTTTATCAGACTCAGATACCTTTCCAACGGTGCAGAGATGAGGTCAAATGGAGTTACAAAAATCAAGATATGGATCCTCCAAGTTAGATGTTTTTTCAGTGACTTTCATGCAGTGTTGTCATGGAATTGTCGACATGCGACGGAATCATGAGAAAGTGGTCACAGGCAGAGATGTGTCATTTTGAGATATAACAAATGCCCCCTAATGTATGAGGTTAAAGGGGAAGACGATAGCCGAAATACATTATAAAGGAAACAACTAAGTATGGAGAGAGCAGAGAATCCAAGATTGAAAGGCTCGAACAAAGGTACCTGAAAGAGAGATAAATGTCAGACAAAATTGATCTCTGGGACATACAAGTCCATACACAAATCATTGCCATAAAGATACAGGTGGATCCAACATATGTATAACTGATGAAACTATCATGGTCGCTCAATATGCAAAAATACGTCATATCAAATCTAAAGGAGTCATGGCCACAAATGAACAAGATGGATCCATGGTCAACAATCGATCATAGCCACAAGAATACAAGGTGGATCTATGTCTCAACAAAATGTCATATAAAATGTAACAAGGTCTTGCGCAGCTTAGGCAATAGCAAAATGACAATGCTATTGTTGGCCCAAGGTCTTCAATCCAAACCGCCCAAAAGGTACGAATCCTAGCCATGCGAATAAAGCAGTTGAATTTGAACATGGAGAAAACCGTTTGATTACCGGTCAATAATGAGAACCGTTAACAAACGCGAGGGAAACCACCATTAATGAAAATGGTCCCCAAGGTACCTAGTACATTCTAACAAGTGTGAATACAAGGAATTGAAGTCGAACACTTGAATAATCCATCGAGTATGAGACATTAAGGTATTCCCACTACCCAATAGCGAGGAAAATTGCCACTGATGACTGCAATCCCCAAGGTACTGTCATAAAACTCTAAATCTCCTTCCCAGAGCAAGAGGTGTTGCAGTCGATAGGAAGAGATCCGTTGGAAGGAAGGCATTAAAGCATCCTTCATCATCCAACACGAGGTAAGTCAGAGACTAATTGGATCTAGAATTGGTACAAAATTTCATGACAAGGACCACCGAAGACATGATGTAATGAACTGATACCAGGGAATGGCCAACACAAAAGGTCAAGGCAACTACAGAATGACCGAAAAAGGTTTAATCTATGAACAGTAAGCACAACACAAAAGTGACTTAGGCATCTTTTGACACAAAAAGTCCAACGACAAAAATCTGCAATGTATGAGACATTAACAGATTCCCCATATAATTGGAAAAGAAACCAACCGGAGGAGTGAGAAACTCTGAATCGGGATAAGGTCAAAAAACTAGGACCCAACTGTTGATAGACTCAAAATTGGTGCTTTGTTCAAGGAAACAAGACTTCCTTCCATGATGTAAAAAACATGTGAATGAACTTCCCTTCCCTTCTTTCTTGTAAAGGTTTAACGAGTCCAAGAAAGAAAAATTGGGACCTTCTTCATTTTTGGTAAGCTCGAAGAAGAGACAGAAGAATTCTTGATAAAGCACTTATTCGTGGATTTTATGAGCCCAGACCAGTACATGATCGACGGTGTTTTCATAGTTTAGAGAGTCTGAAAACTCCAGGGGGGAACTTTTTCGTCCAATTTAGTCTCCTAAGGCCGGAAAAGTATAAAACAAAGCATAAAAGAACTCTCTTAGCTTCTGAAGAAGTAAGGCGCACATTTTTCGTACTTATTCAGGGAGGTCCAAAAAAGGTTAAATTACCACCTATCCAACGCTCCTTCAAAAGCAACATATAGCCTGAGTTTTACGAGTGTGAAGGAAGGAAAGATCACTCGGAAAGATTTATTTGAGTACGACAAATGGGGCTTACAACAATAAACTCGATGCTTTGTTCTTTAGTGTTTAACAAGCATGACAAAGACATAAAGTACACTCAGAATATTTTTCATGTTTAGGTCCAGAGCATGAAAAAGAGAAAACTAAGCTCATACCGGGGGTTCCTTTTCCATAAGTTTAGTCCCTCAGGTCCGGAAAAGCGATAAACCTATGCCTGAGAATACTCTTCTCAATTCCAAAGAAAAGACAGTGTTCCTTTCTCGTATTATTCCACATAGTCCGAGAAAGTGATAACCTACCACCAATGTGGATGCCTATTCACATATTCTTAACGATCCTGAACAGACAAGTTTACTCAGCAGTCAAGTCTATTTTGAGGAGTTAGACTTGGGCCTAAAGAAACTCAATATCTTTCCCGTGAAGTTTTAACAAGTTCGGAAAAGTCAACTCGTGACCTCCTTACTATTTTTAACGAGCTCGAAGGAGAACATAAAGAATGCTCTAAATGCGAGGAGACGAGTGTCATAAGCAGGCGAAACTAGTTCCAAGTGTAAGGAACAAACATATGCATAATGCAAGGAAAACGAGCAAGATAAAGACACTCGGGGAACGTCTTCTCAAGGTAAAAGGTGTCAAGTTTCAAAGGAAAAATGATACAAAGCTTAGCGACAATGAGAACAAAGATGAGGGCTTATACAACGAGCTAAAAGCATGGAAGCCGGCATCACGATCATAAGCGCAAACAGGGCACATGCAAATACAATTACAGCTTGAACAACAAGACAAGGCCAGTAAACAGTTGTGTCTCCAACTAAAAATCATGTCTCTAAGAAACAGCAACATCATAATCATATTCAGAAGAAAAGATCCGATGCAGGTCACTTTGGCAGAAACACATGCTACTTTGCTATCTTCTACAAAAGGTACAGTCAAGGAAGAATCAACAGAAGAGGACTCTATGGTGCCAAGGCCTGAGGATTCACAATTAGTAAGATCAACCTCAGAAGAAAAGCAAAGATCAATAAGGGAGATAGAGTCTTCAAGAACAAACTCAGTATCACGGGAGTTGAAAAATTCATAAGAAAAATCAAACTCATCAAGATCACTAACTTGTTGTTCAAAGGAAGAGTCAAAACACTCAACAAGACCAACATAAAAAGAAAGGTCAGGCTTACTAGGAAAATCAGGTTTAGACTTAGTCACAACTGAACCAACATCCAAAAGAATGTCAGACTGTATCAAAGACTCTAGGAAGACTTCATCCCAAGGAAGGAGATCATCTGAGATATGACACATGTCTAAACTTTCAAATGGATCAATAAAGTGGAGAGCATGCTCCATAGTCTGTATAGGATGACTCACCTGGTCAACTACTAGGACCAAGTCCCGAGAAGGTAAGCATGAAAACAAAGGTTGTTTCTCAATATCAATTGAACGCAAAGGACATGAGGCCACATAGCTCACCTGTGGCGGGGTAGTGTCTATAGAAACACTGGGAATCAATAAAGGAAAGACCTGGTCTGTAGTTGGGTCAAGAGACGAATCAAGAAAATCCAACTGATCGATAATGACAATTTCTTCACCATGATTAAAGTACATCACATGAAAAAATGTTGACACCACAGCTTGCATGGCATAGACATAATCACGTCCGAGGAGCATATTAAAGTCCAAGGGGTCTTCTATCACCATGAAGTCAACTAAGACGGTCTTCCCACCCAAAGTAACAGGTGTTTGAGAAAGAATTCCCAAGGCTATACAAGTTCTTCTATCAAACGCCAGTAACTGATTAGAAGTCGACACAAGGCTGAGAGATCCCATGCCTCGCTAAGCATGAGCAGAAAAGATACTAACTGAGGCTCCTTCATCAACAATACAACGAGCAATCGTGTATGGTTCAACTTTGACCTTTATCTGGAAGGTGCATCAGAAGGAAGGCGCAGCTCAACTAGGCTATCCCAATTAAAGGAAGCAATCTGAGAGCTTGGTGGGGGATGTTCCAAAGCAAGTTCAATGCCCCCTTGTTCAGTAAGTTCTGAACTGGCAGTGAAGAAAATGTGACTAGCAGACACTTCACTCTCCAAAAAAAGAGTGGGATTGATCGACAATGGAACCGATTCAACTGCTTCGTGAAAGTCACTCTCTGAATGGGGGTGGGATTGACCAAAGGTGACATTGGTTCAATCACATCAAGATCACTCTCCGAAAGAAGAGTGGGATCAACTGAAGCTGAGATTGGTTCAACCACTTGATCAACCAAAGGTTGAGTAGGTTGTTGAGAAACTATAGGTTGTTCAGCAGAAGGAAAATCTTGAGTCTTGGACCAAACTCTTCGTACCTCTGCGATAGTAGGGCACTAGTGAGTAAGATGATCTCCCTCGCATAGCTTACAAAGGAACTTAAATTTACACTTCGAACGACAATTTTTTTCAACGATGTCAACATGACTAGCAGTGGATGATTGTTTACTCTCAGCATGACCTACAGAGGCTGAGATTTTTCCCCCTGCATGACCACCAGAGGCTGGGTGACTGGGTCCAACCTGACTAAGAGAGGTTGGTTGTTGAAAAACTTCATAATGTTCAAAAACGAGATGACCATGAAACCAAACTCTTTGTACTTATGTGATAGAAGGGAATTTATAAGTAAGATGGTCTCCCTCACAAAGCTTACAAGGAAACTTGGGCTTGTGTTTTGAACGGGTAGTCTTTTCAACAGTGTCAACATGACTCGCATTGGCTGATGGATTGTCTTCAACATGAACCACAGAGGTTGGGAGACTTCCCCCAACATGACTTGCAGAGGCTGAGAGAATGGGTCCAACATGACTTCCAGAGGTTGGATGGGCACCACCAACATGAACAACAGAGGCTGAATGGTTAGGATCAACATGCTTTGCAGCAGTTGAGTGTGTGCCCCCAACATGAACTGCAGAGGTTGGGTGGATGGATCCAACATGACTTGCAGAGGTTGGATGGGGAGGTTCAACTTGAACATCAGAGGTTGAACGGATGCCCTCAACATGAACAACATAGGCTGAGTGACTTCCCCCAGCATGACTTGTAGAGGCTAAGACTCTGGATCCAATGTGACCTGAAAAGGTTGGAAGGATCCCACCAGCATGCTCAACATAGGTTGGATGGTGAAGATCAACTTGACTTGCAGAGGTTGAGTGCTTAGATCCAACATGACTTGCAGAGGTTGGATAGGTGCCCCCAGCATGAACTATAGAGGCTGGGTGGTGAGGTTCAACTTGACTTGCAGACTTTGAACGGGTGCCCCCTTTCTTATGTGCCTTCTTCCTATTCCTCCTTCTTTTACTCCTTTTAGACTGTTGGTTACTAGTATCAGTACTTTCACCATATGAGGTCGAAGGAGTAGGAGAATCAACTACAGGTGAAGGGGAAGCAATGTTTTGATACCCTTGATATAAGGATCTTACTTGAGAAGCATCAGGAGCATTCAGGATAGTTGGAGTGGAAAACAACCACACCGGTAGCCCTAGGGTGAATCCAGGTAGATTCAAGGTGGCCATCAAAGGAACACCAACATTCCTTGTGAGAGGAATAATACAAGGAGTTCCCGGCATGGGGATCTCTTCATCTGTGTTCGAAGGGGCGTTAGCCATAGTTTCAAACAATAAGATAGAGTCTAAGGTCAATAGGAAACCAAAAGTACAAAGCACACACCTGAAGGCAGACTAAGTACAGGCAAACCACACAGCACTCACTAAAAATTCCTAAAGCCAAACAGACAAACAGGTATAAGATATGCTTTCCAAAAGAAAGCTGAGAGACAGTTACTTGGCATCCTTGTAGATGTTCTTAGGCACAAGCAGAGGAATCACCCACCACCCTCCCACACCTTCTACCGGGGTTACCTTCCAAGCCCGTCCAAGGTCAACCAGAAATAGCCTTCCGGTGTACCTGTGTATGAACCCTAGATGTCAAAGAGACTAAAGGCTACCTCAACTATATTGACAATCTAGGGGGACATTTGCAAGCCTGGTTCGTACGCATGGGAAGTGTAGCAAATCCCGAAACCCTGTCAACACCAAGCACCACACGGGGCCAGGAGGGTGGTATTGACAAAAGTCCCCAAATGCGTAAAAACCTTGGTCTACACATTGACAAGGAATCGGAGGGTTATCTCCTCAGTCCAAGCCTCCACACGACCTCGTGCTTAACTCATGTTTGAGAGGAGATTCCCATATACAATCAACATAGAAAATGGTTTACCTAATGATTGGCCAACTACATCTGAAATTTTATACTTTTGGAGAGTTAAAACTCCCTAATCCACAAGTCTAGCCTAAGCTAGTTGGTGTATGAGCCTATAAAATAAAACTTACTAATAATTTTTAAATTATATCGTTCATTTTAAAAGGTTGTTTTTAGTCGGAGGGTAAAAGGCATGAAACTTATGTAGTGTTTTGACTCAAAGTTGAAACAAAATGACTAAGCAAAGCAAAATGAAATGCAAAAAGAAAAAACTATTCTCTTTCTTTTTCAAATAGAAACTTGAAAGCCACAAAAGAACAATTTCTTTTTATTTTTTTCAAAAATAATGATATGTAGTGCATTAAATACAAAACCCTAATCTACATGCATATTAAACAACTATATGTTCTTTTTATTTTTCTTTTATAGATGCAAAAGAAAAACTACCTATAAACAAAAGTATGCAGAGAACAAGAACAAAACAAAAGGAACTCTGCTATACAGCCACCAAACAAACTCTAGAATTCCCTAAAGTCAGTATAAACCCTACTTGGAAGGAAGGCTTACATAAAAGACAAGTCAACTACTTTGGCATGGTGAATTTAAACAACAAAAGAAGAAGGAAACAAACACCAACAAGCTTCTGAACTCAGAGAAACATCACTAACAAAGGCTGACCAAAACCATAAGCCAAAAATCATGCCAAGCAAAGGGGGTGAGGGGAAAGAGCAAAGAGAAAACCCTAATGCTATAAAAAGGCTTACCACATAGATAAAGAACAACCAAAAGGGATGACAATAACTCCCTGGATTCATGCACCTACAAATGACCCCAAAAGACCTACCAAACAACCTGCAACAGCAGAAAAAATCACAAAAATGAGGAAAAAACACTATTTTAGGGGCACACGCGGGTTGTACTACTGACAAGTCGCGTATCATACGCGAGTTGACAATATAGCAAGTCGCGTGTACAAGCACATGCGGGTTGTACTAGTGACAGGTTGTGTATCATACGCAGGTTTACAGTATAACAAGTCGCGTGTACAAACCAAACACGTGACTGTTCAGTCGGCAACTCGCGTATGGGTGGGAAATAACACAAAAAAGGTGAAAAACTGCCTTAGGAAGGCAGGGGAGGTGTCCTATCAGACAAATAAAGTGTTCCTAAGTGGCAATAAAGACCTGAAACCTTGCAAAAGACTAAAAGAAAAACAGAAAAACCCCAAACAGACAAGGTTTTCCTCAGCGGAGTCGTCAGTTCTGTTGCAAAGGAAAGTATCCTATGGCTAGGGTTTAAGAGGCCATCAATATACTGGGGTTGAAAAAGAGATGCAAATGGTTCAGCAAGTAAATACAAGCAAGATCAGAGATTAGAATGGTTCATACCTTAGCCAAACAAAGGTTGATCCAAGCAGCCCTTCAATCCTCTTCTTGTTCCTCTTGCTCCAAGAGACCTACAAAATGAATTATACCCTCCTCAAACCAATATGACCACATATAAAACAATGATAATCAAAGAAATATGAAATAATGATCTGACTAACATCATCATATGATCATAAACAAAGATTCAATCGTACATTGAACAATGATTTGGGAAGAAGAAGGACATCACATCTTTATTAATCATGAAATGAAGTACAAGTATACCTTCTCTTCAAGTTGGGCACCTCACGAAACCTTGATCTGGTTCTGATGCTTCTCTTCTCCAAGGAAGTCAGCCTCTAAGCTCTGCAACACGAGGGGATGATCGCTAGGGCAAAGGTGTGGGAAAAGAGAGTCCCAATTCCTCCAACATGACAATGCAAAAGTTCCAGTCCCCTCTCATGGATTTCCTTACCACTATTTATATGCTTTATGAAGAGTTAGGATCGAAGACAAAGTAGTTACAACTGAAGGAGTCAATTATATAACTACCCAAAGTACCCGAATTTGGAAAAACGTATTTTTTTGACACTTTCAGAAGGAATACGTGGATTGCAGAGACAACAGTCGCGTATGCAGGAGGTATACGCGAGTTGCAATGTAAATAGTTGTGTATTTAGGGCATACGCGAGTATTATATATGACAAGTCGCGTACAATACGCGGGTTTCCTTAAGGAAACTTGCGTATACATTTAAAAAAAATGCTCATTTTAAGGGTACTTCTGGGCATTTCCAGACTTTGGTGTCTTCTGGAAAATTTTAGCTGACTCAAATACCTTTTTATCAATGTAGAGATGAAGTCAAACGGAGTTACAGAACACAAGATGTGGATCCTCCAAGTCATGTGTTTTTCCAATGACTTTCATGAAATGTCGTCATGGACGTGTCGACATGCGACAGAATCATGGGAAAGTGGTCACAGGCAGAGATGTGTCATTTTGAGCTATACCAGTGAGCAAGCCTTCTATACCATAATTCACATGGATTTGTAATATCATGAATCAATGTCGCTTCTGAGTGACCTTTCAGTTTATACAAGCCACCTTCTTCTTTCCCAATAACATATGCATATTCTAGAGATTTTCCTCTAGGCCACATAAGAACTTCATCAGCTATAAAGGAAACCCTGAATCCTTTCTTATCTAAAGCTGAAATAGAAAGTAGGCTCTTCTTCAAGCCTAGTACATATAGCACATCCTTCATCTTCATCGGGGTTCTTAAAGCTTGTATGTGGCTTCTCCTATTCCCTTGATGGGATATTGACAGTAATCTCCTAGTGAAACTTTCTGATGGGAGTCCTGGACAGTCTTCTTCTAACCTGTCATGTGCTTTGAAGCACCACTATCAATTAGCCATGTGTCATTGACCTAGAGAGGGTAGAGAATAAAATATATTCTTCAATTTCTTTCTTTGTTGACTTCCGGTGAGGTTTTTCTTCAACTTCTTCTTTGGCTAAATGAGCAAGATGTCTTTTGTTATTCCTCCTCTTATATTCTTCTTTTCTTGTTAGACAATTTCTCACAACGTGTCATATCTTATCACAATGGTAACATTGATAAGAGGAGAAGTATTTCTGTTTGTAATTTCCCTTTTGATTCTTTTAAAACTTCTTAGGAGGATGATATTCCTTATGAGTTTCCTTCTTGAAATGAGGTTTTCCTCTTCTTCTTCTAGCATGAGCAACTAGAGGATGGTCATCATCTCTAGGTAGTGCTTCTCAATTTGCTACTCTAGCTTCCTCTTGAACACATTCTTCCCATCGGATTTCAAATTGTAAACTTTCCTTTCTTGCACAAATTGCCTGGATATAAAAATCCCATGGTCTAGTAAGACCAATGAGAGCGGTCATTATTAATTCATCTTCATCAATCTTGTTTTCAATTGCTTCTAGTTGTTGTTTGAATTGAGAAACCGTTGTGAAATATTCTTGGATAGATTCACCCTTGCTCGTCTTTGTACTTTTGAGTTGGGATCTCAAATTCATCTTTCGGTTAATGTTTCTTCCTTCATACATTCTTGTTAGGGAATCAGACGTCTCCTTAGGTGTTTCCTTGGAAGACACTTGAGGAATCAAGTGATCCTTGATAGAATCTTCCATGATCCTCTTGGCTCTAATCATGTCCTTGTTATACTTTTCCTTTGCTTCATCCTCTTCGGGCTCCGACACAACTTCATTAATAAACTTTACAAGATCATTCTATTCTAGAATGAGTCCAATTTTATATTTCCAAGGAAGGAAATTTTCTATGCCTTCCAAATTGTCATCAAGCTTAATGCTTGGAGGGATCTTGTCACAAAGAACAGAAAATGATAAAAATTGAAATATCTCATAATGAAAACTGAACTTACCAAAAGACATGTTTAACTGAGACGAGTATGTTGGTACGGTAAGTTTATGAAGAATCCAAACATTAACCCTTAAAACTGGACTTGCGAAATTATGGACTGCAGTTTCTAGTTATGGTTTTGGATTTCTGGTTCCAAGTCAAACTAAGGTTTGACTTTCCGAAGGATCTATCAACTAAAAAAATTCGATCCAGGTGCCAAAAGTTGCGCCTAGGAGGGGCGCACTTCCCAATGTCACTTGCACTCCAAAATTCCTCCTTAGTAGGAAACCCTAATTTTCTTGTCTAAAGAACGAGAGAGAGATTTACCCAATGAAAGATGCTCTTTTCAGTCTCGCTCTGATACCATGTTAAGTTTATATATTGTTACAACTTAATTTCTAACTTCATGAGCATTTAATACATTTTCATAATAACAACATAAAGAGGATCTCTGAAAGAAACACAATCACATGGTACACAACAATTTATCCTCAGAAACCCACAAGGGGAAGTAAACCCAACAAAACTTCATCAATATAGATTATCAAAGTACAATGCCCAAAGAACAAGGTCTCATAAGAGAGAGATAGAGAGAACAAACCCTAGCATAAGAGCCAAAGACACCAAAAAACACTTCTCCTCCTTCGCTATCCTTCCTCTTTCTCTCTCTTGCGCAATGTTTGAATGAGTTGTGTGTATAAATAAGGGAGGGCGTCTCCCTATTTTTACTCATCACTTGACTGACCTTTTCACCTAAATGGGTCGACCTAGCAAATTGGGAGGGTCGACCTACCTAGGAAAGCTCAAAATATTATTTACATTAATCTCTTCTAGGTACTATTGACTCGACTTACAATGGAGGATTTACCTCATGACGTTTACATGACCTTTTACAGTAATTACATCACCCAAAAGAGGAATAATAATAATAATGTAAAGTACAAGTAGAATATTCTTCGAAATTACCTTATTTCAACAAAATAGGTGCCCAAATTGTTTGTAGGTGACATTTTATTTAACCCACATTCATTATATGAAGTAGTTTTATCACTATTGAGGGATGTATATTGAGGTGGTATTGAGGTCTTTATTCATCCATTTGGTGTAGAATGCATTGATATTAAGAGTGTAAATCTCATGTAGGTTTCTATAGTAGATATGATGTACAAGCTAGAGTAGATATGCAACGCAATTGTTGCACGATAAAGAATTTGGTATATGAATATGTTAGAGATTACAATAAGTCAAAATTTATAGTGTCTTGTTGTTGCACAATGAAAAAAATTGGTATATGAATATGCTAGAAGCTCAATTTACGATAAGTCACATTTTGTAGTTACTTATTGTTGAAAGATAAATTGGTATGTGAATATGCAAGAGAGCTTAGTTTACAATAAAAAATTTGGTATATGAATATGCTAGAAGCTCACTTTAAAATAAGTCACATTTTGTAGTTACTTACTGTTGCAAGATAAACAATTTCGTATATGAATATGCTAGAGAGCTTAGTTTACAATTAAGTCATATTTTTTAGTGACTTACCTTTAATGATCATAGATGAAGTCATGATATTATGAACAATAATCTATCATAAAATGAGAAGACCATGGAAGAAAATGGTCCTAAACATCTTTTCATAAATCTTGGTTATTGGTTTATGTAAGGACATTTAAGCCAACACCGAATCTCATACATCAATTAAAATGTCTTGGTTATTGGTTTATGCAAAGACATTTAAGCCAACCCTGAATCTCATACATCAATTAAAATGTTGTGGATGCCATCATGTGATACACTTTTACCACGGTCTTTAAGTTGGCTCTGCCTCACCATTTTGTCTTGAATTTGGCTTTTATAGGTCACATCTTTTTTTACTTGTCTAGTGGTATTTTAGTCTACTACTCACCTCACCACTTTATCTTTAATTTGGTTTCTCACTTGTTACAAATCCCTTCTCCTTTTCCTAGTTTAGTTGTCTTTTAGTATATTTCAGCTGCTTTTATTTCTACATTGATTTTTATGCAGGGTCATAATCACAAGATCATATGTCCTCACAAATACACCCTTGGATGGACAAGGGCACCAACATATGTTGGGGCTCCTTACATATGACCTTTTGCAAGGGGCTAATTAGACAATCCAACACCATTGTTACAAGGGAAAAAAAGACAAAAGGCATGAAAGACAACATATATATTGGCTTATTGATCAGCTAAAAAGCTTTCATCTCATCAAAAAATGGTACTACAACACATTTATTGGACTTAATCAAGAACTTAATTGCAATATGCTTCCACCCCAGCCTACTGGTAGTCCTGGGTGAAGCTCTTGATCATTAGACTTCTTACTATTTTTCACCAATTAAATTCTCAATACCATGTGTTTCCTCCTAGGAGGTCGCAGGTTCAAATCCAGAGGAAGTTAGGGCATGTACACCTCTGTAGACTTTAGCAGTCAAGTCGTTGTGCAAAGAGGATCCCTTCTTCGACAAACAAAGAGTCTCGTACACCAATTTGGTGTCTGGCCTCGCCGTCACTTTATTATTATTGTTGGTGGTGGTGGTATTGTTATTGTTGTTGTTTTCTTCTTCTTCGTATTATTCTTGTTCTGGTTGTTGTTGTTCTTCTTCTTATTATTGTTATTATTTTTATTATTCTTATTATCATTACCATTACCATTACCATTACCATTACCATTACCATTAATTGATTCCCAAGTATCATCAATTGATTGCAGTGGCATGCTCTCGAATAGCCAACCAACAAAGGCAGTCTTATAAAGTCAGTGAAGCATACTCATTTTCGCCGATATAAATTTCAAGGCTATACTCTTCAGGAAATCAATTTCAAAATTATAATCGGGTTCAACTCCATGATAAACCTTACTTGTGAACGGCCTCCATCTCCTTATCCACTACCTGCGGAGGTCATTGGTCATTAGTAGGTTCGGAGGATCGACTCTAGATACTACATACCACCTTCATAGCGCAGGTGTCTAACTTCCAACAGAGTCAAGAGTGTAGAAGGCCCTAACGTGAGCTGATTGCCCTTCACACATGCACTTGTTATCAATATTTAGAATTTCCTCCGACTAGATTTACTTGCCACTAAAATTAGATTTACTAATGTAATCGAAGACGAATAACAATATCTGACAGAATCAAACGGGCATTAATTTTCTGCTGCAAATATATTCAATTAGTTATTTTCGAGAGTAAAAATTAAATCCATGCTTCCATTTTAATATAACCAATCAATTATATGCATAGATGACCAGAATCTGTTTATATCGATAACGAAAACTAGTTCTCAAAAATATTTGAATTTGTTTTGCATCCAAAATCGGCCAAGATATTTTGTCTAGTGAGAGAATTTTCTAGGTTCTTTAATGTTACATTGTGCATCATTTCTCTGACTAAAAACCCAACTATTATACCGAAGTACAATAAATATGTACTGGGGAGAATTACAAGAATTCGAGAGTTTCTATGTATTTGCCACGTACTTCGTTTGCCTTGTAGATGTTCTTTTTACAAACCATACAGCTTTCAGTTCGTTGTTCATTTTCTATATATCATCTTCTTGCCACAAAAAAATGACCACTTTCTGAAGTTACTGAAGAACAGCATGTGAGTAAAACGTAACATTGGCAACAAAAAGCTTTTGGAAAATGCCTAAATCTTTGAATAGTTATTTTTTGAAACAAATTCTTCAACTTGATCTAGTTCATCCTCATCCATCACTATAGTATCATCACTGTCATAGTCTCTGTCACCCTTGGAAGCATCATCTGGGATTGCTTCATCTGTGATGTTTTCTGATACTACCTTGTTGCTTCTGTGTAGCACTCCAGAAGGTTGCGAATCAGACTGTCCTTTGACCTTAACTGCTTTTGACTGGGCCTCTTTTCTCATCCTTTTGAATTCAGTTTCATAGATGCTTTTGACTGTATCAGCCCTTTTACATAGTTCCTCCCTTGATATTGTTTGTGAACCCCTTCTCGGATCTTCATAAGCTGCAAGTTGTTGCACAACTCGAGGAACAAATTCCCAAACATCAAGCACAGTACGTAGAACCTGTAATAAATAAAAGGGGAAGGATAATAAGAAACAAAATTGAGAGTGCATATACAGATTCCGCTGCACAGAATACTTCATGCTTCATCCCCAGATAGATGTACTAGTTTTGGAACTTTCCAGAGTCTGTACAAACAAAACTCCACCTTATTCTCCTTTAGACATTTTGTTGCATCCTCCAAGCAAGCCATGATCCCTTGCATTGCTGTTTCCTCTACTTCACTTGGCTGAGGCTGAAACATTTCATTCATGCATTATACATACTAATTAGACAAAAAAGGAAAAGAAGAGTAAAAGAACCATGTCTATAGAATATATCTAAAATCACAGTATATCTAAATATACAAACAGCTAGATCAACAAAACCATGCATTCGAAGCTAGGAATGAATTGCATCTCAACTGTTATTGCCAATTTTATATCCGCAACAACAAAAAGCAGATATGAAATTTATAGCAAACAATGAAGAGGCACGACAAGTAAAAGATGCCCTTCCCCATTCCCCAATGGATCAGAGATTTCAGAAGTTTACAGCTTTCGCCATGCTTTCAAGTTTGAGCTCCTGGCTTCTCCAAAAGAGCAAATAGCCTTCTACCAGAAGTCAAACGCTTATGAACAAAAATAACCAACCGAGGTTGGAAAACTGGGACTCACTTTAGAGAGAGCAAGAGTGAGTGATGTGGCTGATACACTGATAATTCCAAAAGAGGGAAAGCTCCATGGTGTCTTCCATGTTTCATGTTTGAAGAAAACGAGCGGTGAGGTTGTTATTTAAACAGATTTTCTTCTGATGAAGAGAGCAAGCTGATACTAGAACCTAAGGGCATCCTTGTGTGGAAATTGAGCCCAAGCTGTAGATCAATTACACTCACAAAATTACTAGTCAAACATGCAAAATTCCACAAAAAGGAGACTGAATATGGAGCATAACACAATCTTGTATTGAATAAGTGTACATCGGCCAACCTCATCAAGTAATAGGTTGTCCAAATATATAATTACATCAGAGATTCGAAAACATAAAGATGCTATTCGAATTGGACAAAAAGCAGGCTTACTAAACTAGTCAAAATCCCCCATAGGTGCATAAATCACTTTCCTAATCTGTCAAGATGCTCACGAATTTGCCAAGTGAGATGTACCAGCTGATAAGTGATGGAAAGAGATAAGATCCATGCTTTTGGATGGAGAAAAAAAAGGAGGATGAGTTGGGCAAAAAACAAAGCAGTTACTCCTAGACTAGCTTTTCTCTTTTTACCTTAAAACTGCTAAAAGCAAGGCAGCTTTCAGAAAAAGCAGAACTGCGCTTTTGCTATTCTGGAATTACTGCATAGTTGTCAGAATCTTTTCCAGGATGTTTCTAAAGCGCTCCTTAAGCCAGTTTTAGCATTTGTTGACTTCTAGGTGCAAGTGGATGCCGCCTAACATAGTAAGGAATCTAGGAATAAGACAAAAATGATTAATTGAAGTCAAATATGGGTAACTATGGGTTTGATTATTCTAACACCTTGGGGTGATGATGGAGACGAAGAATCACCATAGCAGGCAACTCACTAAGTACAGGATTGTTGAGAATAGTGCTATCCTCACATTCAGCTACGATCAACTATTATTGTGTCATTAGTGTGATCATCTGTTGTAATACTTGGTTACAGTTAAAGTTGATCTAGTAAACTATGATATGTAGGGTCAATAACCCTTCTTGGAAGGATACCCTACTTGAGTTGGGTATAAATACACAATTCAAACTATATTTAAAAATAATTTTTTTTACAATTATGCTAAAACACCTATGGACACTACACTTTACAGGAAATTTGGGGCTCAAATGGGACAAATTACTAGCATAGATCCATCTTAAATAGGATCTACCAAACGCCGAAAGGGAGCAAACCTCTCTAACTGCAAACCCTTTTTTTAGAGTGGAAATGTTAACAAAATGTTTTTGGTTTTAATTTGTAGACTTATATATGTGGTTCTAAAAATTATTTTAAATCTCAATTGAGCCGACATGTTATTTTTTATAACATTTTATTATTTTTTATAAAGGACATGAGTCATCTCTAGAATAAGCACGGAAGGACTTACACATCTCCCCCCACTGGGCTATAGAATGCGCCTTCAGCGTAAAAAAAATTAAAAAAATGCTAGTTGAGTTGGAAATTCAATAACCAATAGATTTTTAAATCAAGTAAAAAATAATCCTTGAGGTGGACATATAAAAGTAAAGGATGATTATATGTCATGCCTTTATATCAGTGTTACACATGGACTCGCACCCCAGGGTCGGGGGCACGCCCCCCTCGCTCCCTACACCCCGGGGACTCAAGGGCTCCTGGCGAAACATTTCCCAGCGTCCCCAAAATCAGGAAACTCTCGGAAACGCACAAGGGTGCGTGTCCCTCTGTTCTGCAGCGCGCTCCGGTGAAGGGGGGCTCCCACACGCCCCCTCCTAAAACTGGGGGGCTCCTAGACGCCCCCACTATTTTCCCAATTTCAGTTTAAAAAAACAAAATTTTAATTTTAATTGTTGTTTAGTCTCTATTTCAAGCTTAGTCTTTAGTAATTTACTATTTCACTATTTTAGCATGCAATATCATTGGTTCAATTTTTCAATTACTATGACTAAAATTAGAAATCTAAATATCAAGATTTAATGGACAAATTTCAAAATTATCATGATGAATTGTATAACCTGTTTGTATTATTAATTTGTTATATTCTAATTTACGTTGCACAATGATAAACTTAGTATTTACTATTTATTATTTACTTTTAGTAGTTTACATGGGATGAATCATTGAATTGTTATTGCTGAGATTTAATAATTTATAATATTAATTTTTATTGAGACCTGGACGTCCTCCCCACGCCCCCCTCCCCAACCCCCAAATTTCACTAAAATTTGGGGGTGGTCTCCAAACGTCCCCAATGTGCGTTTCCCCGCTCCCGTATTCCGAATACTTGGGGGAACATTGCTTTATTTGATAACATTTAAATATATATACACCTTACCTTGGTGGTCAGATCTTGGTGAGATCGTTTTGATATGATAAATATCTTTGAAATACCAAATATAGAATATTACATATTATGAGTATTCCCATTATGTATTGTATGATATTTATTAGCATTTATTTATAGTGCTTCCATTATTATTATATAAATAATGTTTATATTTTCATTATATGATATTACTATTAGTATTACTATTATTTGTATATCTAGTTATTATATAATTAATATTAAAATAACAAATTACAAAGCTCAATATGTATTCTAGATAAGAAGAAAAAAAGGAATCTTTAGTATTTCCCCAAAACTTTTAAGTTTTGACTCAAACTCAAATTTGGGCAGTCTGTATATTTTATACTCGTAGAAAGGTCTTGACAAGAACTATAGCTTTGCTGTTATACATTTTTCAGATTTTGTAAGGAGTTTACAGCACATGAATTTTTGTACTACAAGTAATCTTTTGACATTTGCCCATAACTTTTCATCCCAATCTCCATCTTGGTCGATCCTTATACTATTGGAAAGTTCCTGTCAAGATCTACATCTTTGTTGTTATACATTTTTTTAAATTCCTTACCTTTTGTTTCAAATTTGCAAAAGTTTGGCAAATACGATACATGCTAGAAGAAAGTGTGGCCATCATTGTTGTTGGATACCTAATCCTACAAGATTGTCGTAAATTGTAGATATTGTAAATATTGTAAATATCTTAAAAGTCATAAGAAATATAAGAGTCATAATGTGCCATGGGAAGATGAAACCAAAGGTCACTACTTTGTATATTCATAATCGATTCTTGTGGATACAAATAATCCAACCTTGGAGTTTTTCCAGGCCTGTCAGTGGTAACAAACCCCTGATTCTTCTAACTCCATGATTACCTGTGGCCTGCCCTCTATCCTCTGCCTAGTCTACTCTACAACTTCTCCTTTTGATGCCCTCAAAATTGCCAGTGTCTCTCAGACCTATGCACTGTCCAGATTCCTCTCAACATTTCTCTTGGGCGCCCTCCTTCGCCTCTGTGTTTTGCCTCCTCTCCTCTCCTGCATTTAAACTTCTCCACTTTTCTCGTCTCCCATGCCTTTCCATCCATTTCCTTTGGATTTTGCTCCACCTTTCCTTCGTTCTTCTCACCATTTTTGTGTTTTCCTCTCCGATCTTAACAGATTCGAGTGATATCTCTTTCTGCCACAATGATGAGCCCTTGCAAGAACAAAGAAATCAACCTTGTCAAGACGTGAATTGTCATTCCTTCACCTCTACATTTCCACTTCTCTCATCTCCCACGACTTTCCATCCATTTCCTCTAGATTTTGCTCTACCTCTCCTTCGATCTTCTCACCATTTGGCATTTTTGCATTTTCCTCTCCGTTCTGAATAGATTCGAGCGATATTTCTTTCTGCCACGATGATAAGCCACTACAAGAACAAAGAAATCGGCCCTACCGAGCTGATAATTGTCACTCCTTCAAACCCACTTCAACAGATTGGCAAAAGCGCTCTCATCTCTCCCGCGACTGAGTAATCTCCTCTAGTTTAGCATCCAGAGTCTCACTAAACCCCACAGCACGTAAGGCTTGTTCTGAGTGGAAAGGAATCTCCAACGTTTGTAGCCCCTCCCCCTCAGCATAAACTCATGTTTTAGTCCAGTAACTCAATATATCTCAACCCAGAGCGAAGCAACCTGATCGAACTTCATGCATTCCTCAACATCTTCGATGAATTTGGCAACGGTTATATTATCTTCCTTTCGAGTGATTGCATTCAAGAGGGATCTTCTTTAGTGGTTTTAAATTGCTTGTGATGGCTTCTTTGAAGACTAGAAAAAACAATACATGTCTTCTAATGACGTTGGAGGCCACAATGGATTCAAATCCACGACCACAATGTTAAAATATTGTAACTTCGGAAGATATTCTATTGTACTTTTGTTGTATTCTCCTTTGGAGATGTTCTTCCTCCATTCAGAGATGTCCTTGATGTAATTGGTCATGTAAAAGTCATGAGGTAAACCCCCCATTGTAAGTCGGGTCATTGGTACCCAAGTGTCATTATAATAAATGCTATTTGTAATGTCCAGTTGGACAAGTCGGCCCTAACAGCTAGTGAAGTTGGCCCCACCAAGTTAGATGTTAAGTCAACAAAAGAATATAAATAGGAGGCACCTCCCTTCATTTGTAATCACTCACTCAAGTTGTTCTTAGCGAGAGAGTAGTAGTGCGCTAGAAAGAAGGAGAGGTTGTTGTCTGAGTTTTACATTGTCTTGGTCGAATTCTATACCGAGGAAGTTTTGCAGGGTTTTCTCCCTTGTGGTTTCCCCGAGGAAAATCTTTGTGTTCTCTTGTGTTGCTGCATTTGTCTTTCTTTTAGTGATCCTTTGCTTATGGTTATGATGCTAAATGTTTTAGATTTTGTATAACCATTAAAAATCTAACATGGTATTAGAGCCACCCTGAAAGAAGTCTTTGTGCAGCCGAAACAGTGCTACAGCTACAACTAAGGAAGATTAAGGTTTCAAGCTTGAAAACCCTAAAAGACCAAAACTAGTAATTTTGGCACTTTGGCCATATCTCAAGATTGGAGAATCCTCAGGAGCCAAAACTTTTATAGGCCGAAGATAAATTCTTGATGTACCCTGTGTAAAAGTTTCAGCCTTAGATCCTCTATAATTTAGGAAATATGATTCCTCCAACTTAGGATTCCAGCCTCTCCCATATTTCAACCTTAAACAGGTGACCGAGGGAGAATCGCTATATCTCGGGCTAGGAAAGTCCAAATGAGATTTCGTAAGATGTTCCAGAAAGGGCACAGATTGTAGTTTCTGTGGTAAAAATTTCAAACCCTGAAGGTGAACGAGTGACACGTGGATGTCCATACAAGTTCGCTATGATGAACAGTCCCGAAATAAGTCACCTTGGGAAAATTAGCATTAGTCACAATTGGTGAAACCAATTCTGCTCTAACCTGCAGTGTTGGAAAGAGGACATGCGAGGCTACCTTAGTGCGAAGTTTCAGACACAGAGGAGCAGTCTTTCGAAGATATCGCAGAAACAAGATTAGTCATTTCTGCAGAAGAAACCAGGAAAAAAAAAACTAGGGCTTCCTGTTCCGGACACTTCCATCCACCAATAAGTTGAAGGAGGACCATCAAATTTGCCGTAGGAAGGTGCATCTCTCTATGTAAGAAGTTTATCATTCTATGAACTTTCATTTTTTGACCTAACACTGTTGTCGGAGAAAACTAGGGCATCAAATATTTTGTAGTTATGTCCATAGTTTTGGGAAATAAGTATGCTGCTTAACTTGCCTTGAGGAGGCGCATCTTTCTATCCAAACAAATATGAAAGATACCTAAGTTGAAAAATTAGGGTTTCTCTATCAAACCCTAGGTCCACCAAAAGCAGTCTTTCAAAAGATCCTTAAAGCAAACATCAAGTTGAAGCATTCTCACTGGTAAGTTTCATCCTCTCTATTTCCATTTGAGGTTCTCATTTTTATCATAACAACAAACAGTACCAAGCTTGAAAGAGCCGAGAACTTCTAAGCATGGAATTATAGAGTGCTTACCATGCCATGAAGAACTATGTCAAAGAAGAAGTTACAGATGTAGATGAAGATGAAGTCAAATCCAAGAAGGACCTAGTCAAAACAAAGATGAGTATTTCTACCTCCATTGGATCTCACAGGTATCATCCTTGAAGACTCCCAAGGATATGTTCGATGCAATGAACAGTATGAACGATGATGACCTTGGAAACTCAACTCAAAGAATGTGAAGAAAACATTCAATGATTACTTGACAAGAAGACCTCATCTCAAGAAGCAATTAGAAGTCGTTGAAGACAATGACAAAGAAGCATAAGCATAAATTACAACTTTGAATGGTCTTCCAAATCCAGTGGAGAGAATTGTCCTAGTAGGAAGATCACATATGAAGAAATGCACGATTGATTGAAGAAGAGATGACAATCAATCCCTAACAACCCAGGCCAAGAAGAAGGAAGAACATTCTCGCCAAGAATAGAAGGACATCTCACAACTCAATAGATCGGCTGTGATGAGAAAGGACACCTTGCGAAAGAATGTCCCAAGAAGGAAAAATGGCTGGATGATATGATCTAAGAAGTACCAGTCGATCATACATAATGATGTATGCATATGAGTTCGAAACATGAAGGGAAGTTTTGTAAAGTCTTCCAAGTAAATCTACAAAACTAAGTATACCGTCGATCGAAGTATCAAAAGATATGAAGCAAGGTCCGTGGGTTCTGTCAAAAGAGAGATTCGATTTTGGAAAGACATTGCTCTAGGTGCTAGACACACCTCTTCAGTAATGGATATTACACTAGACAATTGGTGTAATCAAAGTAAAAGAACAAATCAAGCAAACTATATAGTTTGAGACTCTCTACAGAGAACCACCTATGTACAAGAAGAATTTGTACAAACTCAGTAGGCACCCATGGGATAGCACATACAGTCACATGAAAAACTTGAGGATCAACTAGAGTAATGGAGATCCCAACCTTTACTACAAGGTTGAAGATAGAATCCTATAAAGGACAAGAGAAAACTTGCAACAAAGTTCGAGATGAAGGATCCTGATATCTAGTGACATAGATACAAAGAAGACTAACAGCAGAGGAGACTACCTGTCACCCCAATGTCATAATACAAATGCAGAGGGAGGATGCTTCTCCACCTAAGAGGGAGTGACTACAATAGATCTCAAAGTTCTAGCATCTTGACATGATTCTTGAGATTAGAAGCATGATGAAATCCAAAAGACATTTTACTTATCCAAGTAAAATATGCAGAGCAAATGGCGTGGTACCTAAAGGGTACTGCAAAGGTATGATGACTTTGATTGAGTTGGTAGTACTATGTACTCCAACATATTGCAGAAAGCAAAGCGTTTCTCTAAATACGACCAAGGATGAATATATTGTAGCTAAGAAGAAAGCAAGTAAAGATTCCTCAAGTAATGAGGAATATGATCCAGAAGAATTATACCGATGAAGATGAAGATTATACTCTTATCCATTTCATCATTGGATAAGAGGAGATGCACTGGTAAGACACACAAACACAATTCTATGTGATATATGGTGTAAGAAGACTTACTCAGTATTTTCGATCATGAGCAAGATAGGAAAAGGTCCTCAGAATCAGACGATGAAGACTCCAGTAATTCAAGAAGACAAAAATCAAGATGGATTCTACCAAACAAACAAAGATAAGTATTTGAATAGTCATTTCCTATATATTTAGATGTTCAAAGATGTGTACATGATATGTTTCTAGATTTAGGAAATGTATAGTAGAATATTTGTAGTTTACTACTAATATGCAGGTGATGGGTAAGTGGCTTAGATGATTGTTGCATTAGCAGAAATAGTTGCAAGATTATATATATCTTTATGCATTGAAAGTTGTCGTTTTGAATATGTTATGAAATGTTTCTAATCATAACAATTGTATTTGACTTGTAAGAAGGATTGTATGCAATCACCTACAAGAGAAGAAATGATGAAGTTACAAATGTACGATACAGTTACTTATGTACAAGAGAAGAATGATGCAATTATAGATACACAAAAGAAGAATGATGCAAGTTGTGAATGTATGATGCAATTGCAGATGTACAAGAAGAGAATGTGGCTGAAGGGAGCTATAAAACTCAAGTATGTTCCCACCGAGGAACGAGTAGCAGATGTATTAACAAAGCCTCTGGCTCGTGTAAAGTTTGAATACTTTCGAGACAAGCTTGGTGTAGTCCGAAAGGACCTCTCTTGAAGGAGGGAGTGACAGTAGATGTTGGATGCAGTGGTGAGTAGGTCAATTTAGGGGAGGGTACGTCTGGCTAGGGTTGTTTGGCCCGAAAGGGTTAGTAAGCCAGACTAAAGACCTGTCGATCCTAGGGCGATTAGTATGTCTGGCTAGGCTTGTTTGGCCCGAAAGGGTTAGTAAGCCAAACAAGGCTTGTTTGGTCCCTAGGGAGATCCATTTGTCTAACTAGGCTTGTTTGGCTCGAAAGAGTTAGTAAGTTAGACAAAATGCCCGGATAGATCTACCAGATAATTCACCGTGATGCTGCTCCGAAGAAGATGAAGGAAAAGATGTAACCTCAGTATTGCTATATTGTTGATTGTTGATGACTGTTGAGATGCTTGATGGTTGTCACAGTATTGCTATAATGTTGATTGTTGATGACTGCTGAGATGCTTGATGGTTGTCACAGTGTTTCTATACTGTTGATTGTTGACGATTGTTGTTGATGTTTGATGTTTGATGATTGATGCAGTATTGTTATACTGTTAATTGTCAATGATTGTTGATGATGGTTGCTAAGATGTTTTGATGATGGTTGAGTCGATTGTTTCAGTATTGTTATACTGATGCTAGCTGAGATGCTTGATGGAATGATTGCTTCACTATTGTTATACTGATTGTTGAGATGTGTGCCTCGATATTACTTTACTAATGATTGTTGAGTTAGTTGCAGTGTTGTTACACTGATGATTGATGATTGTTGAAGTTTCAGTGTTACTACATTGATGATTGTTGATTGTTAAAATAATTGCTAAGGCAATTTCAGTTTTTCTATATTGATATTCATGATGATGTTGCTTCAGCATGTTGACGCTGATGATGTGGTTATGGTCCCAACACCTTGTGTTGATGTTGTGGTGTCAGCAACCTGTGCTGATAATGTTGATACGGTTAAAGTCACAACACCTTGTGTTGATGATGTTGATGTGGTTGTGGTCCCAACACCTTGTGTTGTTGCTAATATGATTGTGGTCTCAGCACCCTGTGCTGTTAATGTTGATGTAGTTAAAGTCACAACACTTTGTGTTGATGATGATGATGTTCCAACATCTCTATGCTGGTAATGCAAATGATGATCTAGCATTACAGATGATTTGGTTTTTAGTACTAACATGCTAATGAAGTTGTTGATTGTTTCATTATTTATATACTGTTGACACAGATGATGATGTTTCAGTATTTCTATACTAAAGATACAGATGATGATGTTTCAGTATTCCCATACTGAAGATATAGATGATGTTTCAGTATTTACATACTGAAGATGCAGATGATGGTGATTCAATTTTTCTATACTGAAGACACAAATGATGATGTTTCAGTATTCCCATACTGAAGATGCAGATGATGGTGATTCAGTGTTTCTATATTGAAGATACAGATGATAATGATGTTTCAATATTCCCATACTGAAGATGCAGATGATGATACTTATGATACCGATGATGATGCCTTCAATATTCACATACTGGAGATATAGATGATGATAGTTCAGTATTCACATACTGAAGATGCAAATGATGATGGTTCAGATGATGATGTTACAAGATGAGAATTCATCACTGATGTTGGAAAGTAGATGATCCGAAAGATGTTGATGTTAAAGACAGTGGTTCAGTGTTTACACACTGATGTTGGGAAGTAGATGATTCAGAAGAAGATTCAGTATTCACATACTGATGTGGCAAAGAAGATTCAGTATTCACATACTCATGTGACAGAAGAAGATTCAATATTCACATACTGATGTTACAGAAGAAGGTTCAGAAGATGATTCAGTATTCACATACAAATATGGCAGAAGATGATTCAGTATTCACATACTGATGTTACAAAAGAAGGTTCAGTATCCAAAAGATGATTAAGTATTCATATACTAACGTGACAGAAGATGATTCAGTATTTACATATTGATGTTGCAAAAGATGATTCAGATGATTCAGTATTTACATACTGATACTACAGAAGATGATTCAGATGATTCAGTATCCACATACTGATACTACAGAAGATGATCTAGAAGATGATGCTGATAGTAGATGATTCAGCACATACAGAAGATGATTTAGTATTTACATACTAAGATTACAGAAGATGATCCAGCTAAGATCGATGATGAAGATGTATGATGATGTTCCAAAACTTCCTATGACAAAGAAATTCACCAGTCAGTTGTACAGTTGTAAAGATGGTTGTTATTGATGTAGAATACCTTCCTAGTTAAGAGGGAGTGTTAAAATATTGTAACTTCGGAAGATATTGTATTGTACTTTTGTTGTATTCTCCTTTGGAGATGTTCTTCCTCCATTCGGAGATGTCCTTGATGTAATTGGTCATCTAAAAGTCATGAGGTAAACCCTCCATTGTAAGTCGGGTCATTAGTACCCAAGTGTCATTATAATAAATGCTATTTGTAATGTCCAGTTGGACAAGTCGGCCCTGATATCTAGTGAAGTCAGCCCCACCAAGTTAGATGTCAAGTCAACAGAAGAATATAAATAGGAGGTGCCTCCCTTCATTTGTAATCACTCACTCAAGCTGTTCTTAGTGAGAGAGAGAGAAGTAGTAGCGCGCTAGAAAGAAGGAGAAGCTGTTGTCTGAGTTTTACACTGTCTTGGTCGAATTCTATACTGAGAAAGTTTTGCGGGGTTTTCTCCCTTGTGGTTTCCCGGAGAAAAATCTTTGTGTTCTCTTGTGTTGCTGCATTTGTCTTTCTTTCAGTGATCCTTTGCTTATGGTTATGAGGTTATGATGTTATGATGCTAAATGTTTTAGATCTTGTATAACCATTAAAAATCTAACAACCCTAGCCCAAGAGGACGTGGGTGTTCTCTCCTTTAATTTTTTTGGAATGTATTGTATATATATGATACTTGTGTTGCCCTTTTAAGTAACCATATCGTGGCTACTTATTTGGCCTACGAATTAAATAGCAAAGATGTGAGACTTCTCTTTGTTAGTGGCTTGAATATCTTGCTTGTTTCCCTATACGCTGATATTGTAGATTGTATCGCAGAGGATACAAAGACTGTATATCAGAGATTACTGTCTCACAGAAGACTACATTGAATTAAGTTGTAATCCACCAAAGTATAGCTTTCACATTCACAGAGACTATATTGTAAGCTCATTGCATTATAAAGATTGTTGCAGAGAGCTTGATGTTTGCAAAGTTTATTGTGTTTGTATTGTACAATTATTGCAAAGATTGTAGACCTATATTGTAAGACTATTGCAGAGAGTGAATTGTAGATCTTTTTTAAGGAAGTGAATTGCAGATTGTATAGTTTGTCAAACATGCATTGTCTATTTTCCATTGTTAGAGTGGTGCTCAGTGGCAAATAAAGCTATTCAAAATGGTCGAGGAAGAACAAGAATACCCTCATCTTCAACCTATGGGATGGCATTTGTGAAGGAGAAGGTGTTAATGAACCAGCAGTTGCTACAACAGACAAAGAACCTACAATATGAAAGAGCTGAGACAAGAAAGCATGTGCACTAATTGCTGCTACATTAAGTGAAGAGGTGTGTCAGCATATCTCATCTACCAAAACTTCTTATGATGCTTGGAAAAATCAAAGGATTTGTATGACTCTCATTCAAAATTGGAGCTAATTCAGTTATTGTTGAGGCTCTTCAACCTAGAGTTGAAGGATAATGATTCCATGGCTACAGCATTTGAGATTGGAGCAATCATGCAGGGCATTGATGCTACTAGTGTGAAGACAGACCTTGCTCTCACAACCTTCATCAAGGTCCTCTATCCCACATATTGACACTATCTTGAATCACTTCAAGCTAGTGACCAATTGAAAAACCTCAAATTTGACACCATTTTTGACACGATTGCAAAACAAGAGAAAGCCTTCGACAAGAAGATACCTCAACCAACTAGAGAGACCATGCACCTTTCGTGGAAAGGGAAGAACCAATCAAATGATTCTTCTAGAGGAGAAAGCAGTAAAAGAGGGTGTCTAAGAAGGAATTTCAAAGGCATGGGGGTAGACACAATCACAACAAGAGACCGGATCTTCATTGTGTCCTTTGTGACATGAATGCACAAGATGAAGAACATTGTTAGGCTCCATGGGAGATGATTAAAGAGAAGCATAACTAGAAGAAAGAAGACAAATGTAAAGCCCATGTGTATGGTCAAGCTCTTGAGTCTACTCATTTCATCGTTGCACATTGTAATGTTGGAATAAATGAAGCTCTATTCAATCCTTCATTTGCATCTTGGAAAGATACTTGGCACCTACCACATGACATTTCGAAAAGATTTCTTTGAAGAATTGAATACCAATGAAGATGGTGTAGTGTATCTTGCAAATAATTCTAGCCTCAAACTCAAGGGAGTTTGGTGCAAGGTCAGATCAACCACAGCCAACCCAACCAGCACCTCCAAGATCTGGTGGCTCCTACACTTAGCAGGACTGCCAAATTTAGCCCTCGGCTAAATTCTGCGCTAAATTGCCTCCCCCGAAAGTCTGTTTCCGCAAGCGGGTTTCGGGATGCGGGATGTCAACTCTCCAAAGTTGCTCCCCCGAAACTTTCCTCCCGCAACAACTTTTCCGCAAGCGGGTTTTGGGATGCGAGATGCGGGATGTCAACTCTCCACAAAGCAAAACAACAAAAGATGCCACAGCATGTGACCAACTCAACACATTCCTGGCATGCCATGATGCTCCTACATCAGACTCGCAAGGGTGAAAAATTATGAACCCCTATTCATTAGGTCAACTACAATGAAACCCTTGGCTTTCAACTCTGCAGCGCTCATCCAAGTAGAATACTATGTTGGTCGTTTCTTCCATTTGACCAAATACTCCAGATAATCCTTCATCCTTGTACTCTTTACCACTTTAGTGTCCAGAATGGCCTCAACTTCCAATGGCTGTGCCACAGGCATCTGCCCCACCCATTGTAAGTCTTCAGTAGCATCTTCACCTTCTGTAAAGGTTCTAGTGTCACCTGCTACATAAGGATATAGATCTGCAACATTAAAGATTGGTGAAAGACCCACTCCAATAGGCATCTCTAACTCATAAGCATTTGCTGAGAATTTTCTAAGTATCCTATAAGCATTTGTCCAATCTTCTTCATCTTCAGCTTGTTATACTCTCCTTTTGGAAATCTGTCTCTCTTTAGATATGCTAAGACCAAATCTCCTACTTCATATTTCTTCTCTCTCCTTTTGGAATCTGCTCTGGCCTTGCAACTGGTGTTACTCTGCTGTAACCTTGCTTTCACTTGCTCCTGCAGTTCACTGATCATCGTTGCAAACTCTTCTCCATCAGCACTCCTCTTCTCTAGTTGACCTAAGTCACGAAGCTCACATACTCCTCTTGGATGCATTCCATACAGAATTTGAAATGGACTCATCCCTGTGCTTCTGTTTGGCAAATCATTATAAGCAAACTCAGCTTGAGCTAATACTCTATCCCACTGCTTAGGACTTTCCCCAATCAGACTTCTCAACGTGTTCCCCAGAATCCTATTAACTACCTCTGTTTATCCATCAGACTATGGGTGATATGCTGAACTGAAGTTCAGTCTAGTACCCCACTTCTTCCACAAGGTCCTCTAGAAATGACCTGTGAACTTCACATCTCTGTCTGATATGCTTCTAGGTAAACCATGTAGTTTCACAACTTCATCGAAAAACAAGTTAGTAATGTGTGTGGCATCACTAGTCTTGTAGCATGGAATGAAATATGCCATCTTAGTGAATCTATCAACAACTACAAAGATAGAATCATGTCCCTTCTGAGTTTTTGGCAAACCCAGAAAGAAATCCATACTCACAGAATCCCAAGGCCTAGTTGGAATAGGCAATGGTGTATACAACCCTGTGTTCTGGCTTCTTCCCTTAGCATGTTGGCATATTCTGCATCTGCTTACAAACTTCTCAACTTCAGACCTCATCCTTGGCCAAAAACAGAAATGACCCAACTCTCCAAAGGTTTTATCACTTCCAAATTGACCTGCCATACCTCCATTGTGTTTTACTGTATCAAGTTCTTTCTCATGGAACACTTTGGTATACACAGTTTACTGTTTTTAAAGAGTAAACCATCCTGTAGTGCATACTCCATCCATGGCTCTCTGTCCACCTCCCCTGGATTCTTACAAGCCCTGTAAGCTTCCTAGAAATCAATGTCATTCTCATACAAATCCTTTAAATGCTCAGATCCCAAGACTTGGATCTGATTCTCTTACATAATCAACAATCTTCTACTTAAGGCATCGGCTACTCTGTTTGACTGGCCACTTATGTGTTTCAACACAAAGATAAAGCTCTGTAAGAACTCAACCCACTTGACATGTTCCAGGTTCAACTTAGGTTGTTGCATAATGTACTGTAATGCATGGTTATCAGAATATAACACAAATTCTCTAGGCATTAAATAGTGTCTCCAATGCTTCATTGCTTGAACAATAGCATAAAACTCCTTGTCAAAAGATGAATACTTTCGCTTTGCATCATTCAGCTTCTCACTGAAATACGCTATAAGCCTGTCCTCCTGACTAAGTACAACTCCGATTGCTACCCCACGGGCATCACGCTTTACTTGGAAAGGGTGTTTGAAGTCTAGTAACTTCAATACTGGCTGTTCAGTGATCTTCTTCAAGAACTGAAAACTCCTTTCAGCCTCTGTTGTCCAATGAAATAGTTGTCTATCCTTCTTGATTGTCTCGACAATAGATGCACAAATACCAATAAAATTCTTTATAAATTTCCTATAAAAACTTGTCAATCCATGAAAGCTTCTTACCTCAAATATGTTCATAGGTGAAGGCCAATCAATGATTGCTTGCACCTTTTATGGATCCATCTTCAACCCATCTCTTGAGATAACAAAACCTAAATATACTAGCTCTGGTTGCATGAATGTACACTTCTTCACATTTATCAGCAACTTTTCATGTTGTAGTCTCTCCAAAACATATCTCAGATGCTTCAGATGCTCTTCTTTTGTTTGGCTAAAAACAAAAATGTCATCAAGGTAAACTATCACAAATTTACCTATGAAATTTCTCAAGACTTCATTTATCAATCTCATAAAAGTGCTTGGTGCGTTGGACAATCCAAATGGCATGACCAACCACTCATACAACCCCTCATTTGTCTTAAAGGTTGTCTTCCACTCATCTCCTTCTCTGATCCTGATCTGATGGTACCCACTCTTCAATTCCAGTTTTGAAAAGCACTTTGCCCCACTTAGTCAATCCATCATGTCATCCATCCCTGGTAATGGAAATCTATATCTGATGGTAATCTTGTTAATTGCTCTGGAGTCAGTACACATCCTCCACTCACCATCCTTCTTTGGTGTCAGTACTGCAGGTACTGCACATGAACTCAGACTCTTCTGGACCAATCCTTTGTCCAACAATCCTTGGACCTGTTTCCTCAATTCTTCATTCTCTTAAGGTGTCAACCTATATGCTACCTTGTTTGGTAGACTAGCTCTCGGAATAAAATCAATTTGATGACTTATATACCTCCTTGGTGGTAACTCATTGGGTAAATCATCCACCACGATGTCACTAAACTCACTAAGCATCTCCTGAATCTCCTCAGGTAGATCTGTCACGTTAGTCTTCATTGCCACCACTCTCGGTTTTCATACCACAGCATAGCTTAACTCGTCCTCTTCAATCTGTTGCAAATATTCTTTTCCTAACAACATCAGAACTTTGGGTGCTGACTATCCTACTGTACCACCTTCTTGCAAAGGGTGAAGTACATGTCTTATCCCATTCTGCTCAAAACTATGACAGTTACTCCTACCATCATGAGTCACTCTCTTATCAAATTGCCACGGTCTTCCTAACAGTATCTGACAAACATCCATGGGCATAACATCACACAAAATCTTGTCCTTGTATGGACCTATTTGGAAACCAACTTCACACTGCTCACTTACTAGGATTTGATGCCCTTTATGTAACCAAGATACTTTGTATGGAATAGGATGCTTGGTCCTCTTCAAACTCAACTTCTCCACCATCTTTGTGGAAACAAGATTGTCAGTACTCCCACTGTCAATCACCATCTTACAACACTTCCCTTGGACTTTACACATGGTCCTGAATAAAGATTTTATTTGAGCAGGCTCTGCTTGCTCCTTCTCAAGTTTCAACAGGACTTTATTCATCATCAATGACTCTCCTGTCTCCAGCAAAACTTCAGCCACTATCGACTATACTTGCTGCTGCTCATTCTAAGCTACATAGGCTCCTCTTTGTCCTACGTCTTCCTTCTCTGTGAATTCAAACTATCTATGCCCCAACTGGTTGCATTTGTAACACCTATAGATAGTTCCTTTGCCTCTTCCTCTGCCTCTACCTCCATGGTTGATGAAATATTGTAACTTCGAAGAATATTCTATATGTATCTTTTGTGGTACCCGATGGTCCTACCAGGAGAACCACTTGTATTATCTTGTACCCCGATGCTTCTAATCGAAAGAACTAATAAGAGTCATGAGGTTGTCCCCTCTATTTGTAAAGGTGGGTCATTAGCACCCCAGTGTGATTACTTGAGCCTCCATGTGTAACTCGAGCCTACATGTCGGATGAGTTAATTCAAGTGAACGGATGAATATAAATAGAGGTGTGGTGCTCCTCATTTGAGACACACACACTCTCACTTGTGTAGCACATTAGTGGAGAAGAGAAGTAGCTGGAGAAGGAGGAGGATCAGGCTTTGATCTCCTTGTTGGTTTTATCTTTTATCTTTTGGGGCATCTATATTGAGGAAGCTTTTGCTGGGTTTTTCCCTTTAGGGTTTTCCCAGGATAAATCTTTGTGTTCTCCTTTTGTATGGTTGTGCTTGTCTATCTTTCAGTGATCCTGTTTATATGCTTTTGTTATGAAATCAAAATGAAATACTAATGATCTAGCTTAGCATATGAAAATACTAAGGGCAGAAGAAAAGATAGCGAGGAAGCAGAGCTTCAACAGAGGTCGAGGTTCGACTAGAGGACGAGGACAAGAAGCTGGAAGAGGAAGATTTGGAGTCCAGGGAGGAGAGTTCAATAACTCTAACCAGCAAGAGCAGCATGGTAGAGGAGGTGACTCTAGTAGAAGAGGACCTTACCATTGTTAAATTTTCATATGCTAAGCTAGATCATTAGTATTTCATTTCGATTTCATAACAAAAGCATATAAACAGGATCACTGAAAGATAGACAAGCACAATTGATGCATAAGAATTTGTCGTTATGCATATGTAGTTCTAACCATGCAACCGGTGCATTTGAATTGTAGGAAAGGTCCTGTACAACCTCCTAAAAGAAAAGAAGGATGAGACTTTTTCCAAAGAACAAGTGATGACAATTCAATAAACATGAATCTGAAGCTCCCAGGGTCAGAGACACCATGACGAAAGAAAGAGCTTCAAAGAGCGGTAGATCCACCTCTAAGGATGAAGACCACCATGGGTATGAGAGATAACTCAAGATGAAAAAAAAAAATGCTATGAAAGAAGCTATGATCAAAGAATAACAATTGATTATGGGGAATGATGTATATGATATGATTTCGAGACATAAAGGGAAGTACGTAGTATCTTCCATATGGACCTGCAAGAACAAGTGTACAAAGCAAGAATCGTGATTTGCCTCAGAAAGAATACACTGAAGAAGGAAGATAATACTCCACTTCAGGGGGAGTGACTACAGAAGATATCTGAGTTCGACACGATACGACATGATGGATAGCTTCCTGATGGATCGAGACTTTACCAAGAGTAAAGTGGGTTCCAACCTTCAAAGTTGAATGCAGAAGACTAGGATATGTTGATGATCTGACAAGACGAACTCATGGAAGATGTTATGATGATGTTTGGGATATAGTACTCAAACTAGAAAGCAAGCACGTGGTATCTTACAAATGGATTTGCAAGATAAAATATGTCGCTGATAGAAGTAAGGAAAGACTTGTGGCTAGCGGTTTCTATAAGAAAGAGGGAATTAATTTTGAAGAGACACTTACTCCAGGAAGCAAGATACACTTCCTTCAGAACTATGATGGTAATTGCTTCCATGATGAAGTAAAGACAATCCTTCCTTAATGGTATGATTGGGGAAGAGTTTTACATTGAAAGATTTGAAGTTGAAGACAGATGGACTCATATATGTAAGTTGAAGAAGGGCCTCTATGGCATGAAGCAAGCTCCCAGAGCTTGGTATGGCAGTTTCCTGTCAATTATGGGTTTTACCAAGAGTAAAGCTAATCCTAACCTTTATCTCAAGGTTGTAGAAGATGAACCTGTCATCCTGTTATTATATGTGGATGACTTATTCTTGACAGGGAAGGAGAAACAGATCATGGAAAGCAAGAAGAAACTAGCAGAAGAATTTGAGACGAAAGACCTTGGGTTAATGCATTGTTTCCTAGGTCTGGAAATATGACAAAGTTCAGAAGAAATATTTCTCAACCAGGGAAAGTATGCGGTAGAGATATTGAAGAAATTAAATATGTTGGAATGCAAAGCCATGGCCACACCCATGGATTCCAACCTGAAGCTGTTAGATGATGACTCATCAGAGTTAGTAGATGCAACTCATTACAGACAGATCATTGGGTCATTGATGTACTTAACAAATACCAGACCAGACATTTGTTTTGCTGTGAACACCTTAAGTCAATATCTTGTTCAACCAAGATGGGTTCACATAGTAGCTGCAAAACATGTGATGAGATATCTGAAAGGGACTATAGAACTTGGTCTATACTATGATGGTAGCCATGACTACAGATTGTATGGCTATACAGATGTAGATTGGGTTGGAAGTATCTCAGACAGGAAAAGCACATCAGGTAGATGCTTTTGTTTGGGGTCTGCTATGAGTTCATGGTTTAGCAGGAAACAGTCCAGTGTTTCTCTTAGAACAACAAAAGCAGAATACATAGCAGATTGCTCTGCTAAGTTGTGAAGCCATATGGCTACGGAAGCTGATATCAGGTCTCCTTGACCTGAAGATGGATACTACATTGATTCTATGTGATAACGAGAGTTGTGATAACAGAGAACCCTGTGTTCCGTCGTAACACATAGAAATCTGATATTTCTACATACAAGATAAAGATGCAGATGATGATGTTTCAGTATTCCCATACTAAAGATATAGATGATGCTTTCAGTATTCACATACTGGAGATACAGATGGTGATAGTGCAGTATTCACATACTGAAGATGTAGATGATGATGGTTTAGATGGTGATGTGCTGACGAAGCCTCTGTCCCGAGTAAAGTTCGAACACTTTCGAGACAATCTTGGTGTGGTTTGGAAAGACCTTCCTTGAAAGGGGGAGTAGTGATGTTGCAATGGGATTGTATCATCCTGGGACATATGTCCAAAAGTGATCCGGAGACCTCGGTCTTCAAGAATGAAGAGGGATTGTATCATCCTGGGACATATGTCCAGAAATGATCCGGTGACCTCGGTCATCGAGAATGTAGCAGGATTGTATCATCCTTGAACTTCGGTTCAGAACGGATCCGGTGAACTTCGGTCATCGAGAAGGTGGCAGGATTGTATCATCCTTGGACTTCGGTTCAGAACGGATCCGGTGAACTTCGGTCATCGAGAAGATGGCAGGATTGTATCATCCTTGGACTTCGGTTCAGAACGGATCCGGTGAACTTCGGTCATCGAGAAGGTGGCAGGATTGTATCATCCTTGGACTTTGGTTCAGAACGGATCCGGTGAACTTCGGTCATCGAGAAGGTAGTAGGATTGTATCATCCTTGAACCTTGGTTCAGAATAGATCCGGTGACTTCGGTACTCGAGAACGTGTGTTGATCCCGTAATTCCAATAGGAAGGATTGTCTGAGTTCCACAACTGTGTTGATCCCGTAATTCCGAAAGGAAGGATCGTTAGTAACTCCGTAAAGACCTAAATCCCGTAATTCCGAAAGGAAGGATCATTGAATTGATCCCGTAATTCCAATAAGAAGGATTGTCTGAGTTCCACAGATGTGTTGATCCCATAATTCCGAAAGGAAGGATCGTTGGTAACTCCGTAAAGACCTAAATCTCGTAATTCCGAAAGGAAGGATCATTGAATTGATCCCGTAATTCCAATAGGAAGGATTGTCTGAGTTCCACAGATGTGTTGATCCCGTAATTCCGAAAGGAAGGATCATTGAATTGATCCCGTAATTCCAATAGGAAGGATTGTCTGAGTTCCACAGATGTGTTGATCCTGTAATTCCGAAAGGAAAGATCGTGAGTAACTCCGTAAAGACCTAAATCCCGTAATTCCGAAAGGAAGGATCGTTGGTAGCTCCGTAAAGACTTGATCCCGTAATTCCAACAGGAAGGATTGTCTGAGTTCCACAGATGTGTTGATCCCGTAATTCCGAAAGGAAGGATCGTTGGTAGCTCCGTAAAGACTTGATCCCGTAATTCCAACAGGAAGGATTGTCTGAGTTCCACAGATGTGTTGATCCCCTAATTCCAATAGGAAGGATTGTCTGAGTTCCACAAATGTGTTGATCCCGTAATTCCGAAAGGAAGGATCGTTAGCAACTCCGTAAAGACCTAAATCCCGTAATTCCGAAAGGAAGGATAGTTAGTAGCTCCGTAAAGACTTGATCCCGTAATTTCGAAAGGAAGGATCGTCTGAGCTCCACAAATGTGTTGATCCCGTAATTTCGAAAGGAAGGATCGTTAGTAACTCCGTAAAGACCTAAATCCCGTAATTCCGACAGGAAGGATCGTCTGAGCTCCACAAATGTGTTGATCCCGTAATTTCGAAAGGAAGGATCGTTAGTAACTCCGTAAAGACCTAAATCCCGTAATTCCGACAGGAAGGATCGTCTGAGTACCACAGACATATTGATCTCGTAATTCCGAAAGGAAGGATCATGTTGATGTTTTGATGATGATGATGTTGATGTTTTGATGATAATGATTTTATGATGATGATGATGTACTGATCGAAAGATCAGAGTGTGATGATGATGATATTTTGATGTTTTGATGATGTTGAATGTTTTGATCATAATGATGTTTTGATGATGTTGATGTTTTCATGATGATGATGTTTTTATGATGATGATGATGATGTACTGATCAAAATATCAGAGTATGATGATGATGTACTGATCGAACGATCAAGAGTATGATGATGATGATGTACTGATCGAAAGATCAGAGTGTGATGATGATGATGATGAACAGTGTGTGATGATGACAACATACTAATCAAAAGATCAGAATATGATGATGATGATTCTATTCAAGAGATGAAGTATGATGATGGTGTTGATCACGATGTTACTAATCAGAATGTGATCATGTTTCTGATCGAAAGGTCAAAATGCTGAAGATGTCTTTGTTGATCGAAAGATCAAAGTGCTGAAGATATTGCTGATCAAAATGCTGAAGATATTGGTGATGATCGAAAGGTCAAAGTGCTGAAGATGTTGCTACTGATCGAAAGGTCAAAGTGTTGAAGATGTTGCCGAAAATGTTGCTAATCGAAAGGTCAAAGTGCCGAAGATGTTGCTGATCGAAAGGTCAAAGTGCTAAAGATGTTGCTGCTGATCGAAAGGTCTAAGTGTTGAAGATGTTGCTGAAGATGTCGCTGATCGAAAGATCAAAGTGCAGAAGATGTTGCTGATCGAAAGGTCAAAGTGCTAAAGATGTTGCTGCTGATCGAAAGGTCTAAGTGCTGAAGATGTTGCTGAAGATGTTGCTGATAGAAAGATCAAAGTGTTGAAGATGTTGCTAATCAAAAGGTCAAAAGATGTTGATGTTGATTAAAGAGTTGTTGTCGTCAAATATTGAAGGCGAAGACTATATGATGTTGAAAAGCTTCCAATGATTTATAGATGTGTTACCCTGATGATGTTGATGATGTCCTCACCTACTATTGTTGTTGTTGATGTTGTTGTATAATACCCTTCTCGTTAAGGGGGAGTGTTGAAATATTGTAACTTCGAAGAATATTCTATATGTATCTTTTGTGGTCCCCGATGGTCCTACCAAGAGAACCACTTGTATTATCTTGTACCCCGATGCTTCTAATCGGAAGAACTAATAAGAGTCATGAGGTTGTCCACTCTATTTGTAAAGGTGGGTCATTAGCACCCCAGTGTGGTTACTTGAGCGTACATGTGTAACTCGAGCCTACATGTCAGATGAGTTAATTCAAGTGAACGGATGAATATAAATAGAGGTGTGGTGCTCCTCATTTGAGACACACACACTCTCACTTGTGTAGCGCATTAGTGGAGAAGAGAAGTAGCTGGAGAAGGAGGAGGATCAGGCTTTGATCTCCTTGTTGGTTTTATCTTTTATCTTTTGGGGCATCTATATTGAGGAAGCTTTTGCTGGGTTTTTCCCTTTAGGGTTTTCCCAAGATAAATCTTTGTGTTCTCCTTTTGTATGGTTGTGCTTGTCTATCTTTCAATGATCATGTTTATATGCTTTTGTTATGAAATCGAAATGAAATACTAATGATCTAGCTTAGCATATGAAAATTTAACAATGGTAAGGTCCTCTTCTACTAGAGTCACCTCCTCTACCATGCTGCTCTTGCTGGTTAGAGTTATTGAACTCTCCTCCCTGGACTCCAAATCTTCCTCTTCCAACTTCTTGTCCTCGTCCTCTGGTCGAACCTCGACCTCTGTTGAAGCTCTGCTTCCTCGCTATCTTTTCTTCTGCCCTTAAGGCACATTGATATGCCTCCTCCATTGTTCTAGGTGATATCATGTTTATCTCTTCTTGGATATCCATACTTAGACCATTAACATATCTAGCAGCCTTATCTGTTGATTCATCCACATATCCTGCCCTTAGGTTTACTTTGTAGAACTCTTCAGTGTACTCTCTCACTGTTGACAATCTTTGCCTAAGGTTCTATACCTGTCTATACAGAATTAACTAGTAATCTTTGGGAAAGAAATTAGCCCTCATCTTTGCTACCATTCTATCTGAGCTCTGTATCAACAACTTATTCTTTCTCCTTCTTTCAACTTGCACACTATCCCACCACAAGGATGCATGCCCTTTCAACCTTGTTACAACCAATCTGACTCTCTTGTCTTTTTCAACCTTGTCGTACTCAAGGTTCTTATCCAGCTCGTTGATCCAGTCAATGAGATGCTCAGCAATGAGGCTTTTCCATTGTAGGTCGGCAACTCAGGTTTCGGCCTTGACGTTGCTCCTAGAATCGATCTAAAATACCTTAACTCAAGCGTTTCCTGCATAGGTGAAGCTTCTTCTCTTTTCTCTTCATCCTCAGGTTCACTTATATCCCCTGCTTCTGGATCTCTTCGTCTGTCTGTCTCCATGGCTTCCAAACGTATTCGTAGCTCCCTCACTTCCTCCATAAACTATGCGTTCGCCACCGATCGACCTCTGTCACGACCTCGCACTCTGCCTATGCGTGCAGCCATCCTCTTGTACTAAGCCTCTGCAATAACAGTTCTCTTTCACACTATTACAATCTTACCTCACCAAGCCCCTTCTTTGGACTTGGTCTTTTGGCAACGCGGTTCTCCATCTAGAACCTCTTGAGCACTCTTCTTTGCTCCTTCTAGGATTCTACTGCTACGCTTCTCTCTCACACGAGCTTCTCCTTGCTCTGATACCAAAATTGGTGCAGGGTCAAATCAACCACAGCCAACCCAACCAGCACCTCCAGGATCTGGTGGCTCCTACACTTAGCAGGACTACCAAATTTAGCCCTCGCCTAAATTCTACGCTAAATTGCCTCCCCCGAAAGTCTGTTTTCGCAACAGCGTTTCTCTAAGTGGGTTTTGGGATGCAGGATGCAGGATGTCAACTCTCCAAATTTGCTCCCCCGAAACTTTCCTCCCATAACAACTTTTCCGCAGGCGGGTTTCAGGATGCAGGATGCGGGATGTCAACTCTCCACAGTTACTCCCTCGTAACTTTACTCCCGCAACTTTTCCTCCGCAATCTCCCTAACCATCAGATCTTTGCGGCGTTCTCCTCAACCGTTGATTTACTTTTTGATGCGAATCTCACAGATCTTTGTAGGCCCATTATCGCCCTCACAACTTCTGTTGCGGGTCTCTCCCGGATCATCCAATCTTCGTCTGCAGACTCAATCCCTGCTGTTCGTTTTCTGCAAAAACTAGTTAAGGCAGAAAAACTGCGCATTGCGCAGATTGATCATGGGATCGATCAATCCAAACCACAATCTCTAGGATTAATTAGCCTAACTCTTCTATGCATGCATTTACGAACTATCCCAACTATTCCAGCAACAATTTCACGCGTGAATCAACAATTTTGACAGAAATACACAGGCATTCAGGAATCGCCGAAGTCGTCCCTTCACGGATTCACAATTCATAACAGTAAATGCAACTAGGCTAAATACTATGTAAACACACAGTTAATCTTCTATTAAGCAAACACACTAATACACAGTTGGCTCTCTTCTTCAATCTATTAAAATATTTACAATCGGAATCATAAACAAGTCTCTCCACCTCTTTGCAACTGGAAATTCTAATACTGAAGAGCAGAACCCTTCTCCCTTCTCTAAGCTATCTATTTAAGCTAAACTGTAACCTCCTACAACCCAAGTGGTCCTGCAACTGAAAACAAACAGAAAACAGAGCATGATGAAAATGTCTCTGTCCAAAACAAACAAACCAACCGCGCTTGATCTCCACGCAGGGAGTCATGATGCACAATCACTCCTACAGGTGCTAACATTATATGACTCAGCAAAACAACAAAAGATGCCATAGCATGTGACCAACTCATCACATTGCTGGCATGCCACGATGCTCCTGCATCAGAATTGGCACCATCTGGTTCAAATTATCTAGATTTCGACTTTTTGTTGCATAATGTTCTCTATCTTCCATAGTTGGAAAGAAACTTGTAGTCTCTTGTGTAGATTCAACAGCAAGGCCATTCCATTTACATATTTGATGGGCAAGTTGAGATAAGGAAATCCTTTGACAACCTAGTCACCGTGACTAGGTATGAAGATGTGAAATTGTTGAAGCTTTAAAGGAACATTTGGAGCTCAAAAGTTTATCTTCCTCTCTCAACATGAAGAAGGTATATTGTCATCTAGTCTCCAGTGGCATGCTAGATATGTACACATTAATTATAGCAATCTCAAAATGTTGGAAAAGAATGGTGATTCTGATTTTCTCGCCATTCCAAAGAAGAGAAAACAGTGTGATGCTTGTTGGAATATCGTTCAGAGTGGTGTGTTCAGGACCACTAGATGGTAGCTAGTTCTCAGTCTTAAAGTATTGTCATTGATGGCAATCTGCTATAAAAAGAAGGGGAACTGATGTCAAATGGATGTGGCAATCTACTGAAAAAGAGGCAGGCACGCAGGTATCAATGGAGAAAATTCTTAATCGGCAGTCGGAGCGCTTTGGACTTCGGAAGCGGAATGACTTTCCCAGCCGCAACGGCGGAAAAAGAAAGGTTAAAGACACGCACGACTATAACATCGGCAGTCGGAGCGCTTTGGACTTCGGAAGCGGAATGACTTTCCCAGCCGCAACGGCGGAAAAGGAAAGGTTAAAGACACGCGCGACTATAAGCATCGGCAGTCGGAGCGCTTTGGACTTCGAAAGCGGAATGACTTTTCCAGCCGCAACGGCGAAAAAGGAAAGGTTAAAGACACATGCGACTATAAGCATCGGCAGTGGGAATGCTTTGGATTTTGGACGCTTAGTTGCTTTGGGAGCCGCAACGGCAGAAGGATATATTGATTGCGACCTCCGATGTTGCGGAAGGATATATTGATTGCGAGCTCCGACGTTGCAGAAGTAGAACTTCTTCCGACCTCTGACGTTGCGGAAGGAGATGTTGCTTGCGAGCTCTGTCATTTCACCCGCCGCTTCAGTGTAACCTTTGAAGAGGAATACGAAGAGCCCTGTACAGTTGAGGATTCGAAGAGTATTCAAGCAGGCGGATTAACAGTTATGAGGAACCTGAATTGTGAACCGTTTAGTAACCGCTTGTAATGATGATTCGAAAGGAGATGGAATAGGAAGAGTAAGGAACAAATAAAACAAAAAGGGGAGATATGATTCGAATATATATCATTCGATGTGTACAGAGGGTTCGTAAGGATGTTGAAGCTGAACCGTTTCTGTTTGAGGATGTTGAAGCTGAACTGTTTCTGTTTGAGGATGTTGAAGCTGAATCGTTTCTGTTTGAGGATGTTGAAGCTGAACAGTGTCTGTAACGGTTTGAGGATATGGTTTCGATGAAACAGAGAGTGAAATGAACTCAGAAGATGATTTAAATATTGAGCAGAAACAGTTGTGAAGGTGAGCTGTTTTGAAGAGAGTAATGGTGTGCAGAGTATTAAGAGATCAGTACTGTAAACTGATACTGAATGAGCAGAGCAGCAGAGCAGAGGAACTGAAGAATGTGCTGAACAGTTGAACAGAACAGAGGAGCAGAGAGCCGATGTTGAACAGAACAGAGTGGTTTGGTGAGCAGAGACATATCTGTATTGTTGCATTTTGATTCTATTGTAAAGTCTAGCAAATAAGGGAGGTAGGGAGGTGCTAGGGGAGACTTTATGTCTCTGTCTGCAAGTAGGTGCTTGTAGAAATTGAAGATTGGTGTCTTTGCTCAGTTGGTGCTGGGATAAACTGGAAGTTGGTGCTCCCACCCAGTTGGTGCTGGGTCACAGTGAGAGTTGATGCTCTCAGCAAGTTGGTGCTTGCATTTAGAGGTTGCAGCCTCTTTGATTCGGTGCTCAAATAAAAAGTGATGTACAGCCATTGAAGCCTTTGACATCATAAGAAGAAGAGGTTTTTTCCCTTATGGGTTTCCTCATGAAATATCTGTGTATCATATATGTGATTAAATGTTGTGATTGAATGCTGTGTTTTATGTTATCTGCTCTTATGTTTATAACTCTGGATTCATAGCAAAGATTGACTGCCATAAAGTTTATTGATTCTAAGTTAAAACAAGTATATTGTAACAAATCTTAACTAACTGATTCACCCCCCATCTCAGTTAGCTTATACCTGTAACAATGCTTGTATTCTTGGCAAACATAGTAAGCAGTCTTTCCATGTATCAAATTCCAAAGCATATAAAAAACTAGAGTTGATACACTCTAACTTGTGTGGCCCCATGCCTATTGCTTTTCCAAATGGTAATAAATATCTCATGGCTTTTATTGATGATTACACCAAGATGCGTTGGGTCTATTTATTAAAACAAAAATTGAGGCATATGAAACAACTAAAAAAATTCATGGATGGATTGAAAATGAAGCACAATCTCACATTGGCACTTTTCATACCAATAATGGAAAAGAATATACCTCTAATGATTTTGAAAACTAACTTCGTCAACATGGGATTATGCATCAAACATATGTTCCATATAATGCTCAGTGGAATGGTGTAGCAGAAAGAATGAACAAGGCACTCTTGAATATGTTACGCTCCATGTTATTTTACAAGAATGTGAATTTGATGTTTTGGGGTGATGCAATTTTGTGTGCAATCTATCTAAGAAACAAAAGTCCATCTCATGCCCTTGGAAACAAGACTCCATATGAAATGCATTATGGTTGCATTCCTTCAGTGTGGCATCTTAGGGTATTTGGTTCCACTTGTTATGCCTTAATTCCAAAGGAACAAAGAAACAAACTTGGTGCAAGGAGTGGAAAGTGTGTATTCTTGGGGTATTCAAACACTACCAAGGCATATCGTCTTTACGATGAGGTTGTTGGAATATGTAATGATGACTTGTGTGGTATTGTCGATAAAATATAAAAAAAGCATAAATAACTATAATATTATAAAATAGAGTTATAACTTATCCCACATGCATCATGTAATAAACTTTGTTATTACCATTGTTTATATAAGGGAGGTGGAAAAGCATTTATTCCACTTATGTTATGGGATGTAAATATTCCATACCTCTAGCTATATAATAGAGGTGAAGGAGACCAATTGGGGTATGTCATGGAGGAATCATATGATGTGTATGTTGTGGAAACACACATCATATGTTGTGTATGGCATTTGTACACAAATCATTGTGACATGCAATGATGATGAGTGGGATGTAATGCTTATGTGAAGATGCCATGTATTGTAAGATGGATATTTCTGATGAATAAGAAGCCCATACCTTCCCATGGATGTTTCCTCATTTGGGGTTTTACCATGTAAATCCGGTGGATCAATAGGTGTCTTCTGGAGATCATGCTAACAGTCTATTCTAGTAGATTCCTCAATGAAGGCAGAAGATATGGTTGTTGTAGAAGCAACAAAGAAGATTGTGTGGCTTGGGAAAATTCTTGAATATTTTCAGGAGAAACAAGTGAATTCTACTCTTCTACTAGTTGATAATACTTTCACAATCAAGTTAACCAAGGATCTAGATTCCATGATTGAATGAAGCACATCAACGCCAAGTACCATCTGGTTCAATATCATGTAGAGGCCAAAACCATTCATTGACGCATTGTTCCACAAGCGAGCAAATTGCAGACATCGTCACCAAAGTGCTTGGAAGAGAAAAGCTTGAAAAGTTCAAAAAGATACTTGGACTCACAAACACTCCCTCAAATTAAGGGGGGAAATGTTGGATACCTGACCCTATAGGATTGTGGTATATTGTAGATATTGTATATATATTAAGAGCCATAACATACCTTTGGAAGCTGAAACCAAAGGTCATTACTTTGTATATTTATATTTGACTCTCATTAATGCAAATCATCCAACCTTGGAGTTATTCAAGGCCTATCAATTGTATTATATTATATTTAAATTTAACTATTATTATTGTATACTTAAAAAAAGACATTAACTTAATCATATTATTATAATATGTATTATTTTTTTTGTAAACTGCATAATATATTATATTACAGGGGCAAAAAATTACATCCAAAACTCATTCCTGTCTGAGGTTGAAAGAGGCAAAACCTCCTCCAAAGCCTCTCAAAAAAATTAGCAACCTTCTAACCAGATTCACGCTAGTAATGTTCATGATTGATAAACAAAAAGATCGGGTTCCAGAGAACCATAAAAGACATACTATGTACAGGCAGTGCCAAGCTGAAAAAGGACATACAGAGAAAACTAAAAAAAAACTTAGACTATAACCATAAAAAACTGCTAGCGACGGGACCAAATAAAACCTGTTCAAAACGAACATTAAGCCAAGGGAATTTCTTTAGTGATGGGGCAAGCCCATCGTTCTTCCTACGACACAGTCGACGAATTGGTGGCTGCAGTTGGTGCCAAAGTCAGAAAAGGTGGAAGCTGCTCAAGCTGCGGGGTCGACGAGTCCTTCAGTTGTTTGAGAAGAGGTTCCACTGTTGAAGGAACCGGGAACGGCTTAGCGCATGGCATTTTGGTGGAGCAGCCCGTGGCGCTTCCGCTGCCACCTAGACTGGTTATGGCACAACCTCCCGTTTCACTACCACTCGCATCACCACCCTGAGCACCACCCCCCGAGTTGTGGACATTCAGACTTGAAATGCTCGTCGTTCCTTTCCAAGAAAAGGATTTGTCCATGGCCGTAAGTTGAGCATCCATCTCAGCGATTTTTGTTTTCATGGAGTGAACTGCAATCCAGGCTTCCGCCCAATTGCAGAGCATATTCTTCAGCCAGATTGCAGAACATATTCTTCAGCATCCAGTAGTGATTAATCCGACCACCTTCCTCGCTTGTCGAGAGCTTACAGTTGAGAACCTTATTCTCCCAAGCTTCCACCAAAACCCGAACTCGCACAGAAATATGCGGTTCATAGTCCACCAGAATAGGTGCACTGCAGCCCCTCTGGGTTTTGGCACTTCCTGAACTAGCACGTCTAGGGGTTCCTCGCTGACGAGACATGGCCTCTGAATTGAGCCTGAAACCAATACGCAAAGGAGCAAAATTGCCAGCGCGGGCTCTGGAACGCACAGCAACAGCGACTCTGTAAAATTCCCACCCAACAACGAGCCAGACACTGCTATCCTCCATAACATAAAACTCGAGCTGTAGTTGTATTAACCGCCTGTCAATCCACATACCTATCACCATTAAACCTCGCCGCCGAGCCATGAATGAGCCTAGGAGGACATACCTTCGCCAGCCCAAATCGCACGCTCCGAAGTGACCGAGGAAAATTCTCCCGTGCACAGAGAATCCTGCGAAGGTTGACAGAGAGCATGAGCCGGGTGGTATGTGTTCATCCTAGCACGTGCCTGAGTCAATGACCGGAGAACTGGACAGGTGTCGTCGGGGTTGACTGGACGGGTGTCTCCGGGATTATCACCCGCATCTGGGCATAATATGTATTATTATTAATATATTAATAAAAAGTAATTAATATACTTCCATATTATTATATATTAATAGTAAATGACTTAATGTATGGTATCAATTATTATTTGTGTGCACAAGAATTTAAACTTATCACCTAAGTCACCTAACACGGGGACACTGGACACGAAGGACATGGGGATTCGAGTGTCCGACACGGACACGGTGACCCCGGGAATCAGGACACGTAGGACACGTTATATATATATATATATATATATTATAAAAAAATTATATATCTTAAAATTTAAAAATATAAACATATAGCTCCAAATTTTTACCAAATTTTCAATATAAATCAAAATCAAGCCTTCAAATCTTCTTCACCTGCAAAAAAAACCACTCTTTGAGCTCTCCCAACATTTGCAAATGACAAAATATAAGTGAAAATTCGTTTTTAAAGAGGGCCCAACCAACTTTTTTTTGGTTTGAGTGTCCTATATTTGGGACACGTAGTGACAGTCACAGGACATGAGTGTCCGAACACTAGAGACGCTGCAGAGAGGTGTCAGACAGGCTCTGTCAGCGTGTCTGTGTCCAACACGCAGACACGGGACACGTAGCCCAAAACTAGCGTGTCCAGTTTCTTAGCTTATCACTATTATTTTTAACTCTCACTTTGTAATCCTAGATTGACCTAGCTTACAAGGCAATGTGATGTGTCATACATGGCTTATTATTTTATGATGATGATGGTGGTGGTGGTGGTTTTTAATGTCCATTGAGACCAACTTTGGTCTATCGAACCTTAAAAAAGGCAAGGAATCATTTGATTTTTTTTAGCATTTTATTTCTATACTCGAAAAACTTTAAGAGAAGCATTCCTAGATCAACATAGTTGTGATGAGTTAAAAGGTTAAGAAACTCAGTATCGTAATAAATCTTTTGAAATTGCACTCTAATGTGGGTATACATAGGACATTCTATGAGAAATGATTTTCATCTTCAACCTTTTAAGTGTTAGAAAAATAAAGAAGTCTTTCATACCACAACATTTTATGAATTGTCCAACATGTTGTTTGACTATAGAGCTTGTGAGAGTTTGTTCTTATTTTAGCAATGTTGATTTTCTCTTTACACTGATTAAAACAAAGATATACTTTTGATCTTCTAAATTATAGAGTTGATCACCTCCTTATAATAGCTTAATTTTCTCTTATAATCTAATTCTTTATTGCACCACAACTTCTCCTTGAATTTAGATTTGATGATACTTTTAATATTATCACTATTCTACAAAGTGACCTCTTCCTCAACTCCCTAATGATTCAGCCAAGACTTGGAATCTTTATGCCAACCTTGCTCAAGTCACAGGTAGTTTTTATTTGATTATGACTTATGTAGCCTCTTGTCTCTCATGTTGCTTATCTTGTTCTTGTATATTAGGTACCTAGTCACAACCATACTGTCAATGGAGGAGAGACTCATTTTACTAATAATTATAATAATAATATAATTTTAAGGTCATAGCCAAGCCAAACACCAAATTGGTGTATGAGACACCCTTGTTTACGGGGCAAGGGACCCCCTCCACACATCAATTTGACTACTAAAGTCTATGGAGGTGTACATACCCTAACCCCTCTAATTTGAACTTGTGACCTCCTAAGAGAAAACACATGTTCTTAACCATTAGACTCACTCAAAGGATAGGATAGGGTTTATTGCCTTTAATTTTGAGATTTATACATCCTTCACTATTCTCTAAGATGTTGCAACCCCAAACTTCGTATCCATACAAGATAACAAGAGTGATGAGAGTCTCAAACAGGAGTTTGTTATTATCCCAAAGCTAAAGGTCTGTTAAATTATTATTGTTTTTATGTTCATAATAAACTTTTGACCCTCCATTAATCATTTTCTCAATGTTATAGTTCCAGCTAAGCTTGTGATTGTAAATTTTTATTCTCTAACCCCAACCCGGTTTCAAGTCTCAATAAATCATAATTTAATGCCCATTACCCCTTTTTGTTGCCAATGAAGTTTTATTGGCAGTGAAAATATATAAGCATAAACAAATATTTATAACTGGAAACAAATGAAGTATTTTACTATGTTAGATCAACAACAATCACACACACAAAGAATCCACACTGAGATTTTTGGTCAATATGGACCTAGAAAAACCCTTGTGAGAAAACCAGTGAGTAGAAGTACTTTATTATCTCAAGCAGATATAGAATGAAGTAAAACCAAATTTCTTCCAGCAAACACATAAACTTATCTCTGAACCTCCTGCCTCAAAGTTCATGCCAAATTTCGACTAAACACTTCGTTAGGAATTTCACCCTCCTCTTTTGTTGGACATCCTGGGATTTGTGCCCCTCTGACTTCCTTTTGTTGTGGGTTTCGCACCCCTCTTATATTGTTGAAGAATTTCTCTCTCAACAATTCGCCCTCTCTCTCAATAGCTGGCAAATTCACTCTTTGAATTCGCCCTCTACTTCAGTGAGTTCGCCCTTTTCCAGCTGCAAACTCTACTATTGCAAATCACACTATTCACTGCTCTCTCCAACTGCTCATGAAGAATGATACAACTTTGTGCCTTTTTGCCTCAAGTCGCCTTTTCTATAATCTCATTATAAATTTGACTCAAACCCTAGGATCTGATGGTAGAGATTAGATCTTGGACCATCCAAATCAACGACTGTATTTTAATTCTCCGTTGAAACAACTTAGAACACCTTCAGTCACTTTGTTCATAAAGATCAAACTAAAAAGTTACTTTAACTTTATATCTCGTAAAGTCAAATAACATGAAATCCTCCTTGGACACTTTTCCTAGGCTAGGCACCAAGCCCACGAAACCACTTGTCCAAGTTAACTTTTTCAATACTCCCTCTTAACAAGGAAAGTATTTTTCACCACTCCCATCTTGTCCCTGAAATAAACAAACTTTCCTTCACCAATGACTTTGTGAGAATGTCTGCTACCTGCTCATCTGTAGGCACATACTAAAGCTCAACTGCACCCCTCTGATCAAGATCCCGAATGAAATGGTATCTAATCTCAATATGTTTCGACAGGTCATGAAATACTGCATTCTTCGTGAGTTTCATGCAACTCAGATTGTCATAGTAAATCACAGTTGGCCTCATCTGCAAATCAAATAAGCTCAATAGCATCTCGCGAAGCCAAATAGCCTCACATCATGTCAGACTAGTTGCCATGTAATTTTCCTCTGCGGAACTCAGCGCCACTAACTTTTGTTTCCTGCTGAGCCATGACACCATTGTCAAACCCAAGCTAAAACAACACCTAAAGGGGCTTTTTCTGTCCAATGCACTATCTTCCAAGTCAGAATCTATATAGCCAATCAACTGTACTCCAACCCCTCTCTCATAGTTCAGTCCATAGTCTACAATAATTCTAAGACACCTGAGCATGTGCTTTGTTGCCATCGAGTGCACTTTCTTGGCTCCACCATATACTAACTCAATGTCTTTACAGCGTAGCATAGATCTGGCCTAGTGTTGACTAGATACATCAAAGATACCTAGTGGGATTAACCAACTCACTCTCAGAAGCAACCGGCTTCTTCTAGTTGGTTGTCATAGGTGTGGCCATAAGCCTACAGTTCTCCATCTAAAGTCACTTCATAATGTCAACCGTGTATCTGCCCTGTCCCATAAAGATATGCCCATCCTCCTGCTAAATCTCCATACCCAAGAAGTAATGCATCAGTCATATGTCTTTCATCTCAAACTCTGAAGCAAGATCACTCTTGCAATTGGCTATGAGTTTCTCTACTCCTGTAATAAACAAATCATCCACATAAACTACCAGAATGAGTGGATCCCCATCAACCACACTGATGTAGAGGTTGGGACCTACCTCGCTCTTCTACAAACCGATCTACTACAAGTAAGTATCTATCATCGAATACCAAGTTCTCGGAGCTTGCCTCAGTACATACAGTTCCTTTCTGATTCTGCATACATGAGAATCTCTCCCATACACCTCAAAGCCTTCTAGTTGCTCTATGTACACCTCCTCCTATATAATGCCATTTAGAAATGCTGTCTTCACATCCATCTGTTGTTGTTGTAGCTTCATGAGGCATCCTCACACCAAGTAGGCCCCAGAAGAAAACTTAAAATAATAATTATGATGTCACAAAAGAGAAGACGGTCGACACAAGAAGGACAAGTCAACCCCACCACAAAGTGAAATGTCAAACATGAAAAGTATAAATAGAAGGACGCCTTCCTTATTCTCACACCAAGCAAGTTCGCTCCAATAAGAAGGAAGTTCACTCAAGCTAGTAGAAGACAATTTTCTAGGGTTGCTATCATTGGAGGAGTTTCTCTCTTTTGTTCTTGGGGTTTATCTCCAGTTCTATGTGATTGCTATTGTATCTTGTTAGATGCTCATGTACTTTGTATCTTGAACTAGTATCTCTATAAGAAGGTTGTTGGATTTTCTCCCTTGAGGTTTCCCAAAATAAATCTTTGTTTCTATTGCTTCTGTGCACGGTTATTCTTTCAGTGATCCCATTTTATATTGTGTTGCAAATAAGATTGAATTTATGCTACTATCTTAAAATCTAACATGGTATCAGAGCAGTTTTGAATAGATGCCATTGCCAGAAACTAGGGCATCCAAGTTTGGACCCTTCTCTCTACAAATCAACTTGAAAAAGAGTACTTGTGAAACTCGCCCTAGGAAGGCGCACTTATCTATGGAGGAAAAATCTAGTTTGAAGAATTTTCAATTTTTGACCTAATTTCTACCAAGGTCAAGAACTAGGGCTTCCTGTTTTAAGCCCTTCTAACCACTGATTTGAGCTCGATCTTGACATTCTTCAACTTGCCCTAGGAGGGCGTATTTATCTATGGAATCATATTTGCAAGAATCCAAACTTCAATTTTAACTTAGCTCATGCTAGGATTCCTAGATCAAGTTTCAGTTTCCAACATATAGCCAAGATGAACAGTGTGAAGGTGGAAGATAAACTTGATGAGGCTTCCAAATTCAAATCATGGAAATCTAGGGTACTCATTATCCTATAGGAGAATGATCTCCTAAAGTTCGTAAATGAAAAAATACTAGAACCAAAAGCAGAAGAAGAGAAGACTAAATAGAGGAAGAATGATGCTAAGGCAAGAAGGATTTTGATAGATTTGATAAAAGATCACTTGGTACCTCAGATTTCTCAAAAGAAGATGGCCAAGAAGATGTTTGGAGTCTTGAAGAAGTTGTTGAAAATAGCAACATCAACCGAGCACTTGACTAAAGACAACAACTCTCCATTATCAAGATAACAAGATCAGACTCAGTGGCATCCTACCTCATGAAGATTTATGAGCTAAGAGATCGATTGAGCACCATTGGCGAAATGATTGAAGACAGAAAACTTGTCATGATGACTCTCAATTGTTTACCCCCTTCTTGGGTGTTGAATTATTGTAACTTCGAAGTGTATTCACTTACTGTACCCCGATGTCCCTATCGGGAGAATCATTTGTATTTCATTGTACCCCGATGTTCCTATCGGGAGAATCATTAATATTGTACTAGGTCAGTAAAGAGTCATGAGGAAAACCCCTCCGTTGTAAGTCGGGTCATTAGCACACTACGGAATATAATAATATGATGTTTTGAGTCTCCCTAAAAAAGTTGGCCCTGTCAAGTTTAGTGGGGCCGACATAGTTGAGTAAAAAGTCAAGTGAATGAAAGAAAATAAATAGGAGAGAAGCGCTTCTCATTTGTACATAGATACTCACTTGTGTGTAGCGCATGGAGAGAGAGAGAGAGATATCTGCTAGAGGGAGGCACACATGTTTTTGGGTCTTGTCTTTTATCTTTTAGACATCTTATACAGAGGAAGTTTTTGCTGCGTTTTCTTCCCCATGAGGGTTTCCCAAGATAAATCTCTGTTCTTTTTGTGTGGTTGTCCTTGTCTATCTTTCAGTGATCTTTTGGCTTATGATTATGATGTTATGATGCTAAATGTTATAAGATCTGATATAACCATAAGAGTCCAAACTTGGTTATAAGATCAAGTCCAATGTTAGGCTAAAAGAGTCCAAACTTGGAATCCCTGGTTTCCAAACTTACGGCAAAAAGCTACTAAATGGTCGCTTTTCAAAACTACTCTGATACCATGTTAAATTTGCTTATAGCAGTAGAAATACAATTTTCTGATCTTGACAATTATTTCACAATGATTTCAAGCATTCATTTCATCCCACAGTTCTGATTAAATAAGTGCATACTGATAATTTCAACTCAAATTGCAGCGGAAACAAAAGATCATAGAAACACAGCCATGCATAATAGACACAAGAATTTTACCTTGGGAAACCCGATAAGGAAGAAAACCCAACCAACTTTTCTTGGAAGAAATCAGTTCAATTCAAGTACATTACCATTCATGAAAAAACCCTAGCGATGAGCCCTCCTTCATGAGGAATCCCTAGCAAACCTCTAGGGAGAGATAGGGAACCACTAGGTGATGATGACAACCCAAAATTATTTGCTCATTGCCTTTGCTAGGCCTTCCTTGGAAAGTGGAGATGAGAAGAGATGATGTGATGATGATGAAAATGAAGTGTGTGAGCACTTTATTTATACTCTTCAGTTCACTTGAATATCACTAGTGGGGTAGAATTGTCTTTTTGTTGGGGCCGACTTGTTCTTCCTTGATAGGGTCAACTTGTCTTCTTGCCTTCAATCTTCTTTGGAGCTTCCTCAATGCTATTTGGGACTTGTTCAATGGTTGACTTGTCTTCTTGGTTATTTCTTCATCATAGAAAAGTTGTCATTGTTGATGATCATCTCCTCACATGCACGTCTATTCGTGCATAAAGCTCTAATGTTGATTTGACCAACACTAAGAAGGGGTGGACACTTCTTAGAGCCTATGTCAAATTCAACATTAGATTAGACTTTGTATATTTCACAAGGGGATGAAATCCCCTATCAAATAAACAAGTCAACTCACTCTAATATAGAATAGATAACTCTATCACAAAGCACTCCGCCACAAAGTATGCAATGTGACCTCTAGTCTTATTCACTCTTGGCCAAACCACATGACTAATCAAAGCTAAGCACCTCAAGCCTTATTCACTCTTAGCCAAATCACATGACTAATCAAGGCTATGTTAGCGCCATTCTCAAATCACATGGCCATTTCCTTTGGTCAAATCACATGACCAATCTGGGAGAGAATGTTTGCCCGATGTTGTAACCTAGAGAAACATCAACAAGAACAAGGTCAAAATCTCGACAACAGGTACATCTTGCTTTGACTAGTGAAGTTGTGCATTCTTTTGATATGGTTTCTTTCAATGAAGCAAATCGAAAACAAGAATGGAAAGATGCCATGGAAGTAGAGTATGATGCCTTAATGAAAAACAACACTTGGAAATTAGTTGAATTAATTCCAAATAAGAAACCGATAGGCTGCAAATGGGTTTATCGAACTAAGTTAAGTCAGATGGATCTATTGATATATACAAAGCCAAGTTAGTTGCAAAAGAACATACACAACAAGAAGGTATAAACTATTAGGAAACATTTGCTCCCAATGCAAAATTAATCACAATCGGAATGTCGTTAGCACTTGCAGCACAGTTTGGATGGTCGTACACCAGATGCATGTCAAAAGTACATTCTTGAATGGAGATTTGCAAGAAGAGTACATGGTGCAGCCTAAAGAGTTTGCAGTCGAAGGTAACGAAAAATTGGTTTGTAAGTTAGTGATTTTTTTGTATTAAAACAAGCCCGTCAAGCATGGTATGAAAAGATTAACATGTATCTTAAGTCAAGAGATTTCAAGAGAAATGATTTTGATCCTACTTTGTATATCAAAGAAAAGGGTGAAGAAATTATCATTATGGCAATATATGTAGATGACTTGTTCTTACAGACAGCAGTAATGACTTGATTCAATAAAAAGATCGCCTTTGCAAATCATTTGATATGAATTACTTGGGATTATTACATTATTGTTTGGGTATTGAGGTTTAGCAACAACAAAATAGGTTTTTCAGCTCATACGCAAAATATGCTTCAGAATTGTTAAACAAGTTCAAAATGGAAGATTGTAATCCCAGCAAAACAACAATGGAAGCAAACTTGAAGGTTTCAAAGGATGACAAATTTGAGGTGTTTAGTGAATTGCTTTATCGTCTACTTGTAGGGATATTATTTTATCTTAACACAACTAGACCAGACATAAATTTTGCAGTTAGTATATTATCAAGATTTTTAAATTGTCCCAAGGGGACACATTGGAATGCAGCAAAAAGAGTAGGTGCATATATCAAAGGTACTTTACTCTTTAGCATTGTATTTGAGAAGACTAAAAATTTCATGTTCAAAGGTTTTTCAGATACAGACTAGGCAAGTGATACAGATGAAAGAAAATCCACAATAGGTTATGCTTTTACCCTTCGCAGTGGTGTAATTTCATGTGCGAGTAAAACGAAACCTTCAGTAGCTCTTTCAACAGAAGCAGAATACAATGCAGTCGTTAAAGCAACATGTGAAGCAGTGTAGCTACATAGAATTCTATGTGACTTGCAGCTTTCACAAATGCAACCAACTACTTTACACTGTGACAACCAAAGTGCCATCAAGATGACAAAAAATCCAACTTATCATTCGGAAACCAAACATGTCAAAATTCAGCATCACGATATCAAAGAAGAAGCGCAAAACAAAGAGATAGAACTTATATATTGTATGTCCCAAGATCAAGTGGCAGATATCTTCACCAAAGCACTCCACAAAGATAAATTTGAAAATTTTTGAGAGATGTTAAGAGTTGTGGAAAATGACAAAAACATTAAGATGGGGTGTTAGATATTATAATGTTTATTAATGTTACTTTATGTAATAAAGTAATAATAAGTACGAATATCATAAAGTGAAATAAGTCATACATAATAAATGACACTTGTGTTTAATGTGGTTATGAAGTTAGGTGAAGTTAGGTAAATAGTTCCTAAATGGGAATAACAGAACTCGCTAGATATATATACAACACCACTTTATGTAACTTGTAAACATCATTGATAATACATCTCTCGTTCATTGTCTCTCTTCATTCTCTTGTCTCTTGCATATTTCTCCATAGCATAGTTTAGCAATAACAGACTTTTAAGTTTATATTTAAGTGATTAATTTCCTAGAGTTCCTTCAGGAAGGGTTTCAAATATTGCCTTACTCTTCTTCAGTCTGGGGATTAAATTTTCTGCCATCAGGAATTTCAGTGTGCTTTCAAGGCTACAGACCATCAAATACAAGATTCTTGCATCCAATAACCCATTTGGACAATAACTTTGAGCATTATGAAAATATCTTGATTGTATCTTTTCATATGATTAGAAAGAATAAAGATATAATCTTAGAGGTTGGGTTTTGAAATGCAATCTCTGTTAGCTTTTACGAGTTTTATGTTCAATTTCACTATGAAAATGCCTGTAATTTTGGATAGCAACTATGATACCAGACACATCCATCTAAGCCACCGTGTCCCGTGTGATCTTGTCAGACACGAACACGTCCTGACACAGTGTTGGACACTTGTTTTAGACATGTCCTATTTTAGGACACGTCCAAAACACGTGTCAGGACGTGTCCTAAAAACAGGACACTTCTAACCAAAAAAATTTGTAAAAAACACTTTTATCCTCATTCTTTCACATTTTTTAGTGAGGCTTGAGCTCTAAGAGGGTTTTTTTTTGCAAGTGAAGAGCATTAGAAGGTTTTCCATCTTGATCTACTCCATTTTTTATTTTCCCGTGGCATTCTGACATCTATGTAATACATTTTGATTTTGATGACTTGATGAGAAAATTTTTGAGTCTATGAGAACCCACTGCACTAATGGAATTATAGCCCCCCATGTTTGTCATCCTTCTCTCTCTACAGTTTGTGATGTATTTTTATTATTTTTCCATATACATTTACATATTACATTATTTGGCTCTTATTTGTGATGTATTTTTATTATTTTTCCATGTACATTTACAAATTACATTGTTTGGCTCTTAGCTTCTCAAATCAAGTTAGGGAGCACACCAACTGGCAACAAGTAATCTTGTGGGGGCATATTCCACAAAAAACATCACAAGGGGATTCATTTCACATAGGAGAGGTTACCCCTTATTTCTATTCCTACCCATGACATTCAATCTAAGTGGCATCATCATCGTAAGTGGCATAATCTAAAATATAAAGCATGTAGATAGATGAGATTCTTCATTCTTCCACATATTTAAAGCATGTATATAATCTTTAAATATAATCTAAAATATAATTGATAGATGAGATTCTTCATTCTTCCATCTTGATCTACCCCTTTTTGTATTTACTATTACTATTTGTCTATTTGGCATTTGCCAATGGCATTACGACTAAATTGCAGGAAACTCGGATCTAGAACCCGTTTCACCCTCGGAAACACGTATGGTACTTGACGGAAACTCGTTTCCATCTGTACGAAACGCGTTTCCTGTATGAGAAACTCGTCCATACAGACGGAAACACGTTTCCATTGCGTTTCCTCTCATGTACGAGGCGTTTCCCATCAAATAAAAGCCTGTCACTTAAAAAATTGGCCAGTAAAGTATCTTTATGCCCACGAATTTCAGTAAGTAACGATTAATACAATAAATTTTAAAAAAAAATGAGTCTTGATGTTTCTAATTAGATTGAAGAAAGTTATAAAGGAGAACATCACTTCATTCTCTCCTCACACAAGTGACTTGAGCACTCAGGGCCCAAAAATATAGTAGTGGGCCTTTTGCATATTGGGATGTCAAGCCAGAATTTACTGACTTGGGCCTCTCTCTTGCTGCACTAAGTATTGAGGAACCTAGAAGTGGAATTGGAAATACTTCCTCCAATTTACATTTTGTTGTTGAGCGTGCTTCTTGTTCTATTTTTAAGGAAGACTATGAAAATGAGGATGAAAATTAGTCTAAGCTCATGTTTTATTTTTATTTCTATGTTAGTATGTTCATTGTTCATAGTTTGATACATTGTACTTGTAGCCTCATATGTAAAGGCTAATTTTGGATATATACCATATAGCTTCGTTACAAAGGTTGTTTCTGGATATTACTACTTGCATGAATGAAATGATATAGACTTGGGTCCATGAGTAAAATGTAATGTTACATGTATGATTTAAATTTTATATGTAGCATTTATCATTTATCATTGGCAATGTTGCTTGCAGCTAAATGTAATTAATAATTTATGGTTTATGTTTTATAATAGTTTTGTCCTTGCTCATATATATATATATATATATATATTGCGTTTCCTCGTTTCCAAAATTTGGGGGTGTTGCGTTTCCACGTTTCCCCATTTCGTCAGCGTTTCCCGGTTTCGTGCAACTTAGCATTACAACAGCTATGTAATACATTTTGATTTTGATGACTTAATGAGAAATATGGTTCTGACTCCTGAGTATTGACATCTACGTGTCTCATAATCTCATTGTGATTACTGATTTGTAAATGTGTAATTAATAATGTTAAGTCTGCATTGATTCTGATTTCTATTGAATATTTGTAAAAATTTGGATATATATAACATGTCCTACGCGTCCTGATTCCGGGGATCACCGTGTCCGTGTCAGACACTCGAATCCCCATGTCCTCGTGTCAGGTGACTTAGGATAACAATAGTAAAACAGAAGATTGGCCTCGTGGAAGCCAGTGATTTGCTCTCCAATTACCCCATTTAGGCAATTGAGATCTATTTTAACTTGAAATGATGTCAGCCTCAACAGACATTTTAAAAAGTGACAATATACCATTAAATTCTGAATAAATACACATTTAGAAATACTTGCCTTCTCTTCTTGTTCTTGTAACCAGGATGCTGTGGCATTCAAATCTTCAACTACCCACTTCTGCACATCTGAAGGACTGAAATTTGATTTCTCACTGCTCTTTGCATCAATGTTTCTTGTCTTCTGAGCAAGCAAGTCAAACAACATAGAGATTAATATGGTCCACAAACATTGTCACAATACTGTAATGTAGTAACAGAAAAAAGAAGAATCTTATAAATATTACAGGTGTGCTTTGCACAGACAGTTTTCTCTGGCTGAATTTTAGATTTATTAATAATTTTAAGTCAGATCTAAGGTAAACCTCACACAGATAGTTCTATAAATTTACAGATGCAACAAATCAGACTCAATACACAGTAAAAGAGCTCCAGAAGAACTTTGAATAATCATGGAATTCATCTAAAAATTGTTGTAAAAGTAAACTGTCAAGTCAGAAGACAGTTATAACAAAAACGTTGAAGTCACATTTATTAAATAAGAAAGAACAAGATCAAGCGTCAACTTCCCAAGGCTGTTTCACAAACTTGTTTGGATGTAGATCTGCAGGAAACACAGTTTCTTATTTGGGACACTAAACTAGGACAAGATTCATTGTTGAAATGGCTGCTGTAAAACTCCACATATAGTTATGTAGAAATCTGTGATATCCCAAACTGATATTTGTGCCTATATGATGCTTGGTTATGGTGTTTATTTATGTGTTTAGGATTTTCTGATGTTTATAACATATTAAATTATTTTTGCATGTAATGATAGAGTAGTGCACAAACCCCGAATATGATAAAAGCTCAGATATATAATGAAACAAGCTTCCATTGTACTGTAAGGACATACCAATAATCATAGCTTGGATGGTTGATCAATACAAAAGAGACATGTATGCCATGCATCCAGTACAGCTCCAAAACGTGATGCTTCCTCCAACTAATTTGCCCATATAAAGAAATGTGCCCTCCTTTTGTGATGATCTTTCGTAATTGCTTCAATAAGTGTACTGGAGTGCCAGAACTTCACAGATAGTGTAATATGGGTCTTCTAAAGAGTTTGGTGTATACATGCAGATCTTTTAAGGCTTCTTAGGTCAGATGTGAATTGCTTCTTCAGAATAGAGGGCGCCCATGCAACAACACGTCTTCTGCTTGTATCTGCTCTGAATGTGCAAGAGGTATCTCCGGAATCACAAGGTATGGTAATATCGACCTTCTAAACAGAATGAAAGAGACATGCAGAAGGAAAGAGGACTCCCAACTCTATTACGAATTGTTCCCCAGTGAAACACATCTTCCTTATGTTGTTGGATCTCTAAAACTGTAAACCCTTGCACCTTGGTATGTTGCTCCTCCAATGGTAGTGAAAAGTTGTGAAGTGCAATGATAGACCTGGATGATCCATCTCCGAAAGTGATTAGGGCAGATAGATTTCGCTGTCGAAAAACACTTGATAGCTAACGACTCACGCCCTCAACCCCACTTGCTCGCTGAGCTCTGGAAACCAATTCTCAAAAGTGAATAATAATCATGGATAACTTTTTGGTTCGACTCATCTTCTTTTATAGCATTGGGGATTGCATTTCTTAACTTTGCATGCATGCAACTTAAATGTCTAGTGTCGCATGCAAGGTGAATTAAGGCCCGCATGCCCTGCATGGTTGTTGATAACTGCTCCAATGGCCTTCTTTAATCTACTGATTACTTAATAACACTGAAGTAATGACCTTTCTGCTCCCGGTACTATTAGTCCTTAGTCAATTCCCTTTTAGTCAATACCCGCTCGAACATATGGGAATTAAATAGGTTAACGAGTGTCTTCGGTGCTTAATTAGAAGATGATATTACAATCGTCTCTGCTTGAAATTGCTTGTCCTCAATCAACTATAAACCGGGACGTTGCAATACTTGTTCTCCTTCCCATTTAGCATCTTCAATGGGTAATTATTTCCATTCTACCAAGTATTCACAGATTACCCTGTTTCTTAATTTTCTTTCTCGGACTAGTAGAATTATTTTTGGAATCAGCACTAGGATCCCCTCGTCATCCAATGGAAGTAGCTCGGTAGATGGAGTGACCTGTTGTCCCAATGTTTTCTTAAGACCTAACACATGGAACACATTATAGATTTTACTCTCCTCAGGAAGCTCGAGCTCGTAAGCCATGTTAGAACAGTAATCCAACCCCTTAGTACCTTAGTTTAACTCCTTGGTCAATTTTATTACTCTTATGCATTAATACACTATGGTTTTGGACTCGAGGTGCTTAGTTGGACCAATAGCTAGTCAAATTGGGGCATTTACACCCACATGAGCATTCCAGCTCAGTCAACCAGCCACATGTGCACCCTCATCATTGTTGGTGCGCTCCCATTCATTGAATGTGGACAGCTTGGTTGACTACGAGCACTAGAGGTGGATTTTGTCCAATTTTGGGCTGATTTGGTGCATTCAATGCCACCTAGAGACTCTAAACCACCCAGATTTCCACACCCACGCATGCCAAGGTGTAACCATTGCCCCACATCACCTCAGCCACGTCCACACAGCAATTCATGGCCATTTGGGCTGATTTGGAGCGTGATTGGCCCACCTAGGGGGGATTGATGCCAATTTGGCAATTTTCACTTGTGCAGTCACATTGGGCTCCCAAAGCCTCATGAAACACTTCTGATGTAATATAAACCTGTTACTAACATGTTTTTATGTTAGACAGTCCAAATATAACTTGTTTCTGTTCACATTGCATGTGTAAATTGATTCTCATTTAATGGTGTTTTGTTGGTTTTGCACCAAATTCAATTTGTGAATTTCTCTAGCACTCCTAGATCTTCCTGTGGGTCGAATTTCTCACATGGTATCAGAGCTTGTTGGAGTTTATTGAGTTGCAAATCAATCTAGAGCGTTTTGAGCTGCATTTTTAGAGGAATTCCAAATAAAATTGAGTTGTTTCTGCAGGACATTCGGCAATTTCACCACCATTAGCGCTGGCAGAAATGGAAGCTACCCACATCTTGCTAACACCTTTCAACTTCTTCGATTGGAAGGCAGAGATGGTAATTCAATTGAGAGCCAAAGGCTTTTACAGAGTTACCATGGGCATAAAGGTGGAGCCAAACTCTGTTGTAGAGAAAGCCAAGTACTTCAACAAATTGGATGAAGCATATGGATTGTTATGCTTGAGTATCTCAAGAGAGCTCTTGTTCTACATAGACAGTTTAACGACCCCCAATGAAGTCTGGGTAAAACTTGAGACATTGTTTGGGAAAACTAATGAACTAAGAGGTCACCAGCTTGAGAACAAGCTCATCAGCTTGAGCCCAGCACACTTTGACACTATCCAAGACTTCTCCACCAAGTTTAAGTCACTTGTGTTGCAGCTGAAGCAATGTGGCATTGAGAAGAAAGAGGGACCAGTTGATTTTGTCCATCCTTTCGAAGTTGGGGTCAGAGTTCTCAGTGTTTGTGAGCACATTCCACTTCAGCAAGTTAACACTTTGAAACTGGCAAATGCCAAGTCTAGCAAGCTTCATGGGGTCCCTCACTCAGGAGCAAGACAAGCTAGTCCAAATGGGCACCATCAAGACTAAGGATCAAGCCTTGGCCATGGGAGTTTCGAATGCCTCAAAGGGAAAGCCCAAGGCAAAGAATTCGAAGCTACCAAAGAAGAAGAAACCAGAAAAACCCAAATCCAGTGATGGGGGTTCGAATCCTCCAAAGGAGAAGGACAAGAGACGAAAAGAGAAGACCAAATGCACCTATTGCCACAAGGAATGGCATCCAAAGAGCTCATGCATGAAAAAAACCATTGATCAGATGGCACAGCTGCTGGAGAAGAACAGCATTCCAGTCCCTGACAGTGCAAGGAAGAAGGATGGCACCTCTAGTTCAAATGGCAAGGAGAAATGTCATGCTTTGGTAGAAGGTACCTCTAACTCTTCATCTTTCATCATTGATTCGAGGGCTTCCAGACACATGGTAGCCACAAGAGAGCTCTTCTCTTCCATGCATTTGAATGCTAGCCCAGCAGTTCGAATGGGGGATGATTCAAAAATCCAGACCAAGGGGATTGGTAGGATTAACTGAGAGCATGGTTTCTTCAGTGATGTGTTGTATGTACCAAACCTTGCAGCAAATTTGTTGTCAATCTATCAAATGACCCATACACAAGAGGCAAAGAGAGTGACCTTCACTTGAGACATGGTAGAGATTGCAGATATCTCATCAGACCAAGTCATTGCAATTGGGTATGCAGACCACCATGAGAGGATGTACAAGTTTTCGAACGTCCTCCCCACTTCCAATGACCAAGCTCTTCTCTCACATGCCAATGAGATTTCCAAGCTATGGCATGAGAGGTTTGGTCACATGAACTACAAGTACCTCCAAGCTCTACACAAAGATGAGATGGTGGAAGGACTTCCACAAATCAAATCATCAAATGGAGCATGCATTGGGTGTGTAGTTGGGAAGCATCCAGAGCAAAGCTATGAGAAGGGGATGGCAAGGAGAGCTACACAACCATTTGGGCTGGTACATTCAGACCTGATTGGTCCTTTGCCCACTCCATCATATGGTGGATTAAGGTATGTACTTACATTTATCGATGATTACTCTAGATTCTTTTGGGTGTACTTCCTCAAATTGAAGTCTGGAGTTTTTGAACAATTGAAGATTTGGAAGGCATTGGTAGAAAATCGGAGTGGGCATAAGATTAAGGTCCTTAGGACTGATAATGGGAAGGAGTATGTAAACAAGAACCTACAACACCTTTGTGAGGAGTGTGGCATCGAAATGCAACACTCAACTCCCTACACACCACAGCAAAATGGTGTGGCAGAGAGGAAGAATAGATCTCTCAAGGAGATGGCCACTTGCATGATTGATGCAAGGGATCTAAGTCCCAAGCTATGGGCTGAGGCCATTAGTTGTGCTGCACACATACAAAACAGAGCCTTCCACAAATCAGTAAAAGGAAAGACTCCCTACGAGGCATGGTTTGGCCATAAACCAAATGTCTCAAATTTCAGTATTTTTGGAACTAGAGCATGGGCTCGAATCCCTTCTGTAAAGAGGAAGGCCTTGCAGCCACAAAGCAAGGAATGCATCATGGTTGGGTATGGTGAAGAAACAAAAGGTTACAAACTCTTTGACACCTCCACACACTCGACATTTGTTGAAAGAAGTGTGAAATTTGAAGGAGAACCTAAGTCACCTGACACGGGGACACGGGACACGAAGGACACGAAAATACAAGAGTCCAACACAGACACGGTGACCCCCGGAATCAGGACACGTAGGATACGTTTTATATACATTTTTTTTTTTTAAATATATATTAAAATTTAAAAATATAGACATATAGATCCAAAAATATTTAGAAACTAGAACATTTACAAATATTCAATAGAAATTAGAATAAAAACACATTAATGATCATTGATTACTATTAGTAATTACACATTTGCCATTCACAAGTCACGATTCACAACACATTTGTCATTCACAAATCACAATGAAACACATAGATGCATGTCGGAACCATATTTCTCATTAAGTCATCAAAATCAAAATGTATACAATGTACATACTACATATATGTCGGAATGCCATTGGGCATTGGCAAATGCCAAAATAGACTAAAGTCTAATAGTAAATACAAAAAGGGGTGGATCAAGATGGGAGAATCCCATATGTTAGTAGTCCTCCTCCATGCCTGAATCAACATCAACATACTCATCACTGCCCCTGCCCTGATCCTAATCCTCCTCCTCCTCCTCCTCCTCTCTGCCCATCTGATGACCTGCATCTCCTGCTGTGGAGGATGACCCCTCCATACGATCACTAT
>LPNX010957471.1:564987-681240 GCA_001517045.1 Pseudotsuga menziesii
ATGCTGTAAGTGTTGTAGCAAGACATATGCACCAGCCACATGAGCTCCATTGGAAGGCTGCAAAAAGAATTCTTCAGTATGTCCAGGGTACAAAGACATTCAGAGTGCACTACTCAGCTAGTTCCTCACTTCAACTAGCTGGATTTTATGATACAACTTGGGCTGGAGATCCCACTAAAAGGATGTCAACTTCAGGTCTTGTCTTTATGCTTGTTGAAGGTTCCATTTGTTGGTCAAGTAAGAAACAACACACCATCTCACTTTTATCAGCAGAGGCCGAGTACAGGGCAACAGTCAATGCAGCTACACCGTGTGTTTGGTTGCAGGGAATTTTTCGGGAGTTTGGTGTCAATTGATTCTCCCACCAACATTTGGGTGGACAATCAAAGTGCCATCAAAATATCTACTGATCCAGTTCAAAGGCAAAGGACAAAGCACACTGAGATCCATATGCACTACGTTCGGGGCTTAGTGCATGTAAGGGTGATTTCTCTGCATTATTGACCATCCACCGAGCAAACTGCTGACATTTTCACCAAGACTTTCACAGAAAAGACCTTCACTTACCTGAGATCTTTGCTTGGGGTGAGTGATAGATGGTGATTTGCTGCTATTTGTTGCAGGTTTTAGCCCCATGTCCATTCTTGAGGGAAGGTTTTGTCCCATGAGGTTTTCCTTCTTTTCCTCGGTTTACCTAGACAAATAAAATTTCTGAATTATGTATTTGAGGTGACTTGAGCCATTGTTGCCAAGGCCTCCTTCATTTTGTGAGCTGTACATAGTTTTTGGATTAAGGGAGGGTGTAGTTTTTGGATTAAGGGAGGGTGTTAGAACCATAATCCAACCCCTTAGTACCTTAGTTTAACTCCTTAGTCAATTTTATTGCTTTTATGCATTAATACACTATGGTTTTGGACTTAGGGTGCTTAGTTGGACCAATAGCTAGTCAAATTGGGGAATTTACACCCACATGAGCACTCCAGCTCAGTCGACCAGCCACATGTGCACCCTCATCATTGCTAGTGCGCTCCCATTCATTGAATGTGGACAGCTTGGTTGACTAAGAGTGCTAGAGGTGGATTTTGTCCAATTTTGGGCTAATTTGGTGCATTCAATGCAACCTAAAGACTCTAAACCGCTCAAATTTCCACACCCACGCATGCCAAGGTGTAATCATTGCCCCACATCACCTCAGCCACGTCCACACAGCAATTCGTGGCCATTTGAGTTGATTTGGAGCGTGATTGGCCCACCTAGGGGGGGTTGATGCCAATTTGGCAATTTTCACTTGTACAGTCACATTGGGCTCCCAAATCCTCACAAAACACTTCTGATGTAATATAACCTGTTACTAACCACTTTTTATGTTAGACAGTCAAAATATAACCTATTTTTGTTCACATTGCATGTGTAAATTGCTTCTCATTTAATGGTTTTTTGTTGGTTTTGCACCAAATTCGATTTGTGAGTTTCTCTAACGCTTCTAGATCTTCCTGTGGGTCGAATTTCTCACAAGCCACTTCCCCAACCTTCCTGAATATTCTGTAAGGACCATAGAAGCGAGGCTTCAATTTCTCTACTCCCTTTTTCTTGAGTGATGACTATCTATAAGGTTGTAGTCGCAGGTATACCAAGTCTCCCACCTCGAAACTGCGCTCAACCCTGTGTCTGTCTGCATACAACTTTTGTTGGTTTTCTGTTGTCTGTAGATTTTCTTTATGTATTTTGGGAATATCTTGACTGTCCTAGATCCAATCTCTTGCTTTAGGTGCTCTACAATCCCCAAAAACTAAATTTGCAAAAATTTAATGCCTAATAGCCATACAATGCTTTGAAAGGAGTCTTCCCAATAGACATATGGTGTGTAGTATTATAGCAGTACTCTCCAAGATGCAGACATTTAATCCAAGTCCTTTTTTTCCTTGCAACATAATTCCTCAGATATACCTCAATCCATTTGTTGATTATCTCTATCTACCCGTCGCTCTAAGTATGATAACTCGTGTCGATAGCTAATTTTGTCCTCGCCTACCTAAAGACATTGGTGAACTTGCCATTCTATCACTAACAATAGTCTTAGGCAGTCTGTGTAATTTGAAGACCTCTCTAAAAAAAACTCTACTAAATGTGCCACTAAATAGTCGGATGGAATGGCGAAGAAATGGGAGAACTTAGTCAGTCTGTCCACCACGACATATAAACAATCTCTACCCTGTACCTTGGGCAACCCTATAATGAAATCCATCGAGATGTTCTCCCACTTCTGCTCGGGTATGGGTAGTGGTTGAAGTAACCCTGTCGGATGAGTGTGCTCTACTTTATTCTGCTAGAAAGTACAGCATTCCCTGATATGTTGCATTACATCCTCCTTGAGGCCCTTCCATGAGAACCTCTCTCTAATCTATCGGTGTGTCTTTAAGAAACCCTAATGTCCTGATAGCGGTGAATCATGTGAAGCCTGCAAAATCTTCTTTTTTAAGGCGGACTCTAGAACCAAGTAAATTCTATTTTTCTAGTAAATGATGTCATTAATCACCCTGTATCAATCGTCTTGTACATGTCCATCCAGCAACTCACAAGTGAATTTATTTTTAGAGTACTCATCCAAAAGGTGAGACTTTCAGTCTGTAGATATGCTCATGAGAGATAAGGTAGCAGTCTAGATAGTGCATATGTTACAACATTGTTCGTTCCCTTCACATATGCAATCTCAAAATCATAAGCTTGGACCCTGCTGACCCATTTTCGTTGTCTTTCATATAATTCTTTTTGTTCCAGAAAGTACCTAAGGCTGTTGTGATCTGTCTTGATTTTAAACCTGCTACCCACCAAATATTGTCTGAATTTTGTTAAGGCGTATAAGATTGCTAACATTTCTTTATCATATATGGAGTATTGACGTTCATAATCTTTAAGCTTTCTACTATCAAAGGTGATCGGATGGTGGTTATGCATCAACACTGCTTCTAGACCCTCTCTTGAGGCATCACATTCTAATACAAATGGTTGCGTGAAGTCAGGTAAGGCCAAAACAAGACAAGAACTCATAATCGGTTTCATTCTTTCAAATGTCTATCGTGCCTCCTCTATCCAACTGAATGCCCCCTTCTTGGTAAGATTTGTGACGGGTGTTCTCAACTACGAAAACCCTTTAACATACCTTCTGTAATAAGTGCAGAGGCCCAAAAATCCTTTCAACTCTGTCACATTTTTCGATGTAGACCAATCCAAAATGGCTCTAACCTTTTCTACGTGAACATGTACTCCATTTTCCTCTATCACATGCCCTAGATATAGCATTTCCTGCATACTAAACTCGCACTTAGACATTTTTGTATACAAAGATTGTTCTTCTAGAATTCCCAGTACTTCATCTAAGTGTCTCAAATGCTCTTCCCATGTTTTACTATATATTAATATAGTAAAGTTGTTGGTGCATTTGTAAACCCAAAATGCATGACCAAAAAATCATAATGTCTGTAGTGGCAACAGAACACTTTCTTTACAATATCATGATCTCCCACCCGAATCTAATGGTACCCTGATCGGAGGTCAAGTTTAGAAAAATACTCTGCTCGTTGCAACTCATTCATCAACTCATCAATTCTAGGAATGGGGTACCAGTTCTTGATAGTTTTCTTGTTAAGGGCTCTGTAGTCAATGCACATCCGTAATGTTCCATCCTCCTTTTTTATCAATACCACTAAGGATGCAAATGGATTGGGACTCGGTCGAATGTAACCCAACTCAAGTAATTCTTTAAATGTTTTTTCTATTTCATCTTTACACCTTTTTGGATGCATGTAAGGAGTGGCGATAACTGCCTAGGTCCCCTCCTCTAACTCGATGATGTGCTCGAACCCACGATCGAGAGGCCTACGTGCTGGAAGATCCTTGAATACCCTCTCATGCTTCTGTACCAATGCCTAGATGTCTGTTGGGTGTTCTGTTGTGCTATCTAGAGGTTTATGGAATGTAGCCAAACACTCGGCTACCCACTCTATCTCCCTTTCTGAGTACTACCTCAATCCTCTGTGATGATACTGGCTTGAGGGGATAGGTATTAATGCCCCTCAAAATGACTATCTTCCCATTCGGTCCCTGAAACTCCATCTCCATGATCCGATAATCTGTAGTATACTTCCCTATAGAATAGAGCCACTGATACCCTAGTACAACATTTGTATCTGCTACATTTACCACATAGAACAAATTTGTCATATTGTAATTTCTCAGTGTGACAATTAGTTTGGGAATCCAATGGGTGCACTCCATGTTGTTATTGCCTGCTACTTCCAATGTGAAACCCTTGAACTCGTCTGTCTGAATGCCCCATTTTGCTACCCATGCAACAACTGTAAAGATGTGGGTTTACCCACCATCAACCAGTACTCCCACTCTATGGCCCGGTATTACTCCGTTGACTCGAAGAGTATGGAATCCAGACACTCCTGATAATGTAGCAATAACTCCACCCCTGGGTTGTCACTAAAGTGAGTCCTCCTCTACCACCCTAAGCTCTTCTACATGTCCCTGCTCCTGTTCATCCTCATACTTCCCACTATTGGAATATACCTAAATATAATGGGCCTTTGCTTTCCCTGCACACCTGTGACCTGAAACCCATGGTTTTTGACAATTGAAACACAATTTATTTCTTCTTAGTTCCATTCTAGTGTCATCATCCATCCAATTCTTTCTCGGCCACTCTTGCTGGAAAGATTTCTTATCTTTGTCTTTGTTTGGGAAGGTTGGTTTAGGGGGGAACCTATTTTTTGGAACTAAGTCTTGTAAGTCCCTAGTCTGTTGATTGCATACAGTAAAGTGGATGGTTTGTAGGCTTTCACCTACCCACGTAAAGGTTTGGCCAAGGCTTCTATGAATAGCATAACAGGTCTTCTCTCTAAAATATCAGTCACCATGACTGCCACCTGTTGAAACTTTGATATGAAGGTCTCTGCACTGCCTATCTATTTGAGTTGAGCTAGCTCCCTGAAATGTATCTTGGGGTCCCTCTTATCAAAGCGCTCTATGAGCCTCTATGTGAAATCACTATATGAAGTGATGGTGTTGTGACCGAATGTCACTAGCCCATGGTAGCACCGCTCATGGGCCTCCTCATCCAAATGCAAAGTAGCCAACTTGATTGCATTTGCTTCAGTCATAGGGTTTAGCTGGAAGTAGGTATCCAACTTTTGCACCCATATTTTTGCTAAGCAGCTATGTGTCCTGTAAAAGTTGGGAATAGTCAGCTTCCCCACTGTCTTCTGCAATTCATAATTCTGATTGAATCCCATGTTGAATCCTCTTGGCGTGTTCCTACTTTTCATATTGCAGAAGTCTGAAAATGACATAGTTGAATGAAAATCATTCCTTGAGTCCCTGTATTCCTCTAGATATGCAACGAATGGTTCCCTTTGCTCAACTGGTATGATCACTCATGTGGTAGTATTCTCCAAAAACTGCGGCATGGTAGGTCTAAATGGCTTCTTGTATATGTGAGGAGTATTCTACATAGTAGTGTATTCATGTCTCCCATTGTTTCTGGTGGTTGCCTTTTCCCCCTGCATGACCTGTAATTTGTGTTGGTCTTTCCCTGGTTTATCGGCTAACCTATTTATTGCACTTAATACCTCCTTTTGGCCTTTAGCCAAATCGTTCAAAGAATTGATGAAGATATGGAAAGCCATCCAATTCCCCTTCTTCCGAGGGGAACTTTCCCTTGTTTGCTTGTGAATCTGTCATATCTCTGATTCTATATCTTCTAGATTAATCTCTTCTAGATCTGGCTCCTCTATGTACTTACCCCTCCTTCTTGTGTATCTAACAATAGTGTTTTTTGGATTCATCTAACTTGCTATTGCATGTTCATGTTCAAGCCCACAGCTGGCGAGGAACATGCTCTGATACTATTATCACCCGCCTTGTAGTTGCCTATGTGAGGTGGATCCAGGATGGATGGTAGAGGGGCAAGCAACTAAGGGGTGGAACCACGACTGCCTAGACTCCCAAATGGATGGTTGTCACGTCAATCAAGGAAGCCTTCACTTTATGTTATGCTAGTCCAAGACAACAATGGGGGAGACCCGGATCTGCTCTCGACAGGAGAGATCAGACCTAGACACCAAAACAGATCAAATGGGGCTTTAAGGTATGTAAGGTGTCTGGTAAATGAAAACCCTAGCTCTAGGGTTTAGGTACTAGCAACTGGTGAAGATGACCACTGTCTTGGGAAACGTAACTGTGACAGGGTAAGCAAGGACAAAGTTGGGACTGTCTAGTACCAAGAAGACAAACTCAGTGATAGGTAGATGACTTGAATTATCAATGAGTGTGGGAAAAGGGAATGTGAGTGAGGTAAAGTTAAGGCTAGCGCTAGCTAGGAGATCAGTGCCTTATGTGCATTGGGCAATGGAGTCAACATCAACCCAACGTTTCAGTGAACCCACCTGGGAGATACCTTGATCTATGAACCCAGAAAGGAGTAAGCCCGAAAAAGTCAAGTTACAGGAAAACCAGCTCAAATGGAGGGCTAGAGCTAGGGCTTGGAGAAGTAGATCTGCAGTTCTAGGGTCATCTAGAGGCTAACAACTCAGCGTTGAAGGAGAAATGAGGTCAGGGTAACCTGATCTACAAAGCCAAATCAGAAAATCAACAGAAAAATCAGATCTGGAAAAGTCAAAATCTGATGAGGGCGATAGGGGGGTTGAAAACCAATTTTTCAGATCTAGGGCAAACTGGAAAGAACTAGCTCAGCGTTGGAGGTGTTCTGGAGTGCTTAAGCCCTAATCTATCATCCTATCTTGTCAGATTTCAGAAAAAAGTCAAATCCAGAAAAGTCCAGTTTTCACTAAGGGCGCTAGGGCTGTTTCAGTCAAAAATTCAGATCTAGGTCAAACTGCCAAGAATTTGGACAACGTTGGGGTTGATTTGGACTGTGTAGGACCCGATCTATCCATCTGTGAAGTCAGAATTCAGAAAAAATCAAAACCCTAGTAGGTCAAATTTTCAGTGGGGGGGGTTTGTAGTTTTCTGGCTAAAAATCAGATCTAGGTCAACCCAGCAGGAGTTTGACCGACATTTCAGTTGATTTGATGAAGGGGAGGCCCGATCTATGAAACCCAGAAATGGTTTGGCAAAAGATCGGACTATTCCCAAGTTATTATTTTTTAGGGTTTTTAGTGCTTTAGGAGTTTTCAGAAAAAGTTGAAGAAAAGCAAGGTACAATGGAATAAGATCTGAAAAAGAAGAGACTTACCAGCTGGATCTTACCTGGAAATGCTTGTAGAAGTCTGTAACAGTGACGATCTTTGCTATCTCGATCAATTCTAGAAGATCCCCATGATTTCTATGGCATATGCAAACTCCAAGCCACCAATGCGCCCCCTACCCTGCATGAGCAAACGTCAACAATATCAGATTTGCTAATACAAGATAAAGAAACTGAATGCTACAAGATAGTAAAATGAAGTAATCATAGATCACAATGAAACTAATGAAAACCCCCTGATCCAAGACGAAGAGAATCGAGCAAGTTGAGGTCCCCTTACAAAAACGCTCCAGCCAAAACACCCTCCTGTAGACAAAACAATGATAGCCACGAAAAATATAGATCTCACGAGAATTTCCACAATGCTAGGAAGCTGAAGACTAGCTAATCACCATTTGAGCACATCAGATGCAAAGCAGATCCAGAAAAATTTCAACAAAAAAGTCTTTCTATTATTTAGATCCAAGAGCCAAAGACCCCTTACAAATGAGAAGCTCTCCTTTAAATAGAAATGAGAGAACCTCAATCATAACCAAATCCTAACCACTTTCAAAACGAGTGGCTAAGATTAAAAGATGAAATGTTCTAATCAATGGTTGAGATGAGCTCAACATACAATACATGGATCAATATAACCATAATTTATCAAAGTGGACTAAGCCACCCAAAAAAGGTAACCCACTCAACAAGAAATAAATGAAAGCACATGGTGGGTCCAAGGAGTGTTTGACTAACTCCCTTTGGGTGTCCCCATGGCACAATAAATAATATAACAATTTAATTCTTTGACTTTTGTGCCTCCTTGAGGAAATCGTGAACCTCCAAAAAGAGCTCCAGAAAATAATAAAAAATGCCCAAAAAATAGGTGTGGGCCCAATCAGGAGCTACAACTGCTGGAGAAGGTGTGGAGGACATCACTCTCATCATCGTGACTCATCCCATGTCATTTCCTTGCCTCAGTAGCCCAAATCGATTTCTTCAATAGCCATTTAATCATTTTTTAATCTGCCTCGAGAAACGTGAACCCGCCAAAACATCCTCCTAGGGTGCCTGCATTGCCAAACTGAGCCCACCAAGCTCTTTGGGATGGGGGTACTATGGTACAAACAAGTGGTTACACCCCTACGTTCCATACAATGCCCTAGGAGATCCAACTAAAACATCTCCCTACTCAGACATATCAACCTCTAAAGAAAAACTGCATCAGAAAGGCAAAATGAGCCTGATCATATCTGCAAGTGCTCGGAACTAGAAATAAATTGTCTCATTAGACTCAGAGAGTCCAAATCCATCTAAGGTGTATACTCATACCCCTCATAGGTCTCTATCTGATCATCAACCATATCCAATAAACAATATAACCCTCTGTAAATGATCAGACACCAATAATAACTCAGACTATCATCCATCTGCTGCAAGTGTTAAAAGGCTAAAACATGCTCTACAATTCATTCCTCTACAATTCATTCAAGCAACAATCACAACAAGTAGCAAGCATTTCATTGGCGATACATCAACAAATACATATATAAGGCTTTATTTATTATTACTCAGACTTAGACTTTCAGGACTATACTCACTTCATAGCTGTAGTCATTTTGCTAGTGAAGGGTGAAGGATGAAATTGACAAGGCTAAGGCAAAGGATGACTTCCTACTCAACATCATGACACTTCGGATATGGAAAGGGAATACTCACTATAACCAATGTCAGACAAACAACAACACAAGGAATGGTAGTGCCTCACAAATGGGTGAGTTGTTTAGAGAGTGCTTATTCAACTTAGGCATCATGACTACATCAAGCTTGATCCAAGTTCATTAGGATCATCATTTTATTCCATGGCCTTTTTGGCCTATATGACCCTTTTGGGACTTCACCAGTGCTTAAAAGCACAGCTAATTGCAGCTTTCATCCAGGACATATTTATTTTAATAAGGTCGGCAATTTTTGGATATAGCATATTTTAAACCATTGCTTTTTTAGACCTTTTCTTATACTCTTCAAAAAATATTTTAGCATTTCATTGCTCTTGCCCTTTTTACATATGTTAAGAAACACAGTTTTATAATTTTCATTTTCCATGGGCGCATATTCAGTATTTCCAATATAAGCAATACATGAGCTTTCAGTTTTAGCCAACAACATCTCAAGTGACTAGGGGGAGTTCTGCACAATGCCAAACATCGGGACAACCGACCAGAATGATTTAGGCATACAATCCAACTTACCAAAGGCAAGTTCTGTCACCAACTCAGAGCCGAGACACAATATAAACAGGGAGGCTTGTCCAACAAAAGTTCTAGCAGGGAAAAAGGTCCTCCATGCCATAAGTCAAGAAGTGAGTCGGGTTGAAACTAAAATTGAAGGTAATGGATGGGTGAAGACAGTGAATGATGGAGCCAACACTAGCAAAAGCCAAAACAATGGTGGGAATGACTACCTCTATTCTCCCTAAGGAGGGTAAAACCAATGAGTATAGATCAAGAACTTCTAAGTCTAAGTAAGGACATCAATACATAGTACAAGATACAACCAAGTCCATATAATTATGACCGCCAGATCATGATACCACAAGTTAATAAATGTCACAAGAATCAGTATAAGAGCAATAATAACCATAACACAATATGAAATGTTGAGTCATAACCATGCAATATAATCCTATCTGGGACACCATATGTCCAATGAGAAAGAACTGACATAAAACTGGGCATCAATGACTGCTCTGAAATGACATAAATGGCTACATCGGTCCTAAAATCCGAGTGTCCTGAGACTCAGTCCTGACATGGGAGAGTACAATAGTCCACTAACATAATAATGATCCATCAAAACTACTCATCTCAGCATCTCACATGTAAGAGATCTGGCTGAAAAATGTACTGTCTGAAAAATAGGATATGGTAGCTTGGCTACTATATATGTGATAACAGATACCACTATAATATCCCAAACTGATATGTGTGCCTCTATATTGCTTAGTTATGGTGTTTGTTTGTGTTTAGGATTTTATGATATTTATAACATAAAAAATTGTTTTTGCATGTAATGGTAGAGTAGTGCACAAACCCCAAATATGATAAAAGCTCAAATATATAACGAATCAAGCTTCAATTATATTATAAGAACATACCAATGATCATAGATTGGATGGTTGATCAATACAAAAGAGACATGCATGCCATGCATCCAGTACAACTCCAAATTGTGATGCTTTCTCCAACCAATTCGCCCATGCAAAGAAATACGCCCTCCTTTTGTGATGATCTTTCATAATTGCTTCAATAAGCGGACTGGAGTGCCGAAACTTCCCAGATAGTGTAATATGGGTCTTCTGAATATTTTGGTGTATATATGCATATCTTTTGAGGCTTCTTAGGTCAGATGCGAATTGCTTCTTCAGATCCGATTTTTAAGCAGAAAACTGCATAACCCCCCACTGAAAAATTGACCTGCTAGGGTTTTGAGTTTTTCTGAATTTTGACTTCACAGACGGATAGATCAGATCCCACACAGCCTAAATCAACCCCAACGTTGTCCAATTGCTTGACCATTTGACCTAGATCTGAAAAATTGACTAAAACTGCCCTAGCGCCCTCACTGAAAATTAGACTTTTCCAAAAGTGGGTTTTTCTGAAATCTGACAAGATAGATAAATAGATCGGGTCCCAAGCATTCCATAACACCCCCAATGCTGAGCTAGTTCTTCCCGGTTTGCCCTAGATCTGAAAAATTGGTTTTCAACCTCCTAGCCCCCTTTCATCAGATTTTGACTTTTCTAGATCTGATTTTTCTGTTGATTTTCTGATTTGGGCTTGTAGATCAGGTCACCCTGACCTCTTCTCTCATTCAACGCTGAGCCATTAGCCTCCAGGTAACCCTAGAACTGCAGATCTGTCCTCCTAATCCCTAGCGCTAGCCATCCATTGAGCTGGGTTTCCTATACCTTAGCTTTTCTGGACCAACTACTTTCTGGGTTCGTAGATCAAGGTGTCTCCCAGGTGGGTTCTCTGAAACATTGGTTTACTGCTGACTCCATTGCCCAATGTGCACAAGGCACTAACCTCCTAGCTAGCGCTTGCCCCATCTTGACCTCACTCCTATTCCTTTTGCCAACACCTACTGATAACTCAAGTCACCTATCTTTCACTGAGATTGTCCCCTTGGTACTAGGCAGTCCCAACTCTATTCTTGCTCACCCTGTCACAGTTACGTTTTCCAAGACAGTGGTCATCCCCACCAGTTGCTAGTACCTAAACCCTAGAGCTAGGGTTTCCATTGACCTTGCACCTTAAGTACCCTGAAGCCCCATCTGATCTTCTTTTGGTGTCTAGGTCCAATCTCTCATGTCGGGAGCAGATCTGGGTCTCCCCCATTGTTGTCTTGGACTAGGATAACATAAAGTGAAGGCTGCCTTGATTGACGTGACAACCATCCATTTGGGAGTCTAGGCAGACGTGGTTCCACCCCTTAGTTGCTTGCCCCTCCTGGATCCACCTCACACAAGCAACTACAAGGCGGGTGATAACAGTTCCTTAAGCTATCCACGACTTCGAAGGTCCTTTAGTCCACCCTCAACAAATAAATAAATAAATAAATGTTGATTATGACTTCATGCCCCATGTTGCAGTCATGTAGTAGACAAAATTGTGATACCCATAATGGTGTAACTGTCATGTTTAACATAAAATGGCTCACAATAAAAGCCAACATTCTTTTCTACCTGGCACCTGTGGAGAAAAAAGCATCTTGTATATACTTTCAGGTTTTGTACTTCATCCTGTATGCTATTTGACAATTAATGAACATTTGTTGTCTAGATAGTGTCTACCTCTTCAAATTAACAATGCTGGTATTTAAAAATTTATCCCTCAAAAAGTACCTGCAGAAATAATGCAAGTGGGTCCTCCCCTTCTTTGTGCTATATTAATTTGTTGGTGGCAAGAACAGAAGATACAACACTATTCAGCCTCAGAAGATACAATGCTAAGGTCAAGGCCACAACAGCAAAAGACCAGTAGGAACTCTTTCCAAGAATTGGCCATCACCAACAGTGAAAACTTAATATGTAACGTTGTAGAAAAACACGCGAGAAAGCAGTACCAACAATTATGAGTCATGACAATATACTGAAAAGGTACCATCATCATCAATTATAACTGGATTTTATCAACAGCAAATAATAAGTTCTTCCATCACAACATGTTAAACCACTTTGATTAGATAAACTAAAGTTAAAACAGATGATGTCATAGATTTCTTTTGTTAACCATACAAACGAGAAATCATACATATGAAACATAATCTTCTACAAGGAAAAGTATAAAGAAGCACTCACCTCATTGCGAGCACTGACACTTCTTCCCTCCAATTGCAATTTCTTCTTTGTCTGCTTTGGCTTTTCACCCAAGATTACATTATCTGCACTTTTCAAGAGCTTATAATTGTCTGACCCAAAGAGAATATTTACACACAAGATTTCAATGGTAACTAAAATGAACAATTTTGCTGAGAAATTCACAATTCCAAAGAATCAAAAACCCAACAAAGGTACTTCATAGAATATACAAAATGGTTTTTTTTGGTATCCCATATCAAATAAGATCATTTAGAACATAGATAAATCTATTTCAATTAAAAAGATATAGCCTGATCATAATACAAAGTCATTACCACTCTCATTGCTAACATTTAAGGATTGCGTTTTCTTCCATGGCTTGCCAGCATGCATAAGATAGCAATCAATATCCACGAGCTTCTTTTGCTTGTAGCATTCTGTGATCCACTCCTAAAATATGTAAGCTGTAAAATCAATTAATCCAATCCTTCATTCTAATCAGTGCTGAGGCTAGAATAAAAAATTTACAAGAATCATTTAGCACTTATAATCTAAATTGTCATCAAAATTGTAGTTGAATCAGCAAGATGAAGGTTGTCTCTTCTGGCTTGATGAACATTTTTCTGCATGGTGACCTGAAACCTAAAAACGCATGTACAATCATCCAACAAGCTATTCCCTGTAGATCACTTAAAGCTAAACATGGTTCCTACCACTGAAAATGGAAGCAAGAAATGTTTTACTGATAAAAATATAATGAAATTATTGAAGACTTTAGGCAAAAAAGAATAAAAGAAAAATCTCAACACCGACATTGCATATGAATGAAGTAGAGTAATCCATGGATTAACACTATAAACGAAAGTTTGTATACAGACCAAGAATATCATAGCCATATTGGAAAGAAAGGATAAACAGTAATTAAAAAAGCAATAAATAAAAGAAGCATCTACTAAATGATCTGTTCTCTATCTCGATTGAACAACAAGTATTTTTAAAAGAAGCCCTGCAAATACAGGTAAAGCACCTGTGTGCGTAAGTTAAATCTCCCTCTTAACAGAATGATGTAGGAAAACTTTCCCCAGTATTTGGCTGTGTTCTATGATAAAAGCATGCGCTTAGGGTAGGAAAATTTGGATTATAACTAAAGGCATTACCTATTCAACAAGAATGAAATCAATACAAGTACACATTTAATAACGTATTTAAAGAAACTGTGTAGTTATCATCAGATCAAAGTGTAACATCTCCATTAGAGGTCAGAAGAACATCAATTTTAGAATTGACAATTGCGAGAGCAGTGAAGCAAAATACAATCAAGCAGTTCATCAATTACAAGAAAGCAATGGAAAAAAACAATAGAGACACATTATTGATATTGTAGGTCATGTTGCTTGTTGGTAATGGTTTGTGGTACTGGTCATATAACCGTAGGTTAGGATTTTGATATGATAATTTATGCAGTGATCATAAACCACTGGGATCTGCAACTCAGAACAACAATTCAAAGTGAGCCAGTTCCCACCCACTATGGAATTCTTAGGAGGAACTTGGGAACCTTAAATCATGAGTTGAAACCAGTCTCCACAAAAACCAAACCTCTTGAGGACTGCTTGATAAAAGACAAAACCCAGAATCTGCAACTCCTTTGGAGCAATGGAAAACATGGAGGATGCAGAAGGCATTTAGATGCATGCAAAAATCCCCTCCACCCTACTAGCATGGAAGCAATGTTTAAAACCTCGCCGAAAAATCGGCAACTTTTAAAAATAGTGACAGTGTCTTTTTGGAAAAAGGAGCGACTTTTTGGAAAACTGCGCAGGTCGATGCAAAAAAGCACCCAGGACACCGGAGTCATTTGCTTGACAGACTTGTTGGAGTGACAAGGGAAAGAGGAGACCATCAACCACTATGGAGGCATTCAAACACCATTTACCATCACCATAAAGGATTTTTGTGGACCAAGGGTTCAAGATTTAAACCAACCAACTCAATCTTCCTTTCACATGTATGTACATTTTATCCCACTATTTCTTCTATCTTTTCCATAGATTGTTTGCATGTTTTCTTGCATTTTTTCTTGCATATTTCTTTGCCTTTTTTCTACTATTTTTTTGCCATTTGGCCATTGATTTCCATGCCCAAAAATATGAAAAACAGTCACGATGTAAGGGGGATTTAGAATGGAATAGCATGCTTGTTTTTTTAGTTGTTTAACCACCCTCTTGTTCCAATTTTTCATGGCTTAAAATCTAAATTTAGAGGTCTGATTTTTTAAGCTAAAATGTTGCTATTTTTTTCCAATGAAGTTAAATGTATTTTTTGTGTTTCTTGTGCCCTAGGCTTGCATTTTTAGGTTGTCATTCCATTTGCAAAAATGACAAATCCATTGGACCCATTTTGCAATGTGGTGAGCCCAAGGATGGAACAAACAGGCTAAATTTGAGTTGCAAATTATGTGCGTGTCGCATGTCAAGAGGGGTTAACAGGTTGAAATACCATCTAGCCAAACCACCTAGCCATGATGTTGGTCTTTGTAATGCAGTGACCCCACAAGTTTTGGGGTCGATCCATGAAAAAAATAGATCACTGCAAACAAAGTTGAGCTTGCATCTTTTGGCCTAGCAAGAAGTTCAAGTGCATCACTATCTACCACTATCGGTGAGACTAATGGGTGGGGCTCCACAGGTTCACCTACCATGAGGGTGGGGGCCTCATCCTCTTTTGTTCCACGAATAGGATTTGGAGCACAACCTTCTATTAGGTCAGTTGTAACGAGAACGGAAAAGGTAGAAGCGAACAGGGTAATGACGAGGTGTCTTTACTAGTCACATACCTCAACATTGTTAAAAAAATCCATTTTGGCAGTCAATGTGTGATGCCATTGCAGTAGTTGGCCCAGTGTAAAAAAGTGCCACCTTCGAGGAGTTATGGCGCCCAATCCTTCAAGCTAAAAAGAAGGACATCGATGCTAGGTTGGGAGAGTTCAAGCAGTCATGGGAGAGCATTGGATGCACAGTCATGTCAAATGGTTGGACAGATGGTAAGGGTAGAACCCTTATCAACTTCTCGGTACATTGTCCTAGACGTACCATGTTTATGAAATCAGTTGATACATCGGCACATGTAAAAGATGCAGCACTTTTATGCGACTTGATGGATAGGTTCATCCAGGATATTAGGGTGCATAGCGTTGTGCAAGTTATTACAGATAATGCAACTAAATATGTGGTTGTTGGCAGGATGTTTATGAAAAGGTACCCCACTTTGTTTTGGACTCCATGCGGTACTCATTGTATTGATTTGATGTTGGAGGATACTGGGAAAATTCCCTTATCAAGGTGGTGATTGATCAAGATAGGAGCATCCCCAAGTTCATTTACAACCATGCTTTTGTTCTTAGCCTCATGAGGAAGCACACTAAAAACAACGAGTTGAAGCGTCCTGCAATCACACGTTTTGCCACCACATTCATTACTCTTCAGTCTTTGCGTCAATGTCAGTTTGAGTTGAAGCAAATGTTTGTTTGTGAAGAGTGGTGTGATTGTGCTTACAGCAGGAGAGAGGATGGGAGAACCATTGCCAAGTTGGTGTAAAGTGACTCCTTTTGGGAAGGAGTGGAGGAAGTGTGCTCGGTGAGTGAACCTTTGGTAATGGATCTGAGACTTGTTGATGGTTATAAGCCCACAAGAGGCTATTTGTATGAGGCCATGGATAGGGCCAAAGAGGCATCCTGAATTATTATGTGGGAAAGGGTACCTCGAGACACAACAGACACATGTTGTTATGGGATTTGATCGATAGTCAATGGACGAGAATGCTTCATCGATCCATTCATGTAGCAGGACTCTTCCTCAACCCCGCATTTGCCTACAAATGCAATTTCGATTTTGATGGCGAGGTGTTGGAGGGGCTCGTCACTTGTATTCAAAGGATGATACCTGATTATGAGACTCGCAATGCAATCAAACGCGAGATAGAGGTGTATCGAGATGGTACTAGAGTATTTGGCTTTGGCGATGCTATTCGTGACAGGACTGATTTCATGCCAAATAAGTTATTGGAGTGTTTTAACTTTTATTTGAAAGATGAATTATGATTTATTGATATTTTTTCTATCTCAGTTTTCCAATGTAATAAAATGTAATTTAGTTCTCTTTCTTTCTTGTTTGGTGTAGCTACTTGGTGTCGAACCTATGGTGTGAGGACACCAAATTTATGGAAATTCGCCATTAGAATCCTTAGACAAACCTGTACCGCTTGTTACAGTTTGCACTTTATTTCAAATATGTTAGATCTTTAAGCTAATGCAATAACACCATTGAAAGATAAAGAAGCACAAGCATAAAAGAAAGACACAAAGATTTTATCATGGGAAACCACAAGGGAGAAAACACAACAACTTCTTCTGTATAGATTCATCACTTAGTACAATGTCAGACAAAGATAGAAAAACCCAAAGATAAGATAACTTCTGCGGCTTCTTCTTCTTCAACCCTAGAGAACTTGTCTTTCTCTCTCTTGGAGTGAACTGGCTCGTGTTTGTTGTGTGTCCAAATGAGGGAGGGCGCCTCCCTATTTATATTCTTCATGTGGATGACCTAAAACCCCAACGGGGCCGACTTCATCTACGGAGACACAAGAATACATTTTACAATTATTCTTTTGAGGACTATTGCCCCGACTTACAACAAAGGTTTTACTCTGATATTCTTACATGACCAAGTATAATAATAACATCTCCGAACGGAGGAAAAACATCTCTAAAGGAGGTACAACAATACTAAGATAATAATAAAATAAAAATAAAAAAAATAAAGAATATCTTTCGAACTTACATTTACAACAACACTCCCTCTTAACAAGGAAGGTATTCTTCCAACTCGGTCATCACCACAACTGGACACAATCTCTGGACATCATCATCATCATTGTTGGTCATCAACATCACTGGATCATCGTCACTGCTGCATCAACTCTCATCTCGTCGACCATCGACTAGTGACATCTCTCAAATTTATACGTCTCGAGAAGTTCTAGAGAACCAGCCCTTTTTCATGCTAGAAGTAGGCCTAGATCCCATCTAAGACTTCATCTTCTATAGAGCTAGTCTTTTTTCATACTGGATGTAGGCCTACATCCAATCTAGGACTTCAACACCTACAGAGTCGGTCTTTTTTCATACTGGATGTAGCACTAGATCCAATCTAGGACTTCAACTTCTACAGAGCCGGTCTTTTTTCATATTGGATGTAGCTCTAAATCCAATCTAGGACTTCAACATCTACATAGTCGATCCGTTTTCATACTGGATGTAGGCCTAGATCCAATCTAGGACTTCAACATCCTGATCCCAGATCAGGTCCTGGTCCCAAACCAGGTCCTTTAGCCCCAGGTTGAAGGTTGACCGAGGTCAACATCTTGGTAACTAACCAAGTGCCCTCCATTCTTCATGAATGGCTCTCAGCCCCAGGTTGAGCTCCTGGTCCCAAACCAGGTCCTTCAGCCCTAGGTTGAAGGTTGACCGAGGTCAACATCTTGGTAACTAACCAAGTGCCCTCCATTCTTCATGAATGGCTCTCAGGCCCAGGTTGAGCTTCAATTGCAAACTGAATCATGTCTATCATCACTCCCTCTTGTTATGGGCACCGATCTGCACAACTCCAAGCATGTCCCTGAAGTATTCCAAGTTCACTCTCGCCAAAGACTTGGTCAAAATATCAGCTACCTACTCGTCCGTCACAATATACTAGAGCTTCATTGCTCCGTTCTACACCATATCCCGGATATAGTGATACTTGATCTCAATATGCTTCGACTTGTCATCGAACACTAGATTCTCAGACAGCTTCACACAACTCTGGTTGTCACAAAAGATATAAGTCGCATCTAACTCGAGATCAAACAAATCTAACAGTAGCATTCTGAGCCATACTTCCTCATAACTAGCCAAACAAGCTGCAATGTACTCTGCCTCGGATGTACTCAATGCCACACTTGACTGCTTCCTGCTAAACGACGAGGTCATACCAGATCCCAAACTAAAGTAAAGGTTGGAATCCACTTTACTCTCAGTAAAGCCTAGAGCCATCATTAAGTTGTCCATCCTGCCGTACCAGGTCGAACCTGAGGATCTTCTGCAGTCACTCCCTCTGAAGCGAAGCATCACTCTCCCTCTGCCTTTCGTACTCTATGTATTGAAACATTTTGTAATGGAGTGGCAAGTAGCTTCCCCTACTACTAATATTCTATGTATCCATCTAGGGTCACTGGATACCAAGATCCTCTCTCTTGAACTTTGTTGAAAATTTTTTTCGCACCCATCTGTGAGCTTGTCATCCTCTAGAGGCTTTCATCTTCAATCTTGTAGCAAAGGTAAAGATCTTCATCACTCTAGGTGTTCTTCAAGCTCCTTATGTAACTGTATGTTCTATCCCATGGGTGCCTTCTAAGCTCGTACAAGGTCTTCTTTAATTTGCACACATGAGTCTGCCTGTCATGTGTCTGAACTCCCAGTGGCTACTCTACGTATACTTTCTCCTTGATTCGTCACTGGTGCAAATGTCTCTTCGTAGTCTGTGCCTTCTTTCTTGTGAGAAGCCTTGTGCTACGAGTCTTTCCTTGTATCCCACGATGCTGCCATCTACTGCACGCTGGATCTTGTAGATCCATATGGAAGACACTGCGAACTTCCAATCAGGTCTCGACACCGCATCCTAGACATCATTCTACTGGAACTGGTACTCTTTGGTCATAGTATCCTTCCCATTCTTCTTGGCTACTTCTTCATAGCTGGAAGGCTCTGCATCAATGATTTCGCTCAACAGTGTCACATAACTAGAGTGTGTCTGAGGCCTCTTGCTTTCTTTGGAAGTCTCGTCATACTATTCTTCATCTTCGATTATTTCTCGTGCCCAAGGTTGTATTCATCTCTCGAGGTGGATCTACCATTCTCTTTATATTCTTCTGAAGCTCTTTCTTTCACCACGGTGTCTCTGACCCAGAAAGCTTCAGGTCCCTCTTCTGAACTATCATTACTTGTTCTTCGGAATGATCTACAAGTTAAGTTCAGTTGCATGATTAGAAACATCTCATAATTTCCAAAACATATTAATAGTGACAAATATATGTCACATAGCCATGCAACTATTTTAGCCAATGCTACAACATTCATTCATATCCCATACACATACATCAACTTCCAGATTCCTTCTACCCCAATGTTATTAAGAGTGTGTACTACTCCTAATATGCCAGCAAAGAGGTTTCAATCTAGATAAGTAGCAATGGAATGTTGTACAACATCATTGACTTCATACCCATCATGTGCAATTCAGTAGTATAAATGCAAATACTCAAACATGCATAACAAATCAACTGAATATAAACAAATGCACAACCAAACAATATCATGAAATGACAATTGAATACTTATCTGTATTTGTTTGGTGGGTAGACTCCTTATTGAGCCTTTAGCTTCATCATCTTCTTCATTCACAACTGCATCATTTCTTATCCAAAATGCTAAGATGGATAAGAGACTCTTCAAGAGTTGAGTCCTTCATATTCCTGATCGCTTGAGGGATCTTCTTTGAATAGTGAGAGCTTGATCTTTAGTTTCTCCCATCTTCTTTTCGCTTGTTATGAGTCAAGCTTTTTCTTGTGTGCACTCTTCCCAGAGTCTGCTAAAGGTAATCAATTTCCTTCTGGCACACATTCCTCGAATGAATGAATCCCATGATCTTGGGATGCCATTCAAGGTGGTTATAACAATCTCTTATTCTTCTTCGATTGCTTCATCATAGCATCAAACACTTCCTTTTGGTGTCTTCAAGGATGACACATGAGGGATGAGATGACTTTAATAGAATCTACAATGATTCTCTTGGCTCTAACCTTAACCTCATCTCCCTCTGGCTCTTAGAACTCCCTTACTGAAATACTGATCCAAGTCATTTTCTTCAAGGATCACGGAGGTCCTATACTTCCATACTCAGAAGTTGTCAGCTTTACCAAGCTTGTCATCAAGTTGGGTGTGATTAGTCATTTTGAAATGAGAACCTCAAATGTAAATAGAAAAAATTTAGATCTTACCGATTTGAGGTGTCTAACCTGGTTCCTGAGCTGGCTAATCTAGGGTTTGTCAGAGAAACCCTAATTTTTCAAACTTGGAATTTCAAACTTTTGATTGGACAGAAAGATTGGCCTCTTCAAGGCGAGCTTCCCAATGTACTTCATTTCTGAAAACGGTGGTGGGAAGCTCCCGAAACAATAATCCCTAGTTTTCCAATTTCTTCTGCAGAAATGTCTGAAATTGATTATGTTGTATTTCCGAAGTTTCGGATCCTTACAGTCTGAAACTTCTCACTGAGATATCCCAATATGCCTTCTTTCCAACCCCACAGGTTAGAGCAGAAATGGATTCTCTAAGTGGGACTTATGCTGATTTTCCCAAAGTGACTATTTTGGGGACTGTTCAACATAGAGAACTTGTACAGACTGTGACGTGTCAATGTTTCACATTCTGGGTATGAAAAGCGTACCACAAAAACTAGAGCCCGTTCCCTACTTGCAACATCTTTTGAAATTTCATTTGGACCTTCCTATCCTGAGATATAGCAAATCTCCCTAGGTCACTTGTTTATGACTATATTCTGGAGGTGGCTGGAACCCTGATTTGGAGGAACCATATCTCCTGAAGTATAGTGAATCTGAGGCTGAAACTTTTACACAAGGTACAGCAAGAATTTCCATTTGGCCTATAAAAGTTTCAGCTTCTGAGCCTTCTCCAATCTTGCGTTATAGCAAAAGTTCTAGAATGACTAAATTCAGTCTTCTAGGGTTTTCAAGCATGAAACCCTAATTTTTGTTAGCTGCCATTGTAGCTGTATTTCGTCTGCACAGTGAAACTTCTGTGATTCAGAAACTACTACCACCAACAGATGCGCCCTAGTGAGGTGAGTTAACCTAGCCCTCCTTGCTTGATGATCTATGGAGAGAACACCTTCAACTAGGAAACCATAGTTCCCACAGCTGCATAGTGCCTTCTTTCAGAGAGGCTCTGATACCATGTTAGATTTTCTTAAGATCTAATTAGATTATCTAGGATATTTATTTGAAAGAATAACAAGTACAGCAAAATGCATAAGATATAAAAGATACACAAGACACAAAGATTTTAATCAAGGAAACCATAAAAGAGAAAACCCCACAAACTTCTTCAGAATAGTAAGATGATCAAAAGCAGTAATAAGAAATGTTCAGCAGCTATCTTTCTCTCCTCTGACTGTCTCTCTCTCCCATGCGCTTTAGAGAGTGTGTGAGGTGTGTATAAATGAGGGAAGGCGCCTCCCTATTTATACCCTTTCAAGTCATTGACCAAATATAAGACTCGATCCTAGATGTCATCTCACATGGGACACACGTCTCCTAGAGAGACCACAATTACATAGTACATGATGTTACACTGAGGACTATTGCCCCGACTTACAACAAAGGTTGTGCCTCAAGGTCTAGACACAATTTAGACATCCCGTAAAGGGGTAACACACATCCCCAATGGGGGTACAACAACATACAATGATAATATACATCAGAATATCTTCCTAAGTTACAAATACATCAACATGAACAGCTATAATCCTAACCTTCCACTATAGGTAGTTGGAGATCCCCTCCAACTTATCCTTGTACCTAATGCAGACAGCCATTTTTCCCCTTCTATCTTTTCCATTCAAAATCACCTACAAATCACTTGCTCTTGTGCCAAACAACTGTCCACTAAATTTTCAATGCCCCAGCTTTGATACCATGTAGACATTTCAAGAACCAACTACATGCAACTTCAGAAATTTCTCAAACACCCTAGCAATACACTGATTTCAATCTTCTACAATCATCTACATTCATGCATGTCACATGCACACATATCAATATAACTAGTAAACTGAAATACACATGCTAAGTACACATGCAGCGGAAATAATGAACAGGAACAGCAAATAATCATTCACTTTTGACACATGATTTTGGGCCAAGTCCCTGGAGAAACCCCGAAGGGAGAACCAGTCACAATAAGAGAGAATTTTATTATGCTCACAGAAAATTCAGAAATATTACAGCAGTTAATTTCTGTCATAAATGCACATGTACAGGCTTTCCAAATAGCCCCAAAATCTCGATCTGCATGCCCAACAGAAGTACCACCTTTATGGCCAGTTTTGTGCTGCTGTACCTTGCCTCGAATACTGCACCTCTTGCTGTATTTTCCTGCAGTATTGCACCTCAATAAATGCGCCCAATATGGCCTCTTTCAGCTGCTGTACGGCCTGCTCAAGATCTAGCTGTGCAGCCCTTCTCTTTGTGATTAATGGCTGTCTCAAAGTCTGAAAGATGCACCCTCTCTTCCTTGGAAATCATCTCCTTTCTTGCTGCAAATCCTCTTTTCTTCTTCTCCTTAGCTCTCCAAATTCTCTTCCACTCGAAGTGTGCCTTTCACCCTCTCTAGATCTGCTTTTATAATTAAATCTCCAACCTCGTAATCTCCACCCCAACCTTGTATTCTCCACCGAGATCAATAGACGAGATCAAAAACGGTCACGATTTAATCTCTCATTGAGATCACTGAAATCACTTATGTGACCCAACTTTATAATAAAGTCACCTTATCATTAATTAAAAAGACCCACTTACTTTATTAAACTCAGTTTAATAAAGTTAAGTTTAAGAGAGAGTCTTTTGCTCAGTCCTTCTGCATGCGAGGCACTGCCAACACAGAAGTACCTACAGCACTGCCAACACAGAAGTACCTACCGAGCTACAAACTCTAACATGACTTGTATCATGCTTGAGCAAAATCAACTATAGAGATAATAATGAGAAAGGAAGTGCTCAACTGCTGACTTAATAATTATAGTCTAATTCAAGGAAGGAAGTTTCTTTATTGTGCCCCAAGAGAGGAATAACTCCATAGAACATAAGAAACAGAGTGTACTTAAAGCCTAAAAAGTGTTACAAGCTTGATCATGGCTCATGCTTTCAGTAACGAGAGATACATAAAGAGAAGATACAACTCCATAAGGTAGCCTTCAAATAGACTTTCATTCTAATGTTCTATGGAGTTATTCCTCTCCCTACAGTCAAGCATTGTGTTCCTTTATTATCTCTCTAGTTACCGAAGTCATACAGGTCTATGCGTTAAAAAAATAGTTCGTCAACTCAGAGGCTATTGAAAGACTTACCTGGGTCTCTTTAAAGTGTTGACTCGTATGCTTTCTAGCAGTGACCAACTACAAAGCGGTAAAGGATCAAAATTCACATCAGAAAAATATGTTTCCTTATCAACTTATTTTGAAATAATGAGATAACATCGTATCTCACCTCTAATACCATGATCAAATATTAAATCTCAACTAAAAAAGATAATATTTCAAAATGCAACTATGAATCATCCAAAACATATATCAAAAAGTTAGTACCTTGAGCAAAGAAATACAACCTTAGAAACAATTGTCCCACCATCACCCTTAACTTGTTTAAACTTAGGAGTGTTTGGAAACGCACAAACAAGAAGAGTGCACTCAGGATTCCAATCAGGTTGATACTCTGCACCCATCTCCAGTGCTTGTGATCGTAAGTTCCCTCGTTCAGGATTCACCAAACCAGATATGGCAAAGACTACTCCCTCCTGTTATGAAGATAATATGTTAGCAGTGTTCACTTTAACTAAGGTGTCTGAAAAGAAAAACAATCTAGAACATTAATGCAGCAATGCTCAATTCAGAAAGTATTGGCTACTAATAGATATCTCTACCAAACCTTTCTCACTGCTACCTTACCATAAGAACCGAGAAGGATCCACTCTCTGGTTTGCTATGACTCCCCAGCATACAATGTCCTGTTTCTTTCTCCTGTACAGTGGAACCGGACATGGGTCTGCCACTACAAGGGCTGGCCACCTTTATATTATCTTTTGCAGTCTCCTTGCGATTGTTTGAATCATCGTGGTTTTTCTCTCCTGTTGTAGCATTTGGAAAAGTTGAAGAATTTGGTTTGCTCTCGTCTCTTGACAAAATACTACCTTTAGACTTACTATGTGGAGTCTTTCCAGTCTGGTTGTTTCTAGAATCACTTCTAGTGTCATCCAAGCTTGCTGATAATTTTTTGCCCTTTCTCTCTTTGCTAGGACTGAGATTTTCAACAGTTTTTTGTTCAGAGTTTTCAACAGGGTTCTCACTAGTGCCACTCCAAGATGGGAGCTTCCGTTTTTTGACATCACTCATTGATTCAACCTCTGTTTTGCAAGTGATTACATTAATTCTTGAAAGTCCAATACAAGCTCTATGTTCTGAGGTACCAAATGGCTGGCGACAGACTATCCTTAGCCGTTTCCACCTGACCATGACAAACCAATTTCTCCTCTTCAGAAGATAGATTATTAATGATAATGAGCAATACCTAGGACCTCGACTCAGCAATATTGAGTTATCTGGATTCAGTCTAAGTTCCTACAACCAGCATAGCTCCTACCGGAATTTATAAAACAATAACACATTTTCAATGAAAATTTCATTTAACCATAGAGAAACGACCAAAAGAAAAGAATTGGGACCTCATTGGAAGAAGAAGATCTAGTGTTGATGCTACAAGGAATCTGAATATCATAGATGAATCTAAATTTGCTTACTGGGAGGAAATTAAGTAGCAGAATGAGAGGTACATCTTATGAGAGGAAAAGAGAGCAAACATTAAACAGGACACAATTAACCCATATAAGCATAAATAATTCAAACCCAAGGTTACAAAAACTGTAATGAATCATATCTTGGGATGTAAATTGGAAATTGACCTGTGAACTGTAATTAGGGAACGAAGGCATCTTTTTAAGATCCCACACATCATTCATTGTTTAAAAGTTTATTCCTCTCATATTAATGCCGCAGATTTAGATCATCAAACAAAGCAAAAATGTTGTGAATCCAGGTGCATCTTCAATAAAATAGCTAGAATGTATGAATAGATCAACAAAAGAAAAAGCCAAACTAAATGGATGCCACATTCAATCTTTTATATTTGGTTAGATGTCTCTTCAAAGCCACCTACTTGTGCGTGTTCTGTAACTGCCAGGACAATAAATCATCAAGAAGATTGTAATCAAGTGTTGTGATCTCAGAATCATAAAATACTTATATGCATATGTATGTTCTCTATAATCCTAATTCACAAAATCACTTGCACCATACGAGAAAATCTGTGCCGGCTCTAATTAAGTAGAACACAGGTGACAGAACCTAAGTACTGCCTAAGTCGGAGAAACAGTTTATGCATCTATGACAGCCTGTTTTTAATTCCTTTGATACTACATCCTCTACGAATGTCCACTAGCAGCTACATGCATCAGGACAGTTGTTCAACAGTCCCATCTGTGCCTCCACTACTAATATTTTCTCCCTTAGACAACACACTATGAATAACTGCAGTCAAATTGCATGCTGCGCTCTACTGCAGGGCTTCATTTTCAGGGTTTTAGGCCAAACTTTTCCTTGAACATTATTTATGCTCAAAGCATGCAAACACATTTATGTAAGTAATCTACCAAGGTCATCTCCTATTTCGCATTAGATGTTTCTATTAGTACCTTCTTAATTAGAATCTCTACAGTGGCTTCTTAAAGAAAATAGCACAACTATAGAATCAATAGATATTTACCCGATTCCTTTATCAATGTTAATAAACTGAAACCATCCAGACTCCAAAAGTAAGAAGGCAAGTCTCATTCGCAACCTGGACCCATTATTGAATTGGTGTATAATGACTCTAGGCGAATCCACTCCTTGTGTAGATTGATGCATGTTGAGTCCAAATTTCAGCAGAGCCATAGGCCTCTGCCTCTCATTTCAAAGATAGTTCCTATTCGTAACGTGCATCGTAAAGAAGAGTAACCATGCAAGAGACCAAAACTGTGGCAACGATCTTCAATACCTCCTTCTATGGTAATGTCATCATAGATTAACAATCACATAAATCTTTCACAAACGAATGGCCAACAATCTACACTCAATTCAACAAAACTATAAAAAGGGTCTTGAAAACAAAAACCACAGACTAAGAAACAAGACAAATATTCAAGGTACAAGCTTAATTGTGTGCAAGGATATGATATCAATGCAGCAAACCTAACAAAGAAAAGAATGGCAAATGGTAAATGAGCAAGAAGGAAGAGTGTGGGGGCAGGCGGATGTGGAATGGAAAAGCAAAGATCTCAGATACACCACAGGTAAAGACAACAGTAGGAAAGAGATCTTATCAACCCAAGCAGGTATCAATGCTGCTGTAAGAAATTATCAGGATTTTTCATTGAAATGGGATCCCTGGCTATTGCCAATAGCAGAAAACCAGGACATCACAACAACAACAGTGATATGTGCACCGTTAGACAGCAATGCGGATACTCATATGCAAGACAGAGAATGAAATACAGAGGAGATTGCCACAACTATACATGCTGTTCACTCTAGTTCATTAGGGAACCGGCTATCCCTTGGTCTTGACCACTAGTGATTGAGAGAGAAAGGAAAGAAGAAACCTTTATTTGAGAGGGTTGTGGTGACTGCTTATTGGACTAATTAGTTGGGGAACTTAGCTTCAAACTTCGAATCTAGTTGAAGAGCATGCTCAAAAGAAGAAACTGGAAGAAGCTCCAACTAATTTGTAATGCTAGGAAGCAAACCTGAAATGCATTTGGATGCGAAAAGTGTCATCAAGGTCATTTACCTCACACTTGATGGAGAGCCTGTTGAATACTTGGATAAATTGTTGGGCTGACTGACCAAGGAGCTCTCCAAACTAAATCCATAAAGCTAACATAGCATCTTTGTACCCTTATGTCACAAGTTACAACCACTTTCACTAAGAAACCTCAAAATCATCCTAGGTGTTGATAGGTTGTTAGTTTGTAGATGCTAGTGTCTGAGTGTGCATCCGCCATCAGGCGAGAGCTTGCTCCTCCATATGCACTTCCGCCACCAATTTTGAGCTTGAGTTAAATTGGATGGGGTCATGAAGTAGGCTTCAAGAATACAGAGTCATGAATGCAGCTTATCCCGATTAAGGGATCTCCTAACTTCCTGGCCTTCGATCTCTCTGTCCAACTTCAAGAATTCTTTGACAAAGGGAATCATGGATGGCGTATTGTACTGTTGAGCAAATCGAGGAAGGTGCTGTATTTATACAAGTTGCTCCATCAAAATCTAGCTGTGTTGGCATCATCATTCCTGCATCTACTCTGACACAAGTGGAATGATAGAGGAGTCCCAGGAAGAATCCAAACCTCATCAATCACGAGACCCCATCATATAAGCTGGACAGATATTTTTTAGACCTTTTTTTCCTTCTTTTTAAATGTAACTTCTCATGCCACCCTCCAGCTCATAAGCAAGAGTGAGATATTCCTCATGACTCATGAAAAGCCCCAATCAACAATTGGCTCACGAAGAGCAAACATGTCATACACAGGATTTGGACCCAAATGAGGAGGTTAACAATTTCTCCTCTCAACCACCCATGCTAGACCCAATTGACTCATATTTTATAGACCTGTTGTATAAGTTCCAACATTGTTAGAGGAATTTGTGGTTTAGATCCCCTCAGTAAAATCACCAGTGTCAACAATATCATGGGTTTAAAATGTGATTACTGCGGATCTAATCCACAATATGAACACTCTCCAGAAATTCAGTGGTAGGAGCTCAGCAAATCCACTGTATTGTTGTTGAGAATCCAACGTACTACAGATTTTGAAGAAAGCGTTGCGGTTGGGAGGAAATTGCCAAAAATTATGGAAAACTTGAGCAATATGTTGTTTACCTATGTGTCAAAATTTTGAATCACTCAAGCAATTCTCTTGTATTTTTACTTCTACGTTTGATGATTATTGTGATGTGATCTTATTGAAAGGTAGAACAATAGTTTGCAGCTTGAAATAGAACCACCCTTTGTTGTCTTTGCATGTGCATAAGGAAAATGCCTTTGTGAGGTCCTACATTCTCTCATTCTCCACAAAAATGACTCGGTATTCATAGGTAGAATTTTGCATGTTAAAACAGCACTTTTTACCATCCCCATTCATCCATTTTCAGCCCTCTTAGTTTCCTGTAGACTACATATGCCCTAGTATATTTTTGGCACAAGTCGCTCCCTTTCAACCACACCTTAAATATAAAATCAATAAACCATTTAAAATTTATGTTTTACTAAAGCTAATCCTCTACCTAAGTCTGAGCCTCCATGGGATAGCTTTAGTAATCCTAACACTAGGCATACCCACCTTGTGCCAGAGGAGAGCTAGCCTAAACTGAGAAGAGGTGCTATTGTGGTGACAGTGATAGCCATCTTGAGTTACCTTTAAGGTTACATTCATTATTCAGACTTTGTAACTTAAGTGCAACTTTGATCGGGTACACCTTAGATATACAATAGTACAAAATTAGTGGAGAGTGATCTTTGACCAAGTCTCCTTGATGTACAATTATAAAATACTAAGTTAGGCGAGAGATCATCTTTGACCAAGTCTCCTTGAGGTACAATTATAAAATACTAGGTTAGATGAGAGATCATCTTTGACCAAATCACCTATGAGATATTTATGATGAAGTAGGTGAGCTAAAAATATATATATAATACAAACAATTAAAATAGAAATATAATAAATACTTGGACGAAGTCAACAGGAACTAAGCCTCATAAGAAAGAAACTGATGCAGGAGCATCGTGGCATGCCAGCAATGTGATGAGTTGGTCACATGTTGTGGCATCTTTTTGCAACCGTTTGTGTTGAGTCATAGTCTGTTAGCAGCGGAGGGAATCATTGCAGATCACGACTCCCTGCGTGGAGATCAAGTCGTCGGTAGTTTGTTTCAGACAAGGACGTTTCATCATGCGTAGTAGTATTTTACTTTCAGTTACAGGACCACTCAGGATAGGAGTAGCAGTTTAGTTTAAATAGACAGTTTCGAGATGTAGAGGGGGTTCTGCTCTTCAGCATTTAGAATTCTGAGTTTGCAGAGAAGAGGACAGACCTGTGTCTGATTCCTACTTGTAAATATTTTGAAGAGTCGGAAGAAGAGAGGGTTGCATTTTCCTTTGTTGCTTAATAGAAGGATTAACCATGTGTTTGTAGGGTTGTTAGCCGTTTATGCATGTGCTATGTTGAACTATGTATCTTTGAAGAGCCGACTTCGGCGTTTTCCTGAATATTTGTGTATTTCAGTGGAGTTATTGAATTCACACATGAATTTCTTGCTTGAATAGATGAAGTAGAGTGTAGATGCATGCATAAGAATGTTAAGCTAAAGAATCGGGAAGATTGCAGGCTGGATTGATCAATTTCATGATCAATTGGCGCAACCTGCAGATTTTCTGCCATAAACCAATTTTGTAGAGAATGACCGGTCGAGATTGAGTCGGCAGATAAAGATCTAACGGTCCAGAAGACGCCCGCAACGGAAGTTGCGAGGAAGTTAATAGACCCACGAAGATCTATGAGGCCTGCACCAAAAAGAAGATCGACGGTCGAAGTGAAGGCCACAAAGATCTGACGACTGAGAAATTGCAGAGAGGAAGTTGCGGGGGAGCAACTTCGGGAAGTTAGCATCCCGCATCTCGCAACCCGCTTGCGTGAAGGCCATTGCGGAGCGCAACGTTGGGGGTTCGAGATCCCACATCCCGCAACCCGACTGCGGAAACTCTGTTGCGAAAACAGAGTTGTGGAACAATGATTGCGGAGGCAAAGTTGCGGGGAGGCAATTTTAGCACAGAATTTGGCCATTAGGCTAAATTGGGCAGTCTTGCTAAGTGTGGGAGCCACTAGATCCTGGAAGTGCTGGTTGGGTTGGCTAAGGTCAATCCCAGCCTGCACCAGTTTTGGTCAGTGTTTTAAAAACTGGTCGAGTCTGAGTTTGAGTTGGCCAAGTTGACCCCCGGCCGAGCTGACTCGGCTTGCAACTCGGCTCGGGAGGCTGATTTTATACTTAGTCGGCCAAGTTGGGTCTGAGTCAGCCGAGTTAGGGTCCGAGTTGACCGAGTCGACCGAGTTGTAACCCGAGTCAGCCGAATCAGCTATGGCAGGCACCCACAAGAATGCAGACTCCAAAATAACATGTTTATTTTTAATTTTTAAGATTTTTCTTATTCTAACCATAACTTAAGGCCATAAGATGACCCCCTTCCCCTCTATTTGCCACACACTTCTGCTGTAAGATGTTTGTGAGCATTTGGCATTATTGTTGTTTCGATTCATGAAGGCTTGGAGGAGCGTCCAACAGTGAAGAACAATCAACATGATTGGAGGAGTTGGACTGTTGGAGACCGGTTTTCTGTTACCTAAATGTATGTTAGCTTCCAACTAGCCATTGTTTCTTTTTTTCTCATTAAATTGACAAATATCAGTCCTATTTTCTATTGTTTGCTACCAAAATAATAAGTTTTTTTTTCTTTTTTCTCTGCATGTTTAGATTTGCTTTGCATTTAGATTCTAGATTGGCCCCAAAAGGAAAAGATCACGCATGGATCCATGCTGATGTCATTGAAGGGAAAATGTATTGCAAGTGTTGCAAGACATGGATTAAAGGAGGGGCATCAATAGATTTAAACAACAGTTGGCTGCTGTTAGAGGAAATATTGCCCCATGGGAAGTTGATTTAGAGTTTATTGGAGAGATTAGGTTCGAGTTGCAACAACAGTTTGATGAATTTGAAGAGGAGAAGGCTAAACAAAAAGAGATGTGATCATTGACATATGGTGTAATGGCATCATAGCATGTTGTTTTTTGGACTCTACAAGCCATTTAGGCCTCTTTGATTATGTTTTTTGTTCTAGATATGTATTGCACAGTACACTCGATGCCATTTTGATATATTCACACTTATATGGTATATGCATGAAAAGACGTTGGATATTTTGTCTCTAATGCTTTGCAAGCATGGATTAAAATCTTTAAAATATTGTTTTCTTTAAATTTTAATATTTTATGTATTTTTTGAGTAATCCGAGTCATTAAATTCAAATCGGCCAAGCCATTACCGATTCTGAGTCTGAGTCCGAGTTGACCCTTGATTGATTCCGAGTTCGAGCTTTAAAACATTGGTTTTGGTACCAGAGCAAGAAGAGATTTCCTATTGAGAAATTCCACAGTTGAGGTTGTGGGTAGAATTTTTGAAGGAGCAAGGAGAAGCTCTCAGGTTCTGGATAGAGGACCACCATTGTCGAAAAACCAAGGGCCAAGACGAGGCTTGGTGAGGTAAGTTGTAACAGTGTGAAAGAGAACTGTTATTGCAGAGGCTTAGTGTGAGAAGATGGCTGCATGCATTGGAAAAGCAAGAGGTCGTGACAGAGGTCGACTAGGAGGGAACGTAGAAGTTCTGGAGGACATGAGGGAGTTAAGGGCACGTCTGGAAGCCATGGAGACAGACAGACAAAGAGACCCAGAAGCAGGGGATGTAAGTGAACCTGAGGATGAAGAGTAAAGAGAAGAAGCTGCAGCTATGCAGGAAACAACAGAGTTAAAATATTTTAGATCTGTTTCTGGGAGCGACTTCAAGGCCGAGACCGGAGTTGCCTACCTATGACGGGAGTCTCGTCGCGGAACATCTCATTGACTGGATCAGTGAGTTGGATAAGTACTTTGAGTACGATGAGGTAGAAGAAGACAAGAGAGTCAGATTGGCAGTGACGAGGTTGAAAGGGCATGCATCCTTGTGGTGGGATAGTGTGCAAATTGAAAGGAGGAAGAATAAGCCATTGATAAAAAGCTGGGATAGAATGGTGGCAAAGATGAGGGCTAAGTTATTGCCCAAAGATTACCAAATAATTCTATATAGACAAGTATTGAACCTTAGGCAAAGATTGTTAACAGCGAGGGAGTACAGAAAGTAAACCTAAGGGCTCGATATGCGGAAGAATCAGCAGAGAAAGCTCCTAGATATGTGAATGGTCTAAGGATGGATATCCAAGAAGAGATCAGTATGATATTTCCCAGAACGATGGAGAAGGTGTATCAATGTGCCTTGAGGGCAGAAGAAAAGATAGCAAGGAAGCAGAGCTTCACTAGAGGTCGCGGTTCAACCAGAGGAAGAGGGCAAGCGACTGGAAGAGGAAGATTTGGGCCGCAGAGAGGAGAGTCTAGTAACTCTAACCAACAAGAGCAGCATGGTAGAGGAGGTGATTCTAGTAGAAGAGGACCTTACCAAGGAGGTAGAGGTAGAAGACAAGGCAGAGAGGTTGTTGTTCGGTGTTACAAATGCAACCAGTTGGGGCATAAGTTGTTTGAATGTCCAGGAAAAGAAAATGTAGGATAGAGAGGAGCCTATGTAGCTCAGAATGAGCAGCAACAAGAACAGTCGACAGTAGAGGAAGTCTTGCCAGAGACAGGAGAGGCTTTGATTATGAACAAGGTCTTGTTGAAACCTGAGAAGGAGTGAGCAGAGCCTGCTCAAAGAAAATCGTTGTTTAGGACTACATGTAAAGTCCAAGGGAAGTGTTGTAAGATGGTGATTGACAATGGGAGTACTGACAATGGAAGCTTACAGGGCTTGTAAGAATCCAGTGGAGGTGGACAGAGAGCCATGGATGGAGTATACACTTCAAGATGGTTTACTCTTTAAAAACAGTAAACTGTGTATACCAAAGTGTTCTATGAGAGAGAACTTGATACAAGAGAAACATAATGGAGGTATAGCAGGTCACTTTGGAAGGGGCAAAACCTTCAGACAGTTGGGTCATTTCTATTTTTGGCGAAGGATGAGGTGTGAAGTGGAGAAGTTTGTAAGCAGATGCAGAGTATGCCAGCATGCTAAGGGGAGAAGCCTAAACACAGGATTGTATATACCATTGCCTATTCCAACTAGGCCTTGGGATTCTGTGTGTGTGGATTTCATTCTGGGCTTACCAAGATCTCAGAGGGGACATGATTCTCTCTTTGTTGTGGTGGATAGATTCACTAAGATGGCACATTTCATTCCGTGCTACAAGACTAGTGATGCCACACACATTGTTAACTTGTTTTTCAATGAAGTTGTGAAGCTACATGGTTTACCTAGAAGAATTGTATCAAACCAAGATGTGAAGTTCAAGGGTCATTTCTGGAGGGACCTTGTGGAAGAAGTTGGGTACCAGACTGAACTTCAGTTCAGCATATCACCCACAGTCTGATGGACAGACCGAAGTATTCAATAGGAGTCTAGGAAACATGTTGAAAAGTTTGATTGGAGAGAGTCCTATGGAATGGAACAGAGTATTAGCTCAAGCTGTGTTTGCCTATAATGATTCACCAAACAGGAGTATAGGGATGAGTCCATTTCAAATTCTGTATGGAATGCATCCAAGATGAGTGTGTGAACTTCGTGACTTAGGTCAATTTGAGAAACAAAGTGTTGATGGAGAAGAGTTTGCTACAATGATTAGTGAACTCCAGGACCAAGTGAGAGCAAGATTACAGCAGAGTAACACCAGTTACAAGGCCAGAGTAGATTCCAAAAGGAAAGAAAAGAACTATGAAGTAGGGGATTTGGTCTTAACATATTTGAAGAGTGACAGATTTCCAAAAGGGGATTATAACAAACTGAAGATGAAGAAGATTGGACGCTGTAGAATACTCAGAAAATTCTCAGCAAATACTTATGAGTTAGAGATGCCTACAGGAGTTGGTATTTCACCAATCTTTAATGTAGCAGATCTATATCCTTATGTAACACGTGACACTAGAACCTTTACAGAAGGTGAAGATCCTACTGAAGACTTACATTGGGTGAGGCAGATGCCTGTGACACAACCATTGGAAGTTGAGGCCATCCTGGACACTAAAGTGGTAAAGAGTACAAGGAAGAAGGACTATCTGGAGTATTTGGTCAAATGGAAGAAGCGACCAACAAAGGATTCTACTTGGATGAGGGTTGCAGAGTTGGAAGCCAAGGGTTTCACTGTAGCTGATCTAATGAACAGAGGTTCATAATTTTTCTACCTTGCGAGTCTGATGCAGGAGCATAGTGGCATGCCATCAATGTGATGAGTTGGTCACATGTTGTGGCATCTTTTTGCAACCGTTTGTGCTGATTCATAGTCTGTTAGCGGCGGAGGGAATCATTGCAGATCACGACTCCCTATGTGGAGATCAAGCCGTCGGTAGTTTGTTTCAGACAAGGATGTTTCATCATGCGTAGTAGTGTTTTACTTCCAGTTGCAGGACCACTTAGGATAGGAGTAGCAGTTTAGTTTAAATAGACAGTTTAGAGATGTAGAGGGGGTTCTGCTCTTCAACATTTAGAATTCCGAGTTTGCAAAGAAGAGGACAGACCTGTGTCTGATTCCTACTTGTAAATATTTTGAAGTGTTGATGTATTTGTAACTTCGGAATGTATTCACCTATGTATCTTATGTATTGTAACCCGATGTTTATTCTGGGATGTATCTATTGTGTAATTGAGTCATGTTGTCATGCCCCGATGTTCCGATCGGGAGAATCAATAATGTAAACAAGTCATGTCAAGTCATAGTGGGTAACCCTCCGATTGTGTAAGGGTTAAAGTCCCCCCAATTCCGGGGCACTAGGGTTATTAGACTCTCCTAGTAGAGGTCGGCCCTAGTAGGGTTTTAGTCATGTCGGGATTAGTATAAATAGAGAGCTGGGGTCTCTATTTAGTACACATCACTCACACACTCAAGTGTAGCGCATAGTTGAGGAAGGAGAAGACACTGGGGCTAGACAAGAAGAAGATTACTACTGTCGGGAGTGCATCTTACTGTTTTGAGGTTTTACATCTTGTGTTGATTCTATCTCTCAGGAAGTTGCGGGGTTTTCTCCATTTATGGTTTCCCTGATGAAAAACACTGTGTTCATTGTCTCTTGTGTTTGATTGATGTACTTGTTGTTCTCTCAGTAAAGATCCTAACATAATGCTAGCTTAATGTTGAAAAACTAACATGGTATCAGAGCTAACCTGAGAAGAAGACACTGTGCAGCTGCGGGAACTAGGGCTTCCTAGTTTGTGGATCTTCCTCCAAAGATTTTCAGCAAAAGTAAGGTGGAATAACTCTCCTCCTTAGGGCGCATCTTTCTGCCGAAGCAGAATCCAATTCTGAGGTTTTTCAGTTTCAGACCTGTCACTACTGTCGAAAATTAGGGCTTTTCACAGAAGAGGAATTTTTCAGTGAGCCCAGGCCTGGATTGATCTCCTCCCCAAAATCGAAGTTAGGGACAAATTTCAAGGCATTTGGGTGGACAGAACTCCGAAAAAGCAAAACCCTAATTTGCTCCTGAACCAGCTCTGCAGGATTTCAGCTCAAGTTTCAGATCCGACAACTTGAACTTGGTAAGATCTAAAATCTTTTGTATTTCCATTTGAGGTTCTCAGTTAAGATGTCTCATCATACCAAGCTTGATGAAAAGCTTGAGGGAGCTGATAACTTCCAAGCCTGGAAGTATAGGATCTCCTTGGTCCTGGAAGAAAATGAGTTAGACTCCTACATCCATGAGGAGGTTCCAGTTCCAGAGGGAGATGAGGCAAAGGCCTTACATAAAAAGAAGATGGTTATGGCAAAGAGGATCATTGCTGATTCTATCAAGGATCACCTTATCCCACAGGTGTCCTCTCTCAAGACACCTAAAGCTATGTTTGATGCCCTAACCAAATTGTTTGAAGGGAAGAACATAAACCGGAAGATGACCCTGAGAATCCAACTGAAGAATGTGAAGATTCAGAATGCAGAAACAATCCAGTCTTACTTCACAAGAGTTTCTTAGATCAAAGAGCAACTAGAAGCAGTTGATGAAGAAGTGAAAAATGCAAGGATTGTAATGACTACATTGAATGGACTTCCTAGGTTATGGGATTCTTTCATCCAAGGAATCTGTGCTAGAAAGAAGTTAGTCAAGTTCAGCAGACTATGGGAAGAGTGCTCTCAAGAAGAAGCTCGGATAGCAGCTCAAGAAGAGAAGATGGGAAGTGAAGACCAAGCTCTCACGGTACACTCCAAGTCAAACAAAGGAAGACCTCATAGCTCCAGAGGTAAGCACTCTCACAAAGATAACACTAGAAAAGATGTATCTAGGATCATATGTTATACATGTGATGAAGCAAGACACTATGCAAGGTATTGTCCTAACAAACAGAAGATAATGAAGAAGAGCAACAAAAGAAGACATCATGCTCATGCTGCAGAGGATGATGAACCATCCAGGAAGAGATCCAGATATGAAAGTGAAGATTCTTCAAGCGAGGATGAATATGTTCTGATATCCGCTCTCACAGGTAACATTACTCATGGAAGTGATGATTGGCTTATAGACAGTGGGGCTTCCAAACATATGACTGGATTCAAGGAATCCTTTGTGAGACTGTCAGAACATGAATCACCTCACAAGGTAAAGCTAGGAGATGACTACCAATATCCAATAAAAGGTAGTGGGGAATCTTCCTACAAATTAGACTCTGGAAAGTCTCTAACAATGAAAGAAGTATTGTTTGTGCCAGGACTCAAGAAGAACCTTCTCTCCATATCAGCATTAGATGTAAAAGGAATGCGAGTTGCATTCATAGATGGTCAAGTCATCATGTGGCCAAAAGGAAAGACTATCTATGATGCGGTAGTAATTGGAGAACAAGAAGGAGGATTGTACAAATTAAAGGGCCATCCAGAACAAGCCTTGGTCCATGACAGAGTAGAGCCAAGTGAACTTTAGCATAGAAGGCTTGCACATGTGCATTACAGAGCACTACCTATTACAAGCAAAGTTGTTGAAGGTCTTCCAAAAATCCAAGCAAAACATGATGGGGTCTGCAAAGGATGTGCGAAAGGAAAGAATACAAAAAAAACATTTCCAAGCAGCGAAAGCAAAGCAAAAGGAATCTTGGAAATCATCCACTCCGATGTATGCGGTCCTATGTCATCAAACTCTCTAAGCGGGTATGCATATTATGTTTCTTTTATTGATGACTTTTCTAGGAAGACATGAGTTTACTTCATGAAGAACAAAGACGAAGTATGCAGTAAGTTCAAGGAATTCAAAGCCTTGATCGAGAACCATACTAAAAAGAAGATCAAGACCATTCAATGAGATAATGGCGGAGAATTCACTTCAAATGAATTCAAAGAGCTATGCAAAGAATCAGGGATTAAGAGGGAGTTGTCCACTCCTTATAATCCACAACAAAATGGGATTGCGGAACGGAAGAACAGAACTATCATGGAAGCTGCAAAAGCAATACCCCACATAGAGTGCTCGAGAACAAGACTCCTGAAGAAGTCTTCTCCGGCAAGAAACCAGATGTCAGCCATCTCAGAATATTCGGCTGTCCTGTGTACATCCACATTCCAAAAGAGAAGAGGACTAAATTAGATCCTTCAGGAAAGAAGGGAATATTTGTAGGATACTCTGAAAGCTCGAAGGCTTACAGAATATATTTCCCAGGATACAAGAAGATTGACATCAGCAGGGATGTGACATTTGATGAAGACACAGCTTACAACAAATCCAGAAAGAGACTTGCTGAAGAACCTGAAGAAGCAAAAGCACCTAGGTGGTCCGAAAGGACGTAATGCATCTGGGATGCTCCTGAGTCGTATCCACATGTCAAAAGGAACAGGTTGACCAAGGGGGATTTGTAATACATCTGGGTTATATCCACATGTCATAAGACATAGGTTGACCAAGAGAAAGTTGTAATACATCTGGGTTGTATCCACTGGGTGGAAGACACAGATGTTCTTGGTCTGTATCCACTGGGTGGAAGACGCAGGTTGACTGAGAGAGAGACGTAATACATCTGGATTATATCCACTGGTTGGAAGACGTAGATGTTCCTGGGTTGTATCCACTGGGTGGAAGACGTAGGTTGTCTAATGGACATGATATATGCACCTAGGCTGCTCTCCACATGACGGAAGACATGTATGCTCCTGGGCTGATCTCCACGGGGTGGAAGACACAGGTTGTCCTGGTTATGTAACGTAGGCATACGTGTTGATGAGATGATCTGGATACGACAAGATGACAGTAGGAGACGCAAGTGTGTGATCCTGGGTTGTACCTACTTGATGGCTTACTCGTAGAGATGATGATGAAGACCTAGATGGGATCTAGGCCTACATCCACCATGAAAAAGGGTTGGCTCTGTAGAACTTTTGAGGACGTATAGATTCGAGAGATGTCACTAGTCAATGGTCGACGAGATGAGAAATGATGCAGCAGTGATGATGTTTTAGTGATGATGATGATCCAGCGATGATGACAATGTCCAATTGTAATGATGATCAAGTCACAAGAATTGTAATGTTGCATTACTGATAAATAGAGGTTGACCGAGAACATTTAATACCAGGAGCATATTAGAACAATTATTCAGTATTATTAATTCATCGGTATAGTAAAGAGGACGATCAGAGTTAATATCATAAAGCATGCAGAGCATGCAAGCCTTATTTCTTCAGCCTTAAGTCAACGAGTAATTAGAATTGCATGCATGCAAAAAGTAAAGTGCAAACCCTAAAAGTGACATGCAAACCCTACAAGTGACATGATAACCCTAAAGGCTATATAAGAAGGTTAGTTAAACCAAAAGGGGATCGTTGTTATTATTCATCTTTGAGAATTGGTTTGAGAGCTCTAAGAGCTAATTAGGGTTAAGGGCGAATTGCCTTGGCCATCATTGATTTTAACGGTGAAACTTAGCCGTCCTAGTCAATTCAAGAGGGTTGGTCATCAAGATCTATCATACGAGCTTCAACACTTCGGCATCTTCATCATTCTTGCAGGGATTCGAGGGAATCCAAGCATAAAGAATTGAAGGGCGTCTTCGTCAAAGATAGGGCAGTGTATTCTTTATTGTGCAAAGGCGTTATCAGCAGCAGGTTACTACAGGAAAACGTGGGTCCTAAGTTTCAGATCAGACTCGTATTGCAGGAAAGAATTGTTGTAGGAGGTGTGCATCATGAGGGGCACCAATATCCATTAAGGAAGCATGCAATGGTTCATTGAGAGATCAGATATTTCACCTTCTATTACTGACTGATCATTTAATATGTGGGCCTTTGAGCTGCTACTTTCCAGTGTTAAGGTTGCATGCACCATAGAAAACCGAGAGTTGTTCATTAGAGCTTACTGTTCCAGCTACATACTTCTGAGGGTTCATTACAGCAGCTACCACCCTCATTCATTAACTAGCATCACTATTCAAGAGATCCATTGAAATAGAGACGTGACCAATAACCTTATGCTAGGGCATCGTTGTTGGGCAATCCTCTTCTTGTTTGGACGAGTTAACTATATTGGACGTGAGCTTACTGTTGGGTTTAAGTTCACCATTTGAGGCTGAGATTTGTGTTACATGCAAAGATAGAAAAGGTTGTCATTGTTGCATAGTGTTGAGGTGTGAGCCGTAGAGCAGGATCAAGCTGGGAAAAGTTACTTCAAATCTGACTATTCCGAGGAGCTGCTACAGCCATCACAATACACTTCATTCACTGTTTAAGGTCAGATTTAAGCTATTTCTGATTTATGATTAGTGGCTGTTAAAAAGCAATTATTATTACCAGATTTGAATGAGCAGTTCCTTCTATATTCCACCGGTTGCTAAAGCTTGATATCATAGGATTTATGGTTTTATTAACTTCAAATATGACATGCAATTAATGTTTGGATAAGCCACTATCACATAAAACATTGTAAACCACCAGCAAATCAAAATAAACCAGCAGCTACAGTAAAACAAGGAAGAGAAACACATGCAATAGTTAGAATCCATTATTTGGGATATTACAAAAATACCTTCCCTTTTAAGAGGGAGTGTTGTTGTAAATGTAACTTCGGAAGATATTCTTTGTATTATTATTATTATTATTATTATTGTTATGTACTTCTATTATTCCTCCTTTCGAGGATGTTTTTCCTCCGATCGGAGATGTCATTGATGTAATTGGTCATGTAAGAGTCGAGATAAAACCTTCGTTGTAAGTCGGGGCAATAGTCTCCAAAAGAATAAGTGTAAAATGTATTTTTGAGTCTCCCTAGGAGAAGTCGGCCCAACTGAAGAATATAAATAGGGAGGCGCTCTCCCTCATTTGGACACACAGCAATCACAAGCAAGTTTGCTCCAAGAGAGAGAAAGACAAGTTCGTTGGGGTAGAAGAAGAAGAAGCTGCAAAAAGACATCTTATTTTTGGGTTTTCTATCTTTCCAACAGTGTACTAAGTGACAAATCTATACAGAAGAAGTTGTTGGGTTTTCTCCCTTGTGGTTTCCCAGGATAAAATCTTTGTGTCTTTCTTTATGTTGTGCTTGTCTATCTGTCAGTGATCCTAGTACATTAGATTAAAGATCTAACATATCTGAATTAAAGTGCAAACTCTAATACCCCATGCCCCATTTTCTTAAGCAAATAGGCACTAGTCAATTGACATCTTTGTGTCTTTCTTTCTTCCGGCCATTTAAATTTTTTTTAAATCACATTCTTAGAGTTTTAATTAAATTTGGAAAATAATCTTCCCTTTACATTCATAATATTCAAGCAGATTTTAAGGAAATAACCCATTAAAAGCCTCTTCTGGAGGGTTGCACTTAACTTATCACATTGTTGTACAATTCTTGCTGGTTTTTCATCCTAAAATCAATCTTTAGGGCAGTAGTTGGTATGTTTTAACTTGACATAAGTTCTTGAAGTGAAAATATTTCTGGATTTGATTTTACTTAACCCTCTATGAGCACATTTCTTTACATTTAATTTGGGTTAAATAGCTAACTATTTTCTGAGTTGTTTGTGCTTTAAGTTGCATCAATTTACAACACTCGTTTAACAGTTTTATATAAATTTCAGATCTGATTTATGTTTCAATGTTTCATGGCATTACTTCACAATTTACACAATTGAAAGCTTAAATAGATCTAGAATTTCTCCTAAATGAAGTGAGGAGATCTATTTATATGATCTCACACTCACGTTTTTACAAAAATATCCAGGTCAACATGCCCTTAAAATGTCAACTTAAAATTTAAACAAAATAATAATAAAACATAGCCATAATGTAGGCTCAAGGTAGGCCACCTACGGTATTTTTCCCCTAGGTGACAATTTGCTAAATTAAGCGAACCACTCCGAACGAAAGGATGGAGTGAGTTGGAGGGAGGGCGTTATACCCCATCTAACCCCTAGAATGTTGTAGAATCCCTCAACGCCCTCCTCAAAGAAGCATGAATGCCTGGCATGGAGGACATCTTCCTCCGAGGAAAAAAGGCCAATGAGAGAAGGCGCCAGCTAGTAGAAGGGCCAGGAGGATGTCCAAAGTTGCAGTAAAGGGAGACAAATGTCTCGCAGCTGAAGCAAAGGCCACCAGAGCAAGCAAATACGATATGGAGCCATGTGACCCAGTGATCAACCCCTAGGACCCCCGGACACCAACCCCGGGGTTAAAAACCCCAACAAAGGGCAATCAGCAATGCCATTAACCAATAGTACTCCTAAAGGAAGGACCAAAGGGACCAGCCATGACCACCATTGCTCAATAACACCCCTCTTGGTCAGAAAATAATGGCTCTCTCTCCCTAAGGCACGTCTGAAGGTGCGTTGGGTACAGATGCAGTGTAACACTAGCTCCAACTGCGGGACGAGTGCTCTTCCTAGGAGTGCTCGAGAACCTGTGAATCTTCTAGTACCTGTAGACCTACACACACATCAAATATCCAAAGGGATCAAAAGCATCTAGAGGCAGACACTTCCATGCTACCTTGTTCGCAAAATGAGGAAAACAAACTAAGAACAATAAGGAGTAACTAAATCATGAAAGGACTTCAGATGCAATGCAAGGAAACAATAATATGCCTAGCTAAAATGCAGTTAACCCCTACCTATCCTAAACATAGTAATCAAAATAGGTTAGGTGAAATCATACCACCAATGCAACCACCTACTTAAGTAATTCACACCTGAGATCTTACCTCTGTCCCTTTAATGCAATCCACAATAATACCTCATTGATAATATGTTGAGTACACACCAGAATCTTCATTTGGATGAGGAAAGGAAACTGGACCTTCCTGAGAACCTGGAAGACTTGAAATTGGTGCAACAGAGAAGCATCACTTTGACAAGCTTTGTTGATCCATGCTTCTAGTGGACTTATTTATGGGACCCCTCCATCATACATGTCCTTTAAGAAAAAAAATTGCCTAAAACTTGTCCACGAACCCTGAACTTGGGAGGCTATTCGTAGAGTTGGACCTCGCAAATCTTCATATGTTAGCTGCAACTTGTCCCTACATCTAATTAAGCAATTCTTTCGACATACAAGTACGTTGCTTATCTTTGTATGGATCAAGTTAGTATTCCAAATAATCCTTGAAATTTTGAAATTGTCAGCTATATAATTCAAACCTTATGTTTCAAACAAAAAGATAAACAATAAATACTATGTAACCGAGGAATGAAAATCATACCTCACCACATACCTGTGTTGATCTTGTTAAAATGGATCATTAATGACTTTGCCAAGATATGATGGAAAGAGCTAAATAACTTCCTCGATACGTACCACAGGATGGTGCTGGAAGTTCGGGTCTAGAAATGTGATCGGTTGGAAGGCAGTGGGAACCTTATCGATGACAGGGAAAACTTATTTTCCCAATGCATACAAGGGAGTGGATCCACTATGGTGTTGCAAGGTCTCAAAGAGTCATATACTGGTGGATTGAGGAACTCCTAGTAATTGTTGTCTTCTATATTCTCATAACTTTCTTCTAAGAGAGCCAGAACACCATAAGAGACCGTCACTTGAGGACATGAAAAATTTACCATTTCTGCGCATTCTTTGGTTTCTTCAATTAGGGCTTCTTGATCTTCATTTTTGTCATCATGGATTACTTCAGGTTCTTCTGAGGCCTATTCGTCCTTCATAATCTTCAAGATTTCCTCCTTAACGTTAGGATCCCACTGATTGCATAATGCTTTGATCAGTTGTAAATAGGAGGATATCTCCTTAGGAGGGAGTCCAGCATACCATGCATCCACATCCTGGTTTCCTCCTAGACCGAGGGATATCACAAATAACCGTATCATGGTCTCGTTCGTGATGTCCCATGCCACAAGGACTTCTTTGAACTTCGTAACATGTGTTGCAATCGTATTTTCATCCTTGTGAAATGTCGAAATAGATTTGAGACAACGATGCTTGTTTAACTTGTTCGGGTATCCTGGGATGTTTGAGAAGTCAAATGAGTCAAGCATCCCCATATCTTTTTCCCAAGAACATTTGCTTTAATTTTCTTTATATTTTCTTGAGTGGAATCATCAGGAGAGACCTGTCAAGTTAGCTCAACAAATCTCACCAAAGTACCAAAAGCAAAGACGTACATGATTGCTAGGGTGGGTTGAGTTCTTTGTGGAGTCCCCAGATAAGCCTGCAGGTTAGTCCTTTCTAGAAAAATATATGCAATAATATAAACGAGGACTCAAGACTTACCAACAATATCGTTCTTTCCCAGATAAGTCATCTCAACAAATTTGAGGTTCCCTGGCAACGACGCCAAAATGTTACCAGTTGAAATGGCAATCCAAGCCAATGACAAACATATGCGAAGAAAGTGACCACTGTCACCTTAGTTACTTCTCCTAACTTCTTCAGAAGTCGAAACCTCCTAGGGGAGAGCCCTATGCAACTCTGCAAAAGACACTTAGACACTAAGTATATCTCATATGCATGCAAGGTTAGTGACCAATGCCTAAAGGCAAAAAGTGGAATAGATGTATTATGAGCATGCATATGAATTGTGCAAGTTCATCCAAGGATAAGCCAATTGCGTATCTAATGAATACAAATGTGCAAATAGTATGATATGTAGATATTAACGAAGTACAAGTAATTTGTCAAACAATCAGAAATGCACATGTACAGCATAATAACTAACATGTATCAGTCATCTATTCAAGTATTTATGGCAGCCGAAAATTTAGGCCAAGATTTTAGGGCACGGAATTTTAGGGAGGGCTCGAAATTTTAGGCGGCAAACTTTTATGGCAAGTGCAGAATTTTAGGGCACGGAATTTTAGGGAGGCATCGGAATTCTAGGGCGCGGAATTTTATGGCCCGAAAGTATAAGGAGGCCCGAAATGTGCAAGAAAAAAAATTGATTTTTAATGTTTGTAACATAAAATTGCATAACCTAAAATTACCCTAATCTACCATGTAAAATGCAAATATAAACATATGAAAATGCAATTAAATTGAAGGAAAATTGTATTTGAATAAAGCCAAGGGTTTTAAGGTTTTACCCTAATCCTAGGGCATCAAGGAAGGTGACCATCCTTCCTCTTGAGAGGTCTTTCCAAAGTTTGGCAAGCTAGGGCCTTCTCCAACAGCCACAAGGGCTCATTAAAAAAATCCTAGCTAGGGCAAAACTTAGAGACCTAAGGCCCAAGCTTAGAAGGACACCTTCTAGAGGGCATCCTTCACAATACTATGGTGACAAAACGTTGAAAATGACCTAGTATAAACAAAATGCAACACTAATGGCTACCATTCAACCATAAACAAGCATCGTCCATCAACATTTAACAAAGAGAAATCAAGACAAGAGCATAGATACCTCCTTGTGCATGTGTTAAGCTAACAATTCTAGCATCACCTTAGCAAAGAGCAAGAACCAAATATACTTCAAGAGATTGCCACTAAACAAGAAAAAGAAGTCTCATCAAGAGGTGGGCGTCACTCCAAGAGCCCTAAGAAGGGTAAAAAAGTAACATAATGTTTAATTCCATGAGTCTTGTGTAAAAATGAAGTGAGGAGATCTATTTATATGATCTCACACTCACTTCTTTACAAAAATATCCAGGTCGACATGCCTTTAAAATGTCCATTTGAAATTATAAAATGTCAACTTAAAATTAAAACAAAATAATAATAAAACACAACCATAATGTAGGCTCAAGGTAGGCTACCTGGGGTATTTTCCCCTAGGTGCCAAAATTTGCTAAATTCAGCAAATCACTCCAAACGAAAGGATGGAGTGAGGTGGAGGAGGGCGTTATACCCCATCTAACCCTAGAATGTTCTAGAATCCCTCAAGACCCTCCTCAAAGCAGCATGAAGGCCTGGCGTGGAGGACATCCTCTTCTGAGGAAATAAGGCCAAGGAGAGAAGGCGCCAGCTGGTAGAAGGGCCAAGAGGGTGTCCTAAGTGGCATAGGGGAGACGAATGTCTCGCAGCTGAAGCAAGGGCCACCAGAGCAAGCAAATAAGATATGGGGCCATGTGACCTAGTGATCAACCCCTAGGAGCCCCAGACACCAACCCCGGGGTTAAAAACCCCATCAAAGGGAAGCTAGCAGTGCCATTAAGCCATAGTACTCCTAAAGGAAGGATCAAAGGGCCTGGCCATGACCACCATTGCTCAATAACACCCCTCCTGGTCAAAAAAAAATGGCTCTATCTCCCTTGGGTACCTTTGAAGGTGCGTTGGGTGCATATGCAGTGTAACACTGAGGTTTAACTCATCAGTCAATACACAGAAGCTAACAAAGGAACCTAGGTATGGGCATCCACTATATGCTTTAGAAAATTCACAATGTCCCACAAGAGCATGATCTTCATCGTTTGTCAAATCAAATTTTAGGACTAGAGGGAGTTGCGAGATGTGAAAAATCATTAGGAAAAATATATGGTTTCAGTGGAGGGTTTTAATCTAGGATTAACTATCTAGAACTCTGCAAGGTCGTAGTAGAAGAAGCAAGCCTAGAGGTTCAAACAATGTGCTTGTTTAAGTTGTAGCAAAGAAGAGGAAATGTGTTAGATTAAGGAAGGTGAAGATTAAGCCAATGCTTGGGGAAGACATTATGATGGCTAAGGTGCTACCTACAAGAGAAGGCTATGGTTGGTTGTTTCTATGGAAGAAGGATTTTGAGAAAAATGGTATTTCACTAGATAACACAAATATTAGAATCAACTTTTCATTTACTAGCAAAGGAGTGACTTGTTTTTGTTTTTAAATTTGAGGATGATGCACATATTAACCAAAGTAAGTGGTAAATGGATTGAACTTTGTTGTTGCTGAAGGGATGGTCTCCATGTTTTCAGCAACACATGGAAAAAACTATTTCTCAACCAATTTTGGTTAAACTTCCTACTTTCCCGCCAGACATGTGGAATGACACTATTCTCATGGCAATTGCTAGCAGTTTAGGATGGCTTTAGAATTCCTTTTCGTTGTGCTTAACGTCATATGCACAGGCCTCTTAAAAAGAAGTGCCATCTGAAGAAGTCTACAGTCAAATAGAAGGCTAAAAAATCTAGCTCCATGAATATGGACTCTGGAGTCACCGAACAAAGGTGGTGCTTCTACACCAAAGAATGAGGGTGACACCTTTCAATATAAAACCATATGGTAGAAAACAAGTATGGAGGAAATTCCTGTGTGATACAAGGAGGGTGTAGAAGGTGTCATATTTGAAGCGGTGAGGAATCAAATCAAAGTTTTGAACAGTTGCAAGAAATAGAATTTAAAATGATGTTGGAACATAAATCATATCAATCATTACTCAAGAAGCAAGGCATGGGCATGATTTTGGTGGAACTAGAGAAAGCAGTGATGCCTGAACATGAAGGCATGTCTCGTGATTTAGTTATCAAAACTTACCTTTCTCAAATTATTGTGATTCGTTGGTTCCCCTAATTGAAGTTTCTCACAAAAATAACACAAGGATGGACCCTAAGATGGAATTGAATGGTGACAATACCCCTACAAAGGTGGGGGGTTAGGAAACCCTAACTATATCGACCCTTGATCTTGTAATTGAGGAATTTGTGGCCCTTGTTCCTGCAAAATCATTAGAACCCTTTAATACTATAGTAGAGGAGGAGATAGGGACTATAGGTAACTTCTCCATGTGAATCATTTGATAACATCAAATAAGATCATTTCAACAATGTCCAAAGACTAACCAAAAGTAGATCAAAGGGGCTACTAGGTCCATCAGAATCGATACACAAGTGGGACTATGAGCGCGTCTCTTAAAAAAGGACAGTTACAAGGCTTAAGAACTAAATTATGTCACCTATTAAGGAGATAGAAAGTTGGGAATTAGAAGAAGAAGAATGAAGAAGCAAATAATCCATGTTAAGTTCTCATGAGCCTGGGAGAATGTCTTCACTGAAGATGCCAGGTGAGAGTGTTCAAGGTACCCTGGAATCATCACCTACTATTGATGAGGATGATGATGAATATAAGGTGTTGTACAGTTAATTAGTTCTCGCAATAAGTGGATCTCTCCTACCACCTGAGCCCAAAGCAACGAATCTCTCAATAGAAGACTGTCTAAATTTAGGGTTGGAGGATGGCTTTCTCTTTCACATTATGATGTTAGTCCTCCTCTTAACCCTACGAGCTTTTCCTCAAGCACTCTTCCTGCAGTGTCTAGGAGACATGATAATGACAAGAACCATGTTTATGTTGATTATTGTAGCTCGGACAGGTACTTTTGCATAGGTCAGGTGTCAAACCTGCAGGAGTCGTCCAGATCACCTCTCTAGGATCTTGCTTAAGAGAGAAAGAGACTTTTGTATCTCATTCATAAGTCTAACTTAGGAAAAGCACATTATTAACTTAATGTTGGCTAATGACTAAAAAGTGAACTTTAGATAAAGTCACAATTGTTGATCTTAACCGAGGCTTAAGATCTAATCTCAGTCATCAATCACTTTCGAGATCTAGGGTAAGGGTTTGTTGTTAGTTTTTACAAGATTATAGCAGTATATCTTAATTGCAAATAAACAGTAGGATCTCCAGAAGAAAGACAAAGCACAGAAACAAATAACACAAGAATTTATCCTAGGAAACCCAATCGGGAAAAACCCAGCAAACCTTCATATAGAGAAAATAATCTTCTGAGAACAAAGAGAAGAAGAGAGAGAAAATATCTCTTGCAAATGTAACCCCAAAAAATTACTCTCCTAAACAATTGTAGCACACCTTTTCTGTCTGAGCGAATTGCTGTGAATGTATGTAATAATGAGCAGGGGCGCCTCCTTCAACCTTCGTATAGAGATAATAATCTTCTGAGAACAAAGAGAAGAAGAGAGAGAAAATATCTCTTGCAAATGTAACCCCAGAAAATTACTCTCCTAAACAGTTGTAGTGCACCTTTTCTATCTGAGCGAATTGCTATGAATGTATGTAATAATGAGCAGGGGCGCCTCCTTTATATTGATTTTCCGATTTTCCCAAAAGAAAATCATTTGGGCCGACTTCCCAGTTTGACTGGGGCCGACCTACCTTGGGGAAATACAAATTAATTTTATTTTTATTCTTTTTCTTTTCTCATCTTTCCCCAGGGTTTACATTGAATATGTCTAGGGTTTACATGAGTAGTTACATCAGTATAATCTCCCGTAGCGAGCACAACCTTGCGAGATTCTACATGGTCTCGGAGCAGCAAGGTTGATCAAGTTCTACAAAGTTGAGGAGCGCATCTAGTCTCCTATCCCTCTTTGAAGAAGAGCTTGTCTAGCTTACAAGATTTTCTCCTAGTTTTTGTTTTGCAGGTTGCAGAGAGTATCTCCTAGAGCATATCAACAACTTCTATATTGATTCAAAAGTTCCTCTACTATCTCCTTTCAACTATGCTGATTGGACGCCAAAGATGAGCGCATACTTGAAGAGGCAATGTCTCTTTAATGTCTCCATTGGTGCATTGAGCGAACCTGAGTCTTATGAAGAGAAGATTGATTGGCATAATAATTGTGATAGAGCTTATGGAATTATGTGTTTGGGAATGTCTCCAAATATACATCATCTCATAGATTCTGCTGAGTATCCATTTGAGCTTTGAAAGAATTTGAACAAAGCTTTTGGTTTGTAGGAAATAGAAGATGAAGCATGGAGAGAACCCAGCATCTCCTCTTGTTCTCTCTCTCAATATTTCTTGGCCTCTACATTCTCTGATGAAGTTGATCATGATGAAAAAGTTTCTTATACAGTTCATGTTGCTTCTACTCTCCTTGATTCAAATGCTTCCTCCTTCAATGAAGAAGAAAATATTGAAGAGCCATCTTTTTTCGTGTCTCTTGAAGGTCAATTTTCTTCTTGTGATACTATTGATGAAAAAGAAGTAACATATGGAGCTGCTATTGATATTGATGATGATCCTATCACCCATTCATTGTTCTCAAAATCTCATATCTTAGATTTTGAGATCTATGTGCCAGATCCTTCACACTTTGTGCATACCTCTCTCATTGATGGTGCGCAACCTAGTGATTTCCGGGATGTTTGCTTAGCCAAATCAAGCCTTAATTGTGTCATACAACTTACCTTACCTGATCTCATGTGCTTCAGCATATCCTCCTTTTTTCTTGGCATCAATACTCAGAACCTCCTTGAAGATTGTGAACATCTCATTGTTTCCTCCTTTCATACAGAGGATTCATTACCAGTGTATTCCCATGAGTCTATTGATATGCTTATATGTGATCCTTTGGATTCTGATTTAGAAGCATATTTGCAGGTTGATACACATATCATACCACCATCAATACCATCTACCACACCTATGAATAATCCTAAGACTACAAATCCCAAGTTCACTAGTTGATTCCTCATTGGTCTCTTATGCAGTGATATTTATCTTACATGGTTTGAAGTCTTTCCTATCTTTTAGTGGTTGGTTATCCATGTCCTTAGTCATCTTTGGACTGATATTAAACATGTTTGTTTCTGTTCTAAACACTTATGGTTCAGATCTTATGCCCAACCATCATTCATATTTTTACACCTATCAGTTTTCCCCAATTGCTCATAATTTTCCTAGTCTAGCCCTATATCCTCATGGAGCCAATGAAGCCTTTGTATTTGTTGTTCCATATGCTAATATTTATGATATATCAGAGTTTTATCAGCCTCATATCAGATCTAGAAAGGTGCTACATCAGATTGGAAGATTGACATGTGATTCACATCACAATTTTGCAGCTATTTAAGGAATTGGGTGTGAAATAAATTGTCTTAATTTTTGTACTCTTTGGAAAGGAGTATCCATAGATCTCTTTTCCATTTCAGATTATGTTTGCAGATCAAAGTTTGACAGCAGCAATAAGCATTCAGATAATGCTCCTACTTCATCAGTTGATGAGATACAAGGCGTCTCTCCTCTTCCTTCTTGTAGGTTCTACACTCTAGCGCATGATCACGGAGTTCATGATTTCTTCAACAAGTATTCCATCCAGAAGAAGTTCATTCAGCTCATTCAAGTGAAGATAAGGATATGTTGAAGACATATTATTTCAAAAAATTTGTGCCTTGTCCTTTCTTGAGGGAGGATTTTCCCCATGTTGTTTTGTCTCTTTCCTCACTTTTCTAGACATAATAATTGTTAAAGGGTGACCATAGCCTTGTTGTTGGGCCCTATATGCATCTATATTTTTTGTCATACCATCATAAAGTCAGGCTTATAGGGGGGTGTTGGAATATATTAAACCCACTCATAACTTAGGATAAAATAATTAATCATTATTTGATTAATTATACACTCACTAGCTTAATTAGTTGGCATCCACTTGCACCTTAAAGTCAATACATGCCATCTATATCCTCGGAATGATTTATTTCAAATTCTGGGTTGATCTTGACCATCTTTTAACCATCTAGAATTAGTATACAACACTTTACAGCAGATTCTGCTTTTCCTGCTTTTCTATGGACAAGGTAAAGCTAGTCAAACTAGGAAACTGGGTGCTTTTGTTGCCAACCCATCCTTCATGACTTTTCCTCCATTTTCTAGGATCAGCATGTTTTTTCCATCTCCTTGACAACTCACTCATGCTTTTGCCAATTTGTGAGGCCCTTGATAGATGTGGAAAGTGGTTTAGCCACCTATGGGGGTTTGCTATATTTTGGTAAGTCAGCCTTTTTGAGCTTTATGAGATGTCTCCATACAACTTGATTTTCCTACGAGGGATGTACTATTTATGTACACTATTATTCATCATTATTCAATGGAAGGATACACACCAATATTCATCTCTTCATTCATGTGATTCAGTCTCTTTTCTTCTCTCTATTTTTCCTGTGTATGCTTGTGAGAATTCTTAGTAGCAAGATTTATTCCTGTGCTTCTTCTTAGCATCATTGCTCATAGCATTGATCTATTATTTCTACAAAATAAAGGTCACCAGTGTACACGACCATCTACAACTTGTTCATCTCAAGAGCTGGTGGGAATACTCCAAAGAACACCAGATTGAGAATCTGAACATGTAGTGGCCATCAGTGAACACGACCATCTATGTCCTGCCCGTCTCAAGATGCCGATGGGATTTCTCCCATACCTGGCTGAGAACCTAGGCGAGCAGAAGCCACCAGTGTACACGACCATCTATAACCTATTCACCTCAAGAGATGGTGGGATTTCTCCAAAGCATCAAATTGAGAATTTGAATGTATAAGTGGTCAACTATGCACACGGCTATCTGCTACATGCCCGTCTCACAATGCCAATGGAGTTTCTCCCATACCTGACTAAGATTCAGAACAAGTAGAGGCACCTATGTGAAAGTATCATAGATATCAGTCTCGACTTTCCCTCTCTACGAGGGATTCATTTTCTTCTACTCCAAGTCTTCTGCGAAAGTATTCAAACTTTGTCCTAGAAAGAGGCTTGGTAAGAATATCTGCAGTCTTGTCATCTGTCGGGACATACTGTAACTCGACCACACCTTTCTGCACCATATCACGAATGTAGTGATATCGGATCTCTATATGCTTCGTCTTATCGTGGAATACGGGATTCACTGACATCTGTATACAACTTTGATTGTCACAGTGAATTACAGTTGGTCCTGAAATCTGACCAAACAATACTGCAAGGCGTTTTCGAAGCCATTCTGCTTCTCGAGCTGCTAAACTGACAGCCATATACTCGCCCTCTGCGGTGTTGAGTGCTACTAACGTCTGCTTCCTGCTATACCAGGAGATTAATATAGCCCAAACTGAAGCAACATCTGGAATTACTCTTCCTATTTGCAACACACCCAGCCCAATCTGAGTCAAAAAATCCTTGCAATATCGTATCGCATCCTGAAGCATATCTTAGACCATATCCCACAGTGCCACGTAAGTATCTGAGAACATGTCTTGCAGAAACCCAATGAATCTGCCTCAGATCACTCATAAACTGGCTCAGGATGTTTACAACAAAACATATATCTGGTCTGGTGTTTGTCAAATACATCAGAGAGCCAATCAACTGGCGATACATGGTGGGATCAATAATATCAGAATTTGAAGTGGACTCCTTCAGTTTCTAGAAGTTTGCATTGATCGGGGTAGCCATGGACTTGCAGTCCAACATCCCGAATCTCTTCAAAATATCAATGGTGTATTTTCCTTGACTTAAGAAAATTCCCTCCTGCCTCTGCCATACTTCTAATCCCAAGAAGTAATGCATCAATCTAAGGTCCTTCATTTCAAACTCAGAGGCAAGCTTCTTCTTACACCATCCAACTAGTTTCTCATTTCCAGTGAGAAACAAGTCGCCCACTTACAAGAGCAAAATCAGTGGCTCATTATCCCCAATCTTGTAGTAAATATTGGGATCTACATCACTCTTGCTGAATCCCAAGTTTACCAAGTATCCGTCTATTCGTCCATACCAAGCACGAGGTGCTTGCTTGAGCCCATATAATGCTTTTCTCAGTTTGCATTCGTGAGAATCTTTCTTATGGACAATAAACCATTCTAGTTGTTCAATATAAACTTCTTCATCAATAATACCATTGAGGAAGGCGGTCTTTATATCCATCTGATGCAGCTTCCATCCCAAAGCTGAAGCAATAGCAATGATGGTTATAATGGAAGTATATCGAACTACAGGAGCAAATGTTTCATCATAGGCAATTCCCTCTTTTTGAGATAATCCTCTGGCAACAAATTTGGCCTAGAGTTTCTCCATGCTACCATCTGCACCGTGTTTAATCTTGAAAATCCATTTGGAGGTCACTACTGACTTCCCCTCAGGTCTCGGTACAACCTCCCATACGTCATTCTTCATGATGGACTCGAATTCCTCCGTCATGGCATCCTTCCAAACTTTGTGTGGTTAAAGTTTTGTAACTTCGGAAGATATTCCAGATGTATTGATTGTATTCCTCCTTCGGGAGATAAGTTTGGTCTTGTTAGTGTCATTGAAAGAATCAATGTAAACCTCCAGATGTAAGTCGGGTCAATAGTACCCAAGTGTCAATATAATAAATGTTATTTGTGGTGTCCAGTTGGACAAATCGGCCCAGTCAGTTAAAGAAGTCGGCCATGTTAGGTTAGAGTTCAAGTCAACTGAAGAATATAAATAGGGAGGCGCTCCCCTTCATTTGTACTCACTCACTCAAGTTGTTTTGCAAGAGAGAGAAGAACTAATGCGCCAGAAAGAAGTTAGAAACAGTTTTCTAGGTTTTACACTACTCTGGTTGAGATCTATACTCAGGAATTTTTGCGGGGTTTTCTCCCTTGTGGTTTCCCTGAGGAAAATCTTTGTGTTCTTGTGTTCTTGTGTTCTTATGTTTATGTGCTTGTTGTTCTTTCAGTGATCTTCTAGTGATAATTTGTTTTAGGATATCATCTAAGCAAATTAAGAAAACTTAACATGGTATCAGAGCCACCCTGAAAGGAAACACTACACAACTAGGATTTGTTACTCTGAACAAATCCCTCGACAGATCAACCAGAAAAGAGGGCTCCCTCAACTCGCCCTTGTAGAGCGCATCTTTCTATGAAGACAGATCCAAATTCCAAGAAGTTTCAGTTTTGGACCAATTACTGCTATCGGGACAAACTAGGGCTTCAGTTTTCCTGAGACTCCATCATCAATCTCAAAAAAAGCAAGATACAGTCTACCTCGCCCTAGGGAGGCGCATCTCCTCCACCTCTCAACCCTACTAGGGTTTCCAACTGAGAAATTAGGGTTTCTGCATCAAACCCTAGGTCATCGAAAAGGAAGTCAGCCAGAAGTCGTTTTTTTCAAGTAAGTATTATTCCTCTTTGTTCCATTTGAAGTTCTCATTCTATTAAAGATGACAAAGAATACCAAGCTAGATGAAAAGCTTGAAGGTGCTGAAAACTTCAGAGCATGGAAGTATAGGATCATGCTCATCCTGCAAGAAAATGATCTAGACAAGTTTGTAAAGGAGGAAGTGAAAGAACCAGAAGAAGATGAGGCCAAGTCCAAGCATAAGAAGGATATTATCATAACCAAAAGGATCATAGATGACTCCATCAAGGATAACTTGAGTCCTCAAGTATCCTCAAGGGAAACTCCAAAAGAAATGTTTGATGCTCTATCCAGTCTATTTGAAGGAAGAAATAACAACAGGAAGATGACCCTGAGGAATCACCTCAAAAGTGTAAGCGCTCAAAAATCAGAGACCATGCAGTCTTACTTTTCAAGAGTAGCTCAAATCAAGGATCAGTTAGAAGCCATCGATGATACAGTTGAAGAAGCAGAAATTGTGATGACCGCCTTAAATGGTCTTCCAAGAGATTGGGAAGCTTTTATCCATGGAATCTGTTCAAGAAGGAAACTAACCAAATTCCAGAAGTTGTGGGAAGAATGTGTCCCAGAAGAAGAAAGGATGACGGCTAGAGAAGAAAAGCTAAATGACATTGAGGATCAAGCCTTGACAGTTCATACCAAAGGCAAGAACAAAAGGAAAAGTCATGACCGTCCTCATAAGACTCAAGGGTTCAAGAAGTCCAAGAAAGACTTCTCAAATTATGAATGTTTCACTTGCCACAAGTTGGGACATATTGCTATCAACTGTCCCATGAAAGCAGAAAGGGTCAAAAAAGATGAAAAGATTTCAAGCTCATGCTGCTGAAGATAGTGATCAAGAAGTTGAAGAGGAAGCAAAGAAGGATGAGGACTCCAGTGAAGAATATGTATTGAAAACTGCTCTAACAGCGTCAGTCTCACCAGGAAATGACACCTGGCTAGTGGACAGTGGTTCCTCCAAGCACATGACAGGTTACAAGGACTCACTCTCATGTCTTGTACAAAAGGAATCTCCACACAAAGTAATGCTTGGAGATGATTCCCAATATCCCATCAAAGAAATGGGAGAAGCATCCTATAAGTTGGACTCTAGAAAATCCATGAAAATGAAAGATGTCTTGTATGTCCCAGGACTGAAGAAGAACCTTCTTTCTATTTCAGCCTTAGACAAGAAAGGCTTCAAAATTGCCTTTGTAGATGGAAGAGTCCTCATGTAGACAAAAGGAAAAACCATAGATGATGCAGTAGAAATTGGAGTTGAAGAAGGAGGACTTTACAAACTGAAGGGACATGCAGATTCAGCATTAGCAACCAGTACCATAAACCCATGTGAGCTATGGCACAAAAGGCTTGCTCATATTCACTACAAAGCTCTACCAATTGTAAGCAAGGTTGTGACTGGTCTACAAGAAATTCAGATAGAACATGATGGAGTGTGTAAAGGATGTGCACAAGGAAAGAATACTAAGAATCCTTATCCAAAAAGTGACAGTAAAGCAAAAGGGATACTAGATATTATCCACTCAGACATATGCAAGCCAATGCAAACGACTTCAATAAGCGAGTATGTTTACTATGCTTCTTTAAATGATGACTACTCCCGCAAGACTTGGATATACTTCTTGAAAAATAAGGATGAAGTGTTTGAAAGGTTTAAGGAATTTAAGGCCCTAGTAGAAAACCTCTCTGAAAATAAAATAAAGATATTGAGGTCAGATAATGGAGGAGAGTTCACATCAAATGAATTCAATGATTACTACAAGGAAGCTGGGATTAAGAGAGAGCTCACCATTCCCTATAATCCACAACAAAATGGTGTGGCGGAAAGAAAGAATAGATCTATCATGGAAGTTGTGAAAGCTATGATACATGATCAAGATCTACCAATGTACCTGTGGGCAGAAGCAGCCAGAACAGCAATATATGTACATAATAGAATCTCCCACAGTGCCCTTGGGAACAAAACTCCAAAAGAAATGTTTTACGGAGAAAAGCCTGAAGTAAGTCACCTAAAGATATTTGGTTGTCCTGTATCCATACACATTCCCAAGGAGAAAAGAACAAAGTTAGATCCTTCAAAAAAGAAGGGATTGTTCGTAGGATATCGTGAGCAATCAAAAGCTTATCGAATCTATATCCGAGGATACCGTCAAATTGAACTTAGCAGAGATGTCACATTTGACGAAGATACAGCCTTCAGAAAGTCAAAGAAAGATAAGGAAGATGAAGAGGAGCATGAAACTCCCAAAGCTACAGAAAGTCCTAAACCGGTTAGGAACGAAGAAGAAGATCAGATGCCTAAGGATCATGATATGACAGAACCTCAATTACCGGAATAATTACCCAGTGAAATGATTTCTTGAAAGAGAAAACTTGCTTGGGCTCGTGATGTAATCGAAGAAGCAAAAAGACATGGTGCCCCAGAAGGAACCATTAGAGAAAGGAAGAAGCCAAAGTCATACCCCAGTTATATGTCTTTGATGAGTGATCTAGTTGATAAAGAACCAACATGTTTTGAAGAAGAAACAAAGCTGAAGGAATGGGTTGATGCAATGATCGAGGAATACCAATCCATCATAAAGAATGATGTATGGGAAATAGTACCAAGACCAAAAGACAAGTAAGTGGTATCCTCGAAATGGATCTTCAAAATGAAGCACTCAATAGATGGTAGTATAAAAAAGTACAAGGCAAGATTCGTAGCTCGCAGGTTCTCCCAGAAAGAAGGAATTGACTATGAAGAGACCTTTGCTCCAGTAGCTAGGTACACTTCAATTAGAACTGTCCTTGCCTTGGCATCCAACATGAAGTGGAAGTTACACGAGATGGATGTAAAGACAGCCTTTGTAAATGGCTTAATAGAAGAAGAAGTTTATATCGAACAACCACAAGGTTTCGAGACTAATGATCGAGAAGCTTATGTATGTAAACTCAAGAAAGCATTGTATGGACTAAAGCAAGCACCCAGAGCAAGGTATGGAAGAATCGATGGATTCCTGATGAGTTTAGGCTTTACTAAGAGTAAAGCAGATTCTAACCTCTACTATAAGATTGAGGGTGATGGACTTATGATACTACTACTATATGTGGATGATTTATTCTTGACAAGGGAAGATAAGCCCATCAAAGAATGTAAGGGCTCGCTGCAGAATTTGAGATGAAAGAACGTGGAATGATGCACTACTTCTAGGTCTTGAAGTATGGCAATATCCAGATGAGATTTTCCTAAACCAAGAAAACTACACAGTAGAAATCCTAAAAAGATTTGGGATGATAGATTGCAAGGCTATGACTACTCCAATGACAACAAATTTGAAACTATTGAATGATGATACTTTAGAAGTTGTAGATGCCACCTTATACAGGCAGATTATTGGTTCACTGATGTACTTAACCAATACAAGACCAAATATATGTTTTGCTATAAACACGCTAAGCCAGTATATGGTGAATCCCAAACATATTCACCTGATAGGAGCAAAACATGTGATGAGGTATCTAAAGGGAATTTTAGATTATGGGCTCAGATATGCATCGAATGGTGAGATTAGATTATATGGGTTCACAGACTCAGATTGGGCAGGAAGTCCTAAAGATAGAAAGAGCACCTCGGGATGTTGTTTTAGTTTGGGATCAGGCATGATCTCATGGTTCAATAGAAAGCAGATCAGTATTGTACTTAGCACAGCGGAAGCTGAATACATTGCAGCATGTTCAGCCTGTAGCGAAGTAGTCTGGCTTCGAAAGATGTTGGCAGGATTATTTGATGCAGAGATAGATGTTATTGATATCCTTTGTGATAATCAGAGTTGTATTAAGATGACAGAAAACCCGGTATTTCATGATAAGTCAAAGCATATTGAAGTTAAATATCATTTCATTCAGGACATGGTTCAAAAAGGAGTTGTAAAGCTCAAGTATGTTCCTAGAGAGGAACAAGTGGCAGATGTGTTAACTAAGCCTCTGGCTCGTGTAAAGTTTGAATACTTTCGAGACAAGCTTGGTGTAGTCCAAAAGGACCTCTCTCGAAAGAGGGAGTGACGGTAGAAGGAAAAAGGATGCAGTGGTGGTAACTTAGACTAGAGTAGGGTAAGTCTGGCTAGGACTGTTGGCCCGAAAGGGTTAGTTAGACGAGGCTTGTTGATCCTAGGGGGATTAGTATGTCTAGCTAGATTAGTTTAACCCAAGTGGGTGTGTAAGCCATGACAAGGCTTGTTGGTTCCCAGGTAGTTCCATCTATCTAACTAGGCTTGTTGGCTCGAAAGGGTTAGTAAGTTAGACAAAATGCCCGGATGGATCCTCCAGAAAACTCACCGTGATGCTGCTCCGAGATAGTTAGAGGGCAAGATGGTTGTTACAGTATTGCTATACTGTTGATTGTTGAAATGTTTGTTTTCAGTATTGTTGTTGAGATGTTTGGTTGAGTATTGTTATGCTGATGATTGATGAGATGTTTGGTCCAGTGTTGTTATACTAATGATTGTTGAGATGTTTGGTTCAATATTGTTATACTGATGATTGTTGAGATGTTTGGTTCAGTATATTTATAATGATGATTGTTGAGATGTTTGGTTTAGTATTGTTGAGATGTTTGGTTCAGTATTGTTATACCGATGATTGCTGAGATGTTTGTTTCATTATACTAATTACTTCAGTATTGATGATTGTTGCGATAGTCTCAATGTTGTTACACTGATGTTTGTTGATTGATGAGATGATTGAGACAATTTTCAGTATTCCTATACCGATATAGCAGATACAGTATTCTCATAATGATGATTGTTGATGATGCTTGATATTGATGGTGATGTTGATGTTCCAGCATCTCTATGTTGGTGATGCAGATGATGATCTAGCATTACAAATGATTTTGTTTTTAGCACTAACATGCTAATGATGTTGTTGTTTCAATATTTCCATATTGATGATGCAGATGTTGATGTTTCAGTATTTACATACTAATGAATCATGATGAAGATGAGGATGTTTCAGTATTTACATACTGATGATGCAGATGATGATGTTTCAGATGATGATGTTACAAGTGATGGTTCAGTGTTTACACACTGATTGATGTGGCAGAAGATGACTCAATATTCACATACTGATGCTATAGAAGATGATCCAAAAGATGTGACAGACGATAATCCAGTATTCACATACTGATGCTATAGAAGATGATCCAGAAGATGATTCAGTATTCATATACTGACATGACAGACGATGATTCAGTATTCACATATTGATGCTACAAAAGATGATCCAAAAGATGATAGAAGATGATTGAACACGTACAAAAGATAATTCAGTATTCACATACTGAGATTGCAGAAGATGATCCAGCTGAGATCGATGATGAAGATGTATGATGATGTTCCAAAACTTCCTATGACATTAAGAGTCTCACCAGTCAGTTGTACAATTGTAGTAGTAGCAGTTGCTACTACGGTTGAATACCTTCCTAATTAAGAGGGAGCGTTAAAGTTTTGTAACTTCAGAAGATATTCCAGATGTATTGATTGTATTCCTCCTTCTTCGGGAGATGAGTTTGGTCTTGTTAGTGTCATTGAAAGAATCAATGTAAACCTTTGGATGTAAGTCGGGTCAATAGTACCCAAGTGTCAATATAATAAATGTTATTTGTGGTGTCCAGTTGGACAAGTCGGCCCAGTCAATTAGAGAAGTCGGCCCTGTTAGGTTAGAGGTCAAGCTAACTGAAGAATATAAATAGGGAGGCACTCCCCTTCATTTGTACTCACTCACTCAAGTTGTTTTGCAAGAGAGAGAAGAACTAGTGCGCCAGAAAGAAGTTAGAAGCAGTTGCCTGGGTTTTACACTGCTCTGGTTGAGATCTATACTGAGGAAGTTTTGCGGGGTTTTCTCCCTTGTGGTTTCCCCGAGGAAAATCTTTGTGTTCTTGTGTTCTTATGTTTCTATGCTTGTTGTTCTTTCAGTGATCTTCTAGTGATAATTTGTTTTAAGATATCATCTAAGCAAAATAAGAAAACTTAACAGGTGTCTGGATGCTTCTTCATACGTGGCAGGTTTTGAGTCAATGATGTGACTCATCAAGGCTACATAACTCGAGAACCTCTGAGGTCTTTTGCTTTCCCAGTGGATTCCATGTGGAGCTTCGTGCCCCTCTGCATCGTGCAATGTCTATTGTGCCCAACTAGGTCTTTTCTGGCTTACTACCATATCTGTGGGAGCATCATCTGGCTTAACTAGATCAATGGGACCGATGGGTTCATTCCTTTCTTCAGACTCCCTCTTAACTTCTGGAGGGGGAGATGACATGGGTCACATACTCGCTTAATGAGCTAGAAGACATGGGTCCGCATACATCTGAGTGTACTATCTCCAGTATTCCTTTAGCCTTGCTTTCACTTCTGGGAAATGTCTTCTTTGCATTCTTCCCTTGTGCACATCCCTTGCAAATGCCTTCATGCTTTACCTGGATATCTGGAAGTCCTGAGACTGCTTTGCTTGCAATCGGTAGTGCTCTGTACTTCACGTGTGCAAGCCTTCGGTGCCATAGTTCACTTGGTTCTATTGACTCATGAACCAATGCTTGTTCAGGATGTCCCTTTAGCTTGTACAAGCCACCATCTTGTTCTCCAATCATTATTGCATCATCAATTGTCTTTCCTTTAGGCCACATTAGAACTTGGCCATCGACAAATGCAACTATCATTCCCTTTGCATCTAGTGCAGAGATTGAAAGGAGATCCTTCTTCAATCCTGGAACATATAGCACATCCTTCATATTTAAGGATTTCCCGAAGTCTAACTTGCATGAAGATTCTCCACTCCCTTTTATGGGGTATTGATAATCATCCACAAGTTTCACCTTGTGAGGTGACTCATGCTCAGACATGTTAACAAATGATTCTTTCTATCCAGTCATGTGTTTAGATGCCCCACTATCCACAAGCCAATCATTGCTTCCATGTGAGATAGTGCTCGTAAGCGCTGAGATTAGCACATACTCTTCATCTGAATCATCCTTCTCTCTTCTGAATATTTTGTTTGTTGGTTCGTCATCTTCGGCGGTATCAACATGATGTCTCTTCTTCCTATTGGGACAGTCTCTTGCAATGTGTCCCTTTTCATCACATGTATAGCATCGAATGTTAAAAGGATCTTTTTTGAACTTCTTTTATTTCTTATCCTTCTTCTTCTTGTGATGGTAGTTCTCCTTCTTCTTGAAGTTCTTCCCGGTGTGAACAGTGAGAAGTTGATCTTCAGATGCTCCCGTCTCCTCTTCTCTTGTTATGAACCGAGCTTCTTCTTGTGTGCATTCTTCTCGAAGTCACCTGAAAGAGATCAGTTTCCTTCTTGCACAGATTCCTTGAATGAATGAATCCCATGATCTTGGGAGGCCATTCAAGGTGGTCATCACAATCTCTCCTTCTGCTACATTTTCTTCAAGTGCTTCAAGTTGTTTCTTGATTTGAGCAACCCTTGTGAAGTAGGACTTTATAGTCTCCGAATTCTGTATCTTCACATTCTTTAGTTGGTTCCTCAATTTCATCTTTTGGTTGGATGTGAGCAGTAGACAATTGTTAAAGTTGAATGGACATTCTTCAAATCAACTCATCCAATTGTGAGACACTTCCATTCCATAATGTTCTCTGTCTGTCATGAATGCAAGTGGAATCATGTTTCCCATGTCTAAAAGATCACTATGTTAAAGTCAACAAGTCTTCCCCTTGACCTTAAGCCTTTGTTTCATCACTTCACCCATCACAACTAATTGTCTAAGTCTGTAAGTGAGCATACTTCAGGGGCTTTATAGAAGTTCAATGGTTACTCTAATTTAAGTGTGGTATTTATTTATGTTTATGTACCATTGTCATGCTATTATTGTTTTAAGTTTGGCTACTAACATAATCATGTGAGCGCCATTCATTTATGATGTACTCAGATCATCCAAATTATTACTCGACCTTCATTTTGGGTACTTTGACCATATCAACCAAGTTGACCAAGTCAAACACTGTTCCCAAGGCAGTGACTACAAATAACAACATTCGCTATATTTGTTCCAAACATGCCCAGCAGACATACAGCAGTCTCAGTTTTCAAGATTTGGCCACAGTTTTGAGTATCAATGATTATTATCACTTTATTATTGTTCTAGTCACATTTTTATGATGAGATGCTTATGAGGATGGCGCTCCCTAGGCGCTATAAAGGATCAGTGGGTATGAGTTATCACCAATACCATTCTACCATGTCTCCGGATCCATTTTTGAAGTCAATTTGTCCCAATTTTCAGCTAGCAGGGAGTTACGAGGATTTTATTATTTCCAAAAGTTGTACCGACATAAAAATGGACTATGGAATTGTTGATTAAGTTGTCATTGATGCCAACAATGCCTGGTCATTGATGCCAACAGTGTCTAGTGGAGGCCGTGGTTTTATTGGTCTTGGTGCCCCCTGTGGCGGCCCTGAGAGTCAAGGGTTTGTGTGTGTTGTTTGTATAGTTGTCAGAGTCAAAGGAGTCCTTTCGTGGCTGTCCAAGCCCAAGCTTGAAGCCCTTGGAGGCCTTGGGACAATGGCAAAATCCCTGGTTACCCATTGACTTGGTAGAGTATCCCTAAGATGTATCTTGGTCCAATTTGAGTCCATTAATGTATCTCTTGCTCCTAGTTGTAGTTTGGTTGATGGTCTCTATGCTCGCTTGTACTTATTGTGGTCTCTTGATTGGTTGTCGTTGTGGTAGCTTGGTCCTTGGAGCCCATACAACGTTGATTCGTGCCCTTACACTCTTGCACATGATAAAGCTTGGTCCATATCGTTGATGATAATGTCTTTGGGTCATGGAACCCACACACATGGAGTGCTCTTGCTTGAACTTGATGAAGTCCTTGCTCATAAGCCCATAACCTTGTTGAAGTAGCTTTGAAGCACTTGTATTGTTTGAAGACCTTAGTCTTGGTTACCATGATGAAACCCTTGATGCAAAGGTGAAGCCATTATACTTGCATAGGATATGTTGTTCTCATGATGTCCTTGTACCTTGAAAATATCATTAAAGATTAAAGAAGCCCTTGTTGATGATGGCATGCTTCAAAAAATACATGATGAAGACTTTGCTTGATGGTGATGCCATGATGATATATGGTAACCTTACCTTTGAAGAAGTTCTTGGAACCCACAAAATATGTGGTTTGATAGTCCTTGGAGCCACTACATGCTTTATGATGACTACATACTTGATGATGCCCTTTGTGGATCTTGAAGCCCATTGCACTTAGTTGTAAAAGTTCTTGAACCCACACACATGGCATGTGGACCACTTGATGGACATGGTATTGGTTCATTATAATGATGATGTCCTTGTATCCTTGATAATAATGGTCATGATGATGATCTTGATGTGGTCATGAAGCCCTTGGACATGGTAGTGTTAGATTTTTATCATTTAATCAATATGATCTAGGATCTTGTCTAAGAGAATAACATGCACAGCAATAATCACAAGAGACAAGAGACAAAGAATTTTCCTCGGGAAAACCATAAAGGAGAAAACCCCGCAACTGCCTCAAAGATAGAATGAGCACCAATAGCAAAAGTAAAACCCGAAAACATAAAGATGATCTCCGACAACTGATCTCTCTCACTTGTGCCAGCACTTCATTTCTCACTCATGCGCCTCAATTGAGTGAGTGTATCTAACAAATAGAGAGTCTCACTCTCTATTTATAATAGTTTTCGACTTGACAATTACTTACCAGGGCCAACATCTCTAGGGGAGTCTAATAACCTTAGTGCCCCTCAACTGTGGGGACTTTGCCCCCCTAATCAACAAGGAGGGTTAACCTCAAGTCAATTGTGGGGTCTATTGCCCCGACTTACAACAGAGGGTTAACCTCGTTGACTTTGCATGACTTTATTCTATTAATGACTCTCTCGATAAGAACATTGGGGTACAATGAAATACAAATGATTCCCCCGATAGGAACATCGGGGTACAATATAAGTGAATACATTCTGAAGTTACAAATACATCAACACTCCCTCTTAACTAGGAAGGTATTCTCTTGACACAATTCATCAACACAAGTCTTCTTCTCTGGATCATCATCAAAGTTGGATCATTATCAAAGCTGGATCATCACTGGATGATCATCAAAGCTGGAACATCACTGGATCATCATCATCAAAGCTGGAACATCACTGGATCAAATGGTGCTATCTCTCAATTCTACTCGTCATAGGAAGTTCTACAGAGCCATCCCTTTTTCATGCTGGTTGTAGGCCTAGCCTCCATGTAGGTCTTCATCTTCTTCAGCACTTATATCTGACCATGGGAGGAACACGTCCAGCATCCATGTCAGAAAGGCCCGCCCAGCACTCACATCTGACCATGGGAGGAACACATCCAGCATCCATGTCAAAAAGGCCCAGCACTCACATCTGACCATAGAAGGAACCAATCCTGCATCTATGTCAGAAAGGCTCTACACTTACATCTGACCATGAGAGGAACGCATCCAACATTCATGTCAAAAGGGCGCGGCACTTACATCTGACCATGAGAGGAACACATCCAGCATTCATGTCAGAAGGGCTCTACACTTAGATCTGACCATGAGAGAAACACATCCAGCATTCATGTCAGAAGGGATCTGCACTTACATCTGACCATGAGAGGAACACATCCAGCATTCATGTCAGAAGGGCTCTGCACTTACATCTGACCATGGGAGGAACCAATCCTGCATCCATGTCAGAAGGGCTCACGGACTCATCACTTCCCTTTGGAGGGAACCTCGATCTGGAGAACACCAAGCTTCTCCTTGAAGTATTCAAACTTCACTCTGGCTAATGGCTTGGTCAACACATCAGCTATCTGTTCGTCTATCGCAACATACTGGAGCTTCACTGCTCCTCTCTGCACCATATCCCTGATGTAGTGATATTTGATCTCGATATGCTTCGACTTGTCATGGAACACCGGGTTCTACGACAACTTCACACAACTCTGGTTGTCGCAATATATACAAGTAGCATCCAACTAGAGATCAAACAAATCAAATAGTAGCTTCCTCAGCCACACTGCCTCACAACTAGCTGAACAAGCTGCGACATACTCTGCTTCGGGCTATACTCAGTGCCACGCAGGATTTCTTCCTGCTAAACCAAGAGATTACACCTGATCCCATATTGAAGCACCACCATGAAGTGCTCTTCCTATCAATGGCACTGCCCAATCTGAATCCACATAACCCTCCAGGTTAATCTTATGATTCGTATTATACTTGAGCCCATACTCAACTGTACCCTTCAGGTACCTCAAAATATGCTTTTCAGCAATCAGGTGAACATGTCTCGAATCTGTCAGCAACTAGCTCACTGTGTTCACAGCAAAGCAAATATCTGGTCTTGTATTCGTTAGGTACATCAATGACCCAATCATCTGACGATACATCGTAGCATCAACCGTCTCTAATGAAGCAACATTCAATAGCTTCAGGTTCGATGTCATAGGTGTGGTCATGGCCTTGCAGTCCATCATCCTGAACCTCTTCAGGATCTCCACTACATACTTCCCTTGTCCCAGGGAGATTCCATCCGCATCATGCCACACCTCCATGCCTAGAAAGTAGTGCATCATATCCAATTCCTTCAGCAAGTCTCCTTCTTGCAACTTTAATGAGTTCCTCTTTTCAGTCAAGGACAAGTCATCGACATATAATAGGAGCATCACTGGTTTTCAACCTTGAAGTAAAGGTTGGAATCCGCTTTACTCTCAGTAAATCCTAGAGCCATCAGTAAGCTGTCCATCCTGTCGTACCATGTCGAACCTCAGGATCTTCTGCAGTCACTCCCTCTGAAGTGGAGCACCATTCTCCCTCTTCTTTTCATACTCTATGTATTGAAACATTCTGTACTGGAGTGACAAGTAGCGTCCTCTGCTAATAATATTCTATGTATTCATCTAGGGTCACTGGATACCAAGATCCTCTATCTTGGAAACGTTCTTCTCACACCCATCTGTGAGCTTGTCATCCTCTATAGGCTTTCATCTTCAACCTTGTAGCAAAGGTTAAGATCTTCATCACTCTAGGTGATCTTCAAGCTCCTCATGTATGTGTTATCCCATGGGTGTCTTCTGAGCTCGTACAAGACCTTCTTTAATTTACACACGAGTCTGCCTGTCGTGTGCCTCAACTCCCACTGGATGCAAATGTCTCTTCATAGTCTATGCCTTCTTTCCGTGAGAAGCCTCATGCTACGAATCTTGCCTTGTATCCCACGATGTTTCCATCTACTGCATGCTAGATCTTGTAGATGGACTTCCCTTCAGGTCTCGATACCGCATCCTAGACATCATTCTTCTTGAACCGGTACTCTCCTTCCCTTTCTTCTTGGCTACTTCTTCATAGCTAGAAGGTTCTGCATCAATGATGTTGCTCAACAGTGTTACATAACTGCACTGTGTCTGAGGCCTCTTGAAGTCTCGTCATACTATTCTTCATTTTGTATTAATTCTTGAACTGTCGTCACTTGTTCTTCAAAACGAGTCTCATCCTTCTTTTCTTGTAGGCGATTGTACGGGTTCTTTCCTACAAGTCAAATGCACCAGTTGTATGGTTAGAAGAATTTCATAAGGAATATTCACAATGAAAATTCTTATGCATAAATATATAATCATACAACTATTTTAGCCAGTACAACATTCATCCATATCTCACGGAAACTTTCTAGAAGCCTTCCATCTCTACCAAGACATCATTGAGATTGTGCACTAATCCAATATGTCAACAAAGAGGTTTCATTCTAGATAAGTAGCAATAGAGAGTTATATAGCACCATGAGCTACTTACCCATCACATGCATATTAGTAGTATACTGTCATTAATGCAAACATTCTATCATGCATAATACATCAACTGAATATAAACAAATGCATAACAAAACAATATCATGAAATGACAATTGAATACTTATCTTTATTTGTTTCGTGGGTAGACTCCTTTCAGCTTCATCATCTTCTTTATTCATAACAACATCATTTCTTATCCAAATGCTTAAGATGGATAAGAGGTTCTTCAAGAATTGAGTTCTTCATATTCCTCATCGTTTGAGGGATCTCTTTGAATCGTGAGCACTTAATCTTCAGTTGCTCCCATATTCTCTTCTCTTATTATGGGTCGAGCTTCATCTTGTGTGTGCTCTTCCCAGAGTCTGCTAAAAGTAATCGCTTCCTTCTGGCACACATTCCTCAAATGGATGAATCCCATAATCCTGGGAGGCCATTCAAGGTGGATATCACAACTTCTGCATTCTCCACTTCTCCTTCTACTGCTTCAAGTTGTTCTTTGATTTGAGAGACCCTTGTAAAGTATGACTATATGGTCTCTGCATTATGGATCTTCACATTCTTCAACTGGTTTCTCAAAGTCATCTTTCGATTTATGTTCTTCCCTTCAAATAGCTTGGTCAAGGAATCAAACATCTCTTAGGTGTCTTTAGGGAAGACACTTGTGATATAAGGTGATCCTTGATTGAATCAGCAATGATCTTCTTGGCCTTGACCAAGTTTTTCTTATGTAAGGCTTTAGCCTCATCTCCCTCTGGAACTGAAACCTCTCCACTTATGTAGGTGTCCAATTCATTTTCTTCAAGAACTAGTGAAAACTTATACTTCCATGCTCGGAAGTTTTCAGCTTCACCAAGCTTGTCATCAAGCTGGTGTGATAGGTCATTTTGAAATGAGAACCTCAAATGTAAATAGCAAAAGATTAGATCTTACCGATTTGACGTGTCCTTCCTGGTTCCGAATCTGGCTGATCTAGGGTTTGTCAGGAAAACCCTAATTTTCAAAACTTGGAATCTTTCAGATCTAATTGGATAGAAATATGGGCCTCTTCAAGGCGAGTTGTACAATGTACTCCTTTTCTGAAAACAGTGGAGGGAAGCTCCTGGAACAATAAGCCCTAGTTTTTCAATTTCCTCTGCAGAAATGCCTGATATTGATTCTGCGGTATCTCCGAAAGTACTGCTCCTCTGTGTCTGAAATTTCATACTGAGGTAACATCGTCTATCCTCTTTCCAACATCAAATGTTTGACCGGAATCGGTTTTACCAATTGGGACTTATGAGATTTTTCCCAAGGTGACTTATTTCAGGACTGTTCAGCATAGCAAACTTGTACGGACTTCCACGTGTCACTGTTTCAACTTCGGGGTCTGAAACTTTTACCACAGAAAGTACAGTTCGTGCCCTATCTGGAACATCTTGCGAAATTTCATTTGGACCTTTGTAGGCCGAGATATAGCAATTCTCCCTAAGTGTCCTGTTTAGGGATGAATCCTGGAAGAGGCTGGAACCCTGGCTTGGAGGAATCATATCTCCCAGAATATAGTGAATCTGAGGCTGAAATTTTTACACAGGGTACATCAGGATTTTATCTTCGACCTGTGAAAATTTTGGCTCTTGAGCCTTCTTCAATCCCAAGATATAGCGAATGTACCAAAACTACCAGTTTTAGTATTTTAGGGTTTTTCAGGCCCGAGGTCAAATTAGGGTTTGACTTTCCCGGAGTTTTACCCAACCAAAAATCTCGACCTTGGTCTCTAAATTTTGATTTTGAGGAGGAGAGCAATCATATACTGGGCTCACTCAAAAATTCCACTTTTGTGAAAAGCCCTAATTTCTCGATGCAGAAACTGAAAATGCCCGGAATCAAATTCTGCTTCAACAGAAAGATGCGCCCTTCAATGGAGAGTTAGCCTAACCTCCTTTTGTTGATGATCTATGGAGAGAGACCCAAAAAATAAGAAGCCCTAGCTTCTGCAACTGTACAATGTCTTCTTCTCAGGTTAGCTTTGATACCATGTTAGATTTTTATCATTTAATCAATATGATCTAGGATCTTATCTGAGAGAATAGAATGCACAACAATAATCACAAGAGACAAGAGACACAAAGAATTTTCCTCGAGGAAACCATAAAGGCGAAAACCCCGCAACTTCCTCAAAGATAGAATGAGCACCAATAGCAAAAGTAAAACCCGAAAACATAAAGATGATCTCTGACAACTGATCTCTCTCACTTGTGCCAGCACTTCATTTCACTCATGCGCCTCAGTTGAGTGAGTGTATCTAACAAATAGAGAGTCTCACTCTCTATTTATACTAGTTTCCGACTTGACAACTACTTACCAGGGCCGACATCTCTAGGAGATTCTAATAACCCTAGTGCCCCTCAACTGTGGGGACTTTGCCCCCCTGATCAACAAGGAGGGTTAACCTCAACTCAATTGTGGGTTCTATTACCCCGACTTACAACGGAGGGCTAACCTCATTGACTTTGCATGACTTTATTATATTAATGACTCTTCCGATAGGAACATCAAGGTACAATGAAATACAAATGATTCTCCCGATAGGAACATCTGGGTACAATATAAGTGAATACATTCTGAAGTTACAAATACATCAACAGGTAGTATGTCTTTGATATCCTTGATGTTGACTTATGATGATAGAGCCCACATAGCCCTCAAAGAAGTCCTCTTGCTTGATGATGATGAAGTCATATGATAATGAAACCCTTGTGCATGGCCTTAAAACCCTTATAAATGCTTGAATAAACATTCAAAAAGTTATCAAGTCAATTTCTGATGTCCTGCACAAATTGAAGAAAAGAAGGGTAAAAGACCAAGTAATTGCAAATAAGCCCATCATAGGGAGATAGTCCTCATCGTGGAGCATCTCCTAACTCCTCACGGTTGAAGAGATTTTAATTTTTAAAGTTGTCATGACAAATTTACCTCCTCTTTTGGGTCAAACAACCAAACAAAAAGCAATTACTTTAATTAATTATTAATTTGTTATTTAAATGTAGACATAGTCAATTAAAAATTGTAATTTTGTGTATAAATAGAAGATCAAACATTTCATTTATTCATCAATCAAGTCCTTTTTTGGTATTTCGCAACTCTTGGAGAAAAGTGCAAAACTTTGTGAAGGAGAGATTTTTGGACATCTTTGAGGATTGAATAGATTCACTAAAATTGGCATAACTTTCTCATACGGAACCAAAATTACAAAATTCTTGGCTCGTTGGAAAGCTTGTTGCGAGGGTTATGTGATGACATGATATAGAGCTTCCTTTGGTTTGTCTATTGTTTCTTCATCTTGTGATCTTCAAAAAGGTATGGTTCATGCTTATGGGTTTCTCTTGTGATGGCACATGTCTCTCATGGATAGAGTTCCACTTTGATCTTAGTATGTGAGACTCTATATTGGTATATCTATTTGAAGTTATTGAATATGTTATGGATGCGATGGTGATGGTTATCTTGGCATTTATCTTGATGTGATCTTGATATAGAACTTGATAATTATCTTGGATATTGTTGGCATATATCTTGGTGTTCATCTTGATTGTTGTATAGTGTAGTATTGAATGAGAAATTGACATGTAAGTAATAGATCTTGTGAGTGATTTATTTGATCAACCTAAGCGTTTTCTTTGAAAACTAATTTGACAAGTGTTGATCATTGTGTCTTTGACCTAAGTGGAGTTGGACTGTTAATGACAACCTTTGACAGTATTGTAAGTGACCATTTGCTTGATATTTGTTTGATTTGTTGACTTGATTTGAGTGGAGTGAAAAATGATTTTGTGTCGAAGAGTTTATGAGATTGATTGAGTTTGACATAGTTGGTTAAGTCTTTTATCTTCTTGGTTGAGGTTAGTTGGTTGAGGTTTATCATGTTTAACTGTCAAGTCTTCCTTGACTGTGATTGAGGTTGGTTGTGGTGTCATTGAGTTGAGTGTGATTGGACAAAGTTTGGTTGAACGTATGTGAAGTCTCTTGGTTGCTCAAATGTGTCTCTTACGTGATGAACTAGGCCAAGTAAGAAGGGTTGGTTGACTGTCAGAGCACTTGATTAGATTAACACAAGTATATGATTAATTTGGCACAGGTACACAAGAAGCTTGGTACAGGTTGGTTCAATTGAGCAGGATTGGCACAGGTTGCGTTATGTGCAGTTGGTCCGACTCACACTAGATGAGTTGTATGAGCAGTTGGTTTGACTCACGTGGACTGAGTTTGGTGAGCAGTTGGTTTGACTCACGTGGACTGAGTTTGGTGAGCAGTTGGTTAAACTCGGATTGACTGAGTCGGATGACATGAGCAACAGATTGATTAGATAGATTGTTTTGCACAGCTTGTTGGTACAGGTGTGGTGCAATGGTCAGTTGATGAGAAGTGGTCATATGATGAGCAGTGATAGTTGATGAGTAGTGGTCAGTAGTAACAATTGATGAGTAGTGGTCAGCAGTGACAGTTGTTGTGCAATGTGGTGTAGGTTGAGCAGTGTGGTGCAGTGTAGCACAGGTGTTTATTAGCTGGTCCGCAGGATCAGTGCAGTCGTGGTTCAGCACTTTCTATCTTCATATCAGGGTGGCAGGACGGGGCAAGGAAATCTAGAGATCTAGGGCTTCCTTAAGGTTGTAGCCTATAAATCAGGGGGTTGTAACTCCCTTCCAGTTGTAGTTGGAGAATTGAAGTCATTGTAACAAGGGGGTTGTTGCCTTCTTCCAGTTATTGCTGGAAAACTATTATTATAAAGGATTTCGTGGTTTTTCTCCCAGGGCTTGGGTTTCCACGTAAAAATATTGTGTATTGTGTTTTGATATGCTTCCTATGTGATGATGATACGATGATATGTGATGATGAGTTATAATTGTTGATATAATGATAATAACGTACTCTGCATAATATTGAATAAGTTGTTGATGATTGTTAACGTTGAAAAAGTAACAAAATCTATACACACTGTTCACCCCCCCCCCNTTGCTTGAGGAAATCGATTTGGCTAGGATGGTCAAGGATATGGCTTGGAAATTATTTTTGATGATTTAGTATGGCTCTACGGATCATTTTACACCAGTTACACTCAACATGGGGTCCTAGATTATTTTATTTGCTCATTTAGGGAGGATATCCCCCATGGGGCACCCCTCACCTGGGCACATGATGTATTCACTTGTCATATCTTATGTTATGTTGTTAAGGTGGCTCCTAGGGTGATTTGTGCCCCTAGGTGACCCCTTTCTTATGTACCACATGATTATATCTTATGTTATGATGTATTTCACCTCACGAAGGCATCATTGGGGAAAGAATGCACCCCCCTTTGATGTAGTCATGTTGATCCATGTACGTAGAACAAAATTAAAAGATCTCCACCGTTGATGATGTTTTAATCTCAATCGTTGGATTCATTTGGTTAGAATGTGAACACACTCTAAATCTATTTAAGAGATGTGATCCCCTCATTGTATCCCATCGAGAAATTTGGCTCTTGGCTTTTGGAATAGAGAAAACTTTTGGCAAAAATTCTTGGGTCTGTTATGTGGAATGTTCTTGGTTCGTGATTGCGATATCTTACACTGTAAACTCTTGGGAATTTATTGGTGAATATCTTGGCATGCATTGGTTGTGATCTTTCTAGCAGGGTAGCAACTTGGAGAGAGGGGTGCATTGTTGGGGACGTGCCTTCTTTTTCTCTTCCGTGGTTTGACAAGGAGTTGTCTATTGTGCAGTGTTGTCAATTGATATGCTCTTTTACCTTGTTAGGATCGTATTTTTTTCTTGTTCCGCAAATTGATCTCAGTTGTTTGTTTGGCAAAAGAGGGGCGCATTGGTCACTTGAGCAATTTGGCAAAAGCTTGGATCTTGACCGGATCTTCACCAATTGGGCATTACTTCGTAAGAGTGTCACAATCTTGGCATTTGCCAACTCCCAGGTACGTTTTGCTTTTAGTTTTCTCTAGTTTTAATTTCCAATCCACCTGGCAAATTAAAAACAATTAAAACCCTAACTTTGAAACCTTCAACTCTTAGATCTATAGGTTCTAGTTTGCAGCTGGTAATCAAACTTAAAACCCACTTTGGATATAATTCAAAAGCCTTAGGTTTAAATTTTTATGACCATCAAACTCCATTTTCCCACTCAAAGCACTGGTCTATCTTGGGTAGGGGCACCCTCCTTGGGTGAAGTGGCTATCTTTCATTCTATAAACTGGGTATTGCTAAAATTACCTTTAATTGCCTAATTGTTCATCTAGCAATTAAATCTTGTGCCTGATTTTATTAAATTAGGCCTTTTTTCCCCTAGATCTGATTTTCACGCATAAAACTCTAGGGTAAATTGGGACTTTTCATCTAGGCACACATTTTCTCTTAGTAATTCTTTGAATCTCTAATTAACCATTAGACTAAGAGATCTAATCAAGATACCTTGAATTATCCACCTTCATTCAACATTTATAGGGTTATCTTGGTTATAGGGACGCCCCCTAGACTTGGTCATTCACCTAGTCTAAAGTGTCGATAGCTTTGGTTTGTGTGACAACTAACTTATTTCAGAGGCCTTAGCTTCCATAGGTCACAACTTTGGTTGCCTTCCCTCTACCTTCCTGAATAGGATCATCTAAAGGGGCAACTACAATATTTGTGATAACAGGTTCATCCTGTTCAATCTATCTTGTTGCTCCTGTCGTCGGTGCATCTAGAAATTTCGGCACTATGGATCCAGGTGGTTCTTTGTACTCGTGGTCAGTTTTGAGGGTTGGTGCAAGATCTAATCACCTCCACATGAAGTCTCATGGTGTTCCTATCTCCCTCTAAAGATCCACTACTGCTGCCCTCACCATTTTTGTTCCAAAAGCATAGGTTGCCAACTTGCCCATAAAGTTCCTTGTCTCCCTTTAGCCCTTGGTCATATCCTTTAAGGCATGCAAGAGGCCTTTAACGAACATATCCTCTTTTTCCTCTATGTGGTCCTCTACCTAAAACAACTTCCTGATTCCCTTACATCCCTGGTTCAACTTCTTCCTGAACTTTCTTATCTGGATCCTGTTCTTCTTCCCTATCACATTCCCTGCTTCTAAACCTTCTCCTTCTGTAAGTTATATTCTGTTGAACCTCAACATTCATTTACCTTACTTCAAAGCCCCACAGTTGTTAGTAATCATGCTCTGATACCAATGTAGTGTTCCCAACCAATTTAAACCCCAAAAATTCTTCCCAAAGAGGATCCTAATGCGGTTTAGTTGCTCAATGTTTAAACTGTTATAGCTTACAAATCGGATTTAAAGCACTGTCTAGTAGAGGTCTTTTATTTAACAGTTGATACTAGATAGTTTAGATGTTGTAGCCTCTTTACGCGTCTTAACCACTGACTGTTCGCTGAGTTAACTTTGGGAATGTTTCATGGAGATACAAGGTCTTGTTGTTTACAATGATAGGGTGTTTTAGCAACAATAACAAGCAGCATGTATTCATTCACACATAATATAGGCCACGAGAAACAGTACTTGCAGCATTAACAATAAGCCAACTCACCCACAAAATAGAGTTGATATATATTAAAAGAGAGGATTATTTTACATGCCTGAGATACCAACAACAAATTTTGAGAATATCACTTTACACCCCAATGGAAACTTCCTGATGTTGTTAGTGTCAATTAGCAACTATAACACAAGAACTCGAACCTGTTGTAAATGTCCACCGAAAAGGACGCCTTTCCCAAAATTTTGTAGCAGTTCATTTGCCATTAAATCATGCTCAATTCAGATCTAACTTCGAATATGTCACAAGGATCTTCAACAATCATCATAGATGGAGTAGAATGTCAATGCAAGTTGTTGATATATGTATGTTCTTTCATTTCAATGGACAGTCTGGAGCATACTAAGTCAAGTCCCTTCCTATGGTAGCAAAGATAAATGCAATACTGGAAATAGTGGGAAATGAAACTCGCCCTTCATAAGAAAACAATAGCTACGCCCTCCACTGAATGACAATAAAACCCAATGTGCCCTCTCTTCCTGGAGCAGACTGACAACACTGGATACGCCCTTCCTTCACCACTTATTTGCCACAAGCACAAGTAAACAACAAGTGCACCCTGTTGCAAATGATGGTCACCAACTGGTGAATGCACCCTTCTTGGAAACCTTGAAATGTAAGCTTTTTCGTCTCAGAACAAAAGAAATCATGTAATTTCACTGATGGCAATGAAGTACAGTAGAGAAATCTAAGTGATTTCTCCTCCTTCACTAGCTAGGGAGGAATCTTTCACCCTCGAAACCAGTCACACAAGTAAGAGTTTTCTCAAACACTAGCTCAAATGCTCAAAGAGCTCTCCAAAGCTTTCTTCTCCAAAATGAAAGTGTCGAATGAAGCGAGAACCCCTCAATTCCCCTTTTTATATTTCTTTGCTCTCCTTTACTTTATTATTTTTATTTTAATAGTCACTTTTTCTATGCTATCCACTTTATAATTTTAAAGTGGCTTAATTTCCCTTTTTTGTGGTCTCATGACCCTGATCACCCACCTTTAGGCCATTTAATTCCCTGTGTTAATTTTTCCGCTCGAACCTACGGGAACTAGATAGGTTAGTAAAATGGCCCTGTCACGTGGTACCAGCACCAGCGCACCTTCAAATATGTGCCCAGGAAGAGAGGGTCATTTTTTTCAGGACTATGACGAGTGTTACCAGCACTTTCTGAGAGCTGGTTATGGTCAGACCCTTTGGTCCTTCCTTTAGGAGTACTATGGCTTAGTGGCACTGCTTACTGACCTTTGTTGGTGTTTTTAACCCTAGGGTTGGTGTCTCGAGCTCCTAGGGGCAGGTCATTGGATCACATGACCACCCACTTGTTTTCTACTCCGTTGAGAGTTCTTTCAGCTATGAGGCTATTGCTTCCTTCTTCAAGTCACTTGACACACCCTTCCTAGTCCTCTTTCAGCATAGTGCCCTCCTTCCTTAGGCATTTTCAAGTGATGATGTCATCATCTCGTCCAAGTGGTACTGCTTGATTTGGGGGGGGCGTTGAGGGATAATCAACATTGTTGGGGTTAGATGGGGCATGACATCCCCCCTGCTTACTCCAGCCTTCAATTCAAAGTAATTTGCTCATTTTTAGCTATTTTAGTCATTTTTTGGTAAACTCTGGGGAAAATGCCCCAAGTTACCCACAAATTTGATTATTTTATATTATTTTATGTTGTAATTTTAAGTTGACATTTTATAATTTCAAATTGACATTTTAGGGCATGTCGGCCTAGTTTATTTGTAAAAGTGAGTGTGAGAACATGTAAATAGATCCCCTCACTTCATTTTTAAATCACAACTTATGGGACAAAACTTCATTATGTTACTTTTTTACCCAAGATAGTCTCTTGGAGTGATGCGCACCTCTTGGATGGTTTTTCTCTTGCTCTTGTGGATGAAATTGGATGCTCTCTCTGGTTTGCTAATGCTTTGTGGATGCTAGAATGGTTAGAAGAACTCATGTTCAAGTGAGTCTACTCCATTTTTAGTCTTGCTTGATGAATGGTAAATCTTGCTTCTTGAATGATTCAATGGTAGCCCTAGGGCTGCATTCTCTTTGAATAGGGCCTTTTATCTACTTTCATCCCCTTAGCATAGTAAAAAACGCTCCTAAGAGGAGGTTTTTACGAAGTTTAGCCTTAGATCTCCAACTTTGCCCTAGTTTAGGCTCTTGAAACGAACCTTAGAAGTTGTTTCAAGAAGCCCTAATCTAGTTGACAAGGAGAAAGAACTCCAAGAGGAAGGTGACCAACCTTCCTCTAGGCTAGGGTTTAAGGGTAATAACCACAAAAACCCTAAGTTGTCACTCTTTTATCAAATTTTTCTGCATATGCATATGTAAATTTGCATTTTCATGGTAGAATTAGGGTTAGAATTAGGTCTGCAATTTTATGACTGAAACCCTAGAAAAAATTTTAAAAAAACAAATTTTGGGCCTCCCTCCTACAAATTCAGTCTGCCTTCTTTAGCTCTAAAAACCATAGGGCGAAATTTTAGGAAGCCCTAAAATCTTAAAAATATAAAAAATTCCTAAAAACTACTAAAAATCGGACCTAAAATAGTCCTATATTAGTCCTAAACCCTTCCTAAAAGCCCTAGCTATATCCCCTTCTCTTCTTCCCCTACCCTTGGCCTGCTGCTCTAGGTCTGCTACAGACCTTGGTCACCTTTTCCCCTTATTCCCCCACATCCTACCTCAAAAGGGTCTCGGGCCTCTTTCCTAAGATCTGTCCTAGCCACAGGCCCTCATAAAACAACCCTTTAAAGGTTGTAGCAGCACTAGGACTGCTCACTTACAGTCATACTCAGGTTTGCAAACTTTTAGCAAACCTCTTTCCACCTCCCAACAACCTTTACACCTGCAAAGGACACCACAAAACACATCAAAACTTGGGTTCAAAGTTAGTTAATTATGCTCTGGATTGGTATAAAATGAAGGCTGATAAAAAGGGTTGATCTTAACTCTGTTATACATGCATATCAGACTTGCTTGCTTTGTTAATACTATGGATAACTACTCTCACTGCTGATCATTGTTTGAACACCAATAGTTGCTATAAATTTTGGTCATTTGCAAACTATTCATTTTCATCCACTGCTGGTAAATTACATTTTTTGTTGCACAAGGAATTGGCTTATAAACTAGATTGTTCATCATTGAAACACTGTTTGGATAAGCATATTGGGTCTAATTTGTTACACAATGAATGTTGATGCTTACTTCACTTAGATGTTGATACATTGGTTTTATAAATGTTCGGGTATATATAGTATATATATTTCACACTTGAAATGAATGACATAAGGCACTGGTCACTAACTCTTTGCATAGAAGACATAGTTTAGCGTCTTGAGTGTTTCTTACAGATTTGCAACAGGGGCTCTCCCCTTGTAGGTTCCAACTCTCCAAAGCAGTTTAGAGGAGTGACTGAGGTGACAGTGGTCACTTTCTCCTACATTGTTTATCGGTGACTAGCCCTCCTAGTTCATCTAGTAACAAGTCCCAAGGTGCGGTCATGGGGACAGGGACATTACATAAACTTTCTAACTAAAACTAAACTAGGTATTTATATTATTTACAAATACCTAGTTTAGTTACATAGTCCCTACATATTACATTTCCAACATCCCACCCCCCTTAATCTAAAGGGGTGTTTGTGAATTCAAGCATCTTTTTTAACTTCTCGTGCTTTTCTCTTCCAAGTCATTTGGGGGAGATGTTTGCAATTTGCTCACTTGTGGAACAATGTCTCAAATGAATGGCATTGGCCTCGACATGATATCGAATCATATGGTACTTTGTGTTGATGTCCTTAGTTCAATCATGGAATCTGGATTCTTAGCTAACTTGAATGCAAAAAGTGTTGCCAACTAGTAAAGGAGTAGAATTCACTTGTTTATCCTGCAAATCTTCAAGTATCTTCCTAAGCCACACAATCTCCTTTTATCGCTTCTGCAACAGCCACATATTTTTCCTTTGTTGAGTAATCTATTGGAACAGACTACTTGCATGATCATCGGGAGACAATTGTTCATCCAAGAATCATGTGGTATCCTAAAGTAGACACTACATTCAATTTGTCACCGTCAAAGCCTGAATCAGAATATCCAATCGATTTGAAGTCAACCACCTTAAATTATTTGAGTCCAAAGTCTAAAGTCCCCTTCAAGTATCTTAGAACTCTTTTGTAGTAGATCAATGTCCTTTGCAAGGTTTTTGCGTAAATCTGGAAAGGATCCCAACATCAAATGAAATATCTGGTCTAGTAGTGGTAAGGTAAATAAGAGTCAAGACCCCGCAAGTTGTTTGTACTTGGTTGCATCCTCAAATTCATTTCCTTCTTTTGATGTGAGCTTCAAATTCTATTCCATTAGAGTAGAGAGAGGGTTACATTCTGTCATGCCAAGCTTGTTCAACAACTCTCCAATGTACTTATTCTAGGAGATGAATATGTACTTTGGTTTCTGAGTCACTTCAATTCCCAAGTATTAGTGAAGATGTCCCAAATTTGTCATCTCAAAGCCTTTCTTCAATTCTTTCTTTTTGGATTCAATGTGGCTTTCATTGTTCCCTGTCGTCAATAAATCAGCAACATATACTACATGATATACAGCAAATATTCCAATTTTCTTGAAAAACAATGTTGCATCATCAAGATTAAAGTGTTTGAAATTTAATTTCAAAAGATGCTCAATTAGCTTTCCCTACCATGCGTGAGGTGCTTGTTTTAGGCCATATAAAGACTTGATGAGTTTGCATACTTTTTGTTCGTGTTCCTTCACAACAAAACCTTCTGGTTGAGACATGAATACATTCTCTTTCAAGCCTCCATTCAAGAAAGCAGTCTTCACATTGATTTGATGAACATTCCACCCATTTTGTGCAACCAAAGCTAATAGAGTATAGATGGTAGCCCATTTGGCTATGGGGGAAAAATCCTCCTCATAGTCAATGCCTTCTTGTGCAAAATATTTTACCACAAGCCTCACCTTCTGCTTGTCAAGTGAGCCATCTAATATGCACGTGTTCTTGCAAACCCACTTGCATCCAATTAGTTTGGTTCCAAATGGAGAGTCCATCAACTACCATGTCCCATTCTAGATGAGAGCATCATATTCATTCTACATGGCTTCTTTTTACTCATCATGAGAAGCAACCTCTTTAAAGGATATTGGTTCAATGTTAGCAAATAAATTCAATTCACAATCATATGAAACATCCATATCATCTACATCACCTAAATATGGTTCATCTGCATCTCTTCCATCTTCTTGTCTTGTCAAACTTTTGGTTCCTGTCTTTCCAACTTCAAGATGAACACTTTCAAGTGTCTTCGTGACCCACTTTGGAACTTTCTTTGAGGGTCTAGTTTGCTCAATTGGTGGTGCTTCATTCTCTTCGAGATTCAATCTTCCAATCCTCTCAATCACATCATCTAATTGAACCTCCTATTCTGGTGAAATGGAAGGAACTTCTTCATGAGAGGAAGATGGTGTTGCAAAAAGAGATTCTAAAGATTGATCCAAGATAGCGATCCCCCCTTCAAGATGTGAAATTTCCTTATCAAATTCATGAAATGTCTTTACATGGGTAAATTTATCCAGACAATCAAGCTACCTCTAAAAAATTGCATCTTTGGAATGCATAAATCTTTGTTTACCCTATCATAAAGACAATATGCCTTGGTGTTGTTTGAGTACCCCAAGAAGATGCACTTTCAACTCCTTGCACCAAGCTTGTTTCTGTGTTCCCTTGGAATTAAGGCATAACAAGTGGAACCAATGACCCTAAGATGCCTCACAAAAGGAATGCAACCATACCACATTTCATATGGAGTCTTGTTGGTAAGGGCATGAGATAGACTTTTGTTCCTCAAAAAGATTACACACAAAACTACATCAACCCAAAAAATCCATTCCACATTCTTGAGAAAAAGAATGGAGGGTACCATATTCAAGAGTGTTTTGTTCATTCTTTCTGATACACCATTCTACTAAGGATTATATGGAACAATGCTTTGATGCATAATGCCATGTTGACGAAGGGTGTCAATAAGAGATTGTGCTTCATTCTCAATCTATGTTGCACGAGGACCCGTCCCCCCTAAAATTTCATCCGTTCCCTGCGTTCTGGCGTTCCGGGGACTTTGGAACTCCTCAGAAACGTCTCTAAATGGTCGGGGACTCCATTGGGGACTTGGGGATTTTTTTGCTGTACCCTAAACGTACCCCAAAAAATAGGGGACTTTTCGAGGACGTCCCCGAAGTCCCTAGACCAATCGGGGACCCACGCGTCCCCTTTCCTGTACATTAAAAAAGTAGTTTAAAAAAATTAAAATTTAAAAATTTAAAAACTTAAAACCCTACCCTTCATTTATGCTTAGATAGACTCTTCCTTTTGCATATGAATTTCAAGTTTTAAACTTTAAAGACTAAAATATTTATGTGATTACATTTGTAGACTTTAGTCTTTTATGTTTCATGAATGATTCATAACTCTTAACTTTTAAATTGAAATTGAAATTTTTATATTTTTGAATTTTTCAGTTTTTTATAAAGTTTACATGACAGATATTTTAATTTCATGCTGCAATCATGTTCTGATTTTTCATTTTTATGACTCATTTATCTCAATCAAACGCTGCAAACATTTATGTTTTAATGTTTCAATGTTTCATTGTTTTATGATAAAAATTCATGGAAGCTATTTTAATATTCTGCTGCAAAGATTTTTTATTTTATGATTTATCTCAATGTAAATAATTTTTATTTTTAATTAAATATATATTATTTTTAAATTTTATATTATATAATTTCCGTCCCCAACCTGCCGTCCCCTAAAAAATTGGGAGTGTGCTCTAGCCGTCCCGGAAACTCGTCCCTGTGTCCCCTGCGTCCCCCCGTCCCAAAGACCAGTGCAACATAGTTCTCAATCTATACATGAAATTTTTTTAATGTTTTAAATGCCTCAGATTTTTGCTTCAATAAATAATAGTGTTGCAAACATCGATGCAGCGAAAAAATCGGCAAGATCCAGGAAACATCGTTTCGGAATATCTCGGCAAACATCAGCGATAAATCGGCAAATTTACAAAATAAAAAATAAAAATAAAATAAAATAGTATATATATATATATATTTCAAATTTTAAAATCTCGGGATAAATTGGGAAAAAATCGGCAATATCTCACGAAAAAATCAGCTTAGAAAACAACGGCAATATCTCGGGATAAATTGGGAAAAAATCGGTGATATCTCGGAAAAAAATCAGCCCAATTTTTTCAGCGACTTGTTGAGAAAAAATCGGCGAGCTGAAAAACTCGCGACTTCTCGAAACATCGTGATTTCTCAGCCGATGTTTGCAACACTGATAAATAAACCAACACATCCTAGTGTAATCATCGATAAAAGTCATGAGATATTTATTATCATTTGCAAAAGCAATACGAATGGGGCCACAAAAGTCAAACTGTATCAACTCTAATTTCCTACATGCTCTGGAGTGTCTCAACAACCTGAATGAAGACCCTACCACAGATCTTGTCAAGCTGTTTGAGAAAGGAGAGAGAACAGCCCCAATTGGTCCCCTCCTCCTCAGTACCAGAATAATAAATTTCCACAACGTGTACTTTCCCTTGCCATATCCAAGCATATAAGCCTCAAGAAGAACCTGAGCATGGCAATGAAGGTTGGAGGCTAGACATCCCAGACCCTCAATCAGCTAATGATGGGTGGAGGCCCGACCCAGAGGGAACCATGATGATCCCCCACCAGATGCCAGCTTTATCCCCACTGGAGCTTGAGTTATGAGCATCCATGCCCGTTCCTCTTTGTGTGCCGGAATGCTAGACTTAATATTTCCCATGGTTTTCTAACAGCTTTGCTTTTATTGTTACTATTATATAACCAAGTGACAATCTTGGTTTTATAGTTCTTGATTGATTTTTGACAGTAGTGTCCACCCAGTTTTGGACCATTGGTAGCTGCATATCAGCCCACTTCCTTTTTTTTCTTTTGGATTTTTCAAATAAAATACTCAAGATGTTCATTATCTGTTTATATCAATAAAGAAAACATTTTATGGAAAAGGAAAACAAAAATCGGTATGTTGACCCTGCTGACAAGTGGTTTAGAATACGAAGATCTCTTTTGGATGCCACCAGGGTGTGCATGTTCCCTGGGCCTTTCAGGGTCGGGGGTGCTTAAGGTCGTTAGATGTTAATTTCTCCAATTAACAGAAGTATCATCATTCACCCAAAAACAGCAATTCCAGAAAAATGCTAAAAACAGAGAAAACCTATTTACCTGAGCCCTAACACGACAATGAGGAATATAAAACACAATTGTCTAACACAATCCTAACATACCAGTATTGAATGAGCCAAGAACAAGAATTATGAAAGAAGGTGTTAAAGTCTGAATAACCAAAATACAACGGAGGAATAACAAAAGGGAAGCTAAATGGGTGATTGAAAATACCTCTTTTGTGCAGACATGGGAGAAAGTTTTTGGGGAATGGTGTAGGTAAAACTCCTGTTGCGGTTGCTCTTATTCGTGAGGTCCTTCAATGTCATCACCTGCTGCGTAGACAACAACAATTCATAGTTTTCCAACGTGTTCTCGTTGTCGTCTGGGGCATCTTCAGGCAATCCATATAGCTCTAGAAGAGAGGTCCCTGCATTCACTATTTCGATTCTTTCAATAGCCTTTGGGGGGTCTGTGTGCAGAATCAACCATGCCTCTTCTGAGGGCTCATTGGTTTGCCAAATCCTGTACAATTCTTCCACTACCACATTCTCTGCCTTGTGCACAGGAGATTCCGATGAACAGGACTGTACTGTCCACTCTCTACCCATTGCAATTCTCTCCAAATAAACCGACCATCACCAACGCTCTCAGTCTCGGTTTTGATTGATAGCTTGATATATATTTATGGTTATCATCTCTGGCATTGGAAAGACAAATATAATGGGCACGCACAACTCCTTTATGGCCGCAGTGGGAGTAAAAGGTAAAAGAAAAATTATTAATTTAATTAAGTAGTTTAAGTTACGTGGGGAGGTTCAATTGCACTTCTGGTAATTTAATCCTATGAAGTCTTTAATATTCAAACAAGAGCCACGTGGTGGCAATGTTCTCAACATTGTCACATGTTGTTGCAAGTTAACTTGAAAGTAAATTAGCAATTTTACACTAGTGATAGAGCTTCTTGATATTTTAAGTTTGCAAATTGTAAAAAATCACAACAAAAAAACCTCAATTATATAGTTATAAATCTATCATTCAAATCATATCTTAAAACAAGCCCTTGGAATTATGAGGGACGAGAATGCCATTGAAAAGAGCCACAAAGTGGCAATGTCCAAAACATTGCAATAGCAATGGTTGGTTGTTTGTAATTGCAAACAACTCCATTGCATAGTAGAAGGGATCAGATTTAAAAGAAGTAATAGTATTATGTACTTGATTGAAATGAAGTAGCATAATTATCTAAATTTTATAAATAAATAAATTAAAAACAAATTAAAAAGACAACACATTTGCAATAACAACTCTAAAATACTGAAACAAGATCAAAATCTTCCCACAGACGGGATAAACTCCTGGAAAATTCGCCTTGGGAACGCACGGGATTGATTCTCTGAGAACGCCTTGGGAACGTTGATCCCCTCACTGGTTGGAAGATCGATCTGCAGGAAGGCATTGAAGCTGACTGGTTGCTCCTCGATCTGCCCACGCAGGGCTGGATCTGCTAGTGTGCTACCAGGAGGCTACGCTGGCCACTCAGGCTCTGATTGGCCCCCTCTTGAAGGAAGTCGACCATGTGCTGAGTTTGGTTCTGGAAGGGCAGGCTGATGGCGTCAGAGGTGGTTACCTCTGAGAGATCTGATGCCTTCAATCGGCTTTTAGCTTCTCAGTCCCAGAGATCTGGTAAAGGTGAACCTCCGAAATTTGTGAAAAGAATTGAAGATGTGCCAGAAATGGCCCTGCCTCCAGAAGAAACCATCCGGGTTGCCCTCTCTCTGGCTGACCGAGCTTTGATCGGTCAATTCACGGGACTATGGCCTTCGCCAAAAACAACCGATAACTGGATTCAAAGAAACTGGAGACCATTGATCTCAAAAAATGTGGCTTCATACTCTGTCGGAAGAGGTTACTTTCTCTTCGACTTCGAATCTAAGGAGGATAAAGACCTAATCTTCAAGAATGGGCCTTATTTCATGGGGCCGCAGGGCCTCTATCTTAATGGATGGTCCCCGAACTTTGACCCGGAGGCGGACATTCCCAAAGCTGTCCCAGTCTGGGTCAGACTCCCTAATCTCCCTATGCATTGCTGGAATACCAAATCTCTCCGAGTTATTGGGAACGCCCTGGGGAAATACATTGACATGGCTAGCCCCAAGGACCAATTCTCCTGCGCCCGCATCTGTGTGGAAGTGGATCTCGAAGCTGGACTTCCGGAAGCTATCAAATTAACAGTGGGGAACTGGGCTCACTTCCAAAAGCTTGATTATGAACAGCTCCCATTCAAATGCAGAGGCTGTCACGAATATGGTCACTTCATTCGGAATTGCCCCAAAAAGCCTGAGACCCAGCAAACCAAAGCGGATGGATGGCATAGGGTGAACGGGACCAAATCTAAAAATCACTCTGCTGAGGATCCAAAGAAGGGTGAGGGAACTAGATCCACTACCCCCGTTGAAGGATCCCAAGAAATTCCCCCACAAAAACTCATTGATGTAAGGGATGAGTCAAATGAAATCGAAGAAAAATCTAGTAAGGGAGACAGTAAGGAATCTGGAGCAACTACCTCTGATCACCAAAGGAAAGATCAAGATGAACCCACACCATTGTTAAAAGAAGGAGACAGCATAGGGAAATCAGGTGAAGAGCTAGAGCCAGAATCGGATGAAGAGGAAGAGGAGGAAGGGGAAATCGAGTTGTCTACCCCTAGACGATCTAAAACCAAGGGAAGGAAATCTAGAAAAGAAGTAAGGGATCAAGCTACCTATAAGGACAAGCTGCAAGGGTCCTAGTTAACCATAGAAAAGATGATGAAGAACACTAGAAATACTCGCCATCAGGGGCATGCCCAGAAAGGGATGCCCTTAATTATCAAAAATAAGTAATGAAGGTCCTATCCTGGAACTGCAGGGGTCTCGGTAGCAAATCAAAAGAAGAAAGTATGACAGCTTTAATAACCATTCATCATCCGGACATCTTGCTGGTCCAGGAGACCAAAATGGAGGAAGAAGTATTTCTCCAAGTAAGTCTGAAGTTTTGGAAAAAAAAAGGCAAAGTAGCATCTAGCTCAAGGGGCGCATCTGGCGGCATTGGCACCCTGTGGGACGAAAAGAAGTTTGAAGCCGTAAACATAAAACACAACAACTACTGGATCCTCACCCAGCTGAGGCATTTAGAATCCAATACTCTGGTAAGTCTCTTCAATATTTATGCACCTAATTCGTATGATGAAAAACAACTCTGCTGGAATCTCCTCCGGGAGGAAAGGAATAATCTGGATGGAAACATAATCCTTGCTGGGGATCTAAACATCATCCTGAGTCTTGATGAAAAGAGAGGTGGCTTTCTGATCAGAGATCCTATCAGAGAAATGGTGGATGACATCATTATGGACTGGAATTTAATGGATGTTAAGCCCTCTGCAGGCAAATATACCTGGAACAACAAGAGAATCGGGTCGGGGCACATCGCTGCCAGACTTGATCGCTTCTTGATCCAGGACTCTTTCCTCCTGCTTGGGCTGAACCTGTCCTCTAAAATCTTACCTTTTGGAGGCTCGGATCACAAGCCTATTCTATTAGAGATGGAGAAAGGAAAGAACTTGGGACCGATACCGTTCAGATTTAACCAGTTGTGGGCCAATCGCCCTGAGTTCCTTAGAATGGTCAATGAGTCATGGTATCCTCCAGTCTCCGGGTCCTCCTTCTATGTTTGGGAGGAGAAGTTGAGACAATTAAAAAAATCTTTAAAAAAATGGGCCAAGTCGATTCCTCTTCCTACTCAAGCTAAAACTCACGCTGCCCTGGCGTTGGAACTGCACCAAACCAAAATTGAGGTGGAACCTGTAGATTTCAATGTTCTTCAATTGGAGGCCAAGCTCCATTCAGACCTCCACGTTGCATGCTGGCAGGAATCTGAATGGTGGAGGCATAAATCAAGGTGTAAATGACTTAAGGAGGGCGACCGGAACACTAGTTATTTTCATAAACTAGCTGTGGCCAGAAAGAATTTTAATTTTGTAAATGAGATACAAGTCCAGGATAATCTGATTACTAACTTTGAAGACATTAAAAAGGCAACGACTACTCATTTCCAGGATTTATACACAACCCAGCCCAACCTTGAAGACGCTGGCCTCCTTAATCTCGTTCCCAGAATAGTGAAGGAAAAGGATAATGATTTGTTGTTAAAAGCCATCACGTTGGAGGAAATTAAGAAAGTAGTTGATGCTATGGAGGATGACCGAGCTCCGGGGCCAGACGGCTATAATGTCAATTTTATAAAAATCTGTTGGGACATTGTAAAACATGATCTCTTTAAAATGATCTCTAAATCTCAGAGGTGCACCAGACTTGGAGGCAGTACAAATTCCGCGTTCTTGGTCCTCATACCAAAAGAGAAGGATGCAAAGTCTTTTGATAGATTCAGGCCAATATCCCTGTGTAACATAAGGTATAAAATTATTACAAAGATCATGGCCAGTAGATTAAAAAACATCTTGCCTTACCTGGTTCCGGAGAATCAAGGAGGTTTCGTTAAAGGTAGAAAGATTTGGGATAATGTCATCTTAGTCCAAGAAGCTATTCATTCTAGTCTGCAAAATGGGGACAAAGGAATGGTGGTCAAGCTCGATCTTGCCAATGCTTTCGACAGGGTCAACCACACCTTTTTATGCCAGGTAATGCAAGGGTATGGTTTCGCTCCTGAATTTATCAACTGGGTCACGGCCTGTATCAGTAAACCGTGGATAGCTCCACTGGTCAACAGAAGAGCAGCCCCCTTCTTTCAAGCTTCGAGAGGACTGAGGCAAGGGTGCACACTCTCCCCCCTGTTATATGCCATTCAGGCTTCTGTCCTTAGCTATCAGCTGGAAAATGCCAGGCAAGAGCAGGACCTTCTAGGCATCAGAATGGCCAAAGGTGTCAAAGATATTAATCATGCGCAATTCGCGGACGACACCATCCTTCTCGGCGGAGCTAGCCCTATCATTGCTCGACGTTTAAAGAGTGAATTGACCCGGTACTGTCAAGCCTCTGGCAGTAAAATCAACCTAAGAAAGAGCCACATCTATGGCTGGAATATAAATCCCAGGGAAATGCTAGAGATCTCCCGGGTTCTTAACATGGAAGGAGTTGTCTTCTGGGAATCCTTCAAGTATTTAGGAGTGCCTATCTTCAAAACTAAGTCCACTAGCTTAGCCTGGCAACCAATTGTGGATAAAATTAAAAGCAAAATCACGGGATGGGGGACAGCCTGGCTTAACTTGGCCGGGAAGGTAATTCTAATCAAGGTCGTGTTGAACAGCTATTTACTATACCAATGTTCTATGATTCTAACTCCGGTCAAAATTATTTCCCAAATTGAGGGACTGATGAGATCTTTTCTATGGCATGGTGGAGCTAATGGCAGTAAAAAATTCGCTCTGGTAAATTGGAAAATTGTTAAAAAGCCTAAACAGGAGGGTGGCCTCCACATCAGAGATTTGAGAATACAAAATCTAACCATGGGATCTAAGCTGCTCTGGAGCATGCTAGACACCAAACCGTCCTGGTGCAGCACAATGCTAAGATGCAAATATTTCCCTGGCCAGCGACTGAGATGCATAGATGAGGATAGCCACGTCAGTAGTGGCTCAGCCGTCTTCAAGCTTTGTAAGAAAGCTCTGCCTCATTTCAGGAGGGCGCTGACTTGGATCCCGGGAAATGGACAATCCATAAATGTTTGGAAAGACACGATCTTGCACAAAACTCCTCCTCAGCTTCCTCGATTTCAGCACTAGATGAAGTCAATGGGACTCACGTCACTCTGGGATATCTCTTCATGGGAGTTCGCTGAGCCAAATCGTTGGAAGGGTTGGGCTGTCCCAGCGTGCCCTGAAGAGATGGAAGTTGATAAAAATCGCTTGCTTCAGCACTTGGCAGGGCTTGCTCCCATCTCTAAATTCAATAAGGACAGGCGTGGATGGGGGTCTGGCATTTTTACAGCTACTAAAGGGTACCGGCGATTTACAGCTAATTACAACGTGCCGGGAAACCCAAAGAAGTGGAACAATTTGTGGAAATATAGCACGTTACCAAAGATTGAGCTGTTTATTTGGACTCTGCTGCATGAGAGAATTCTCACGGGGGAGAATCTGGAGAAAAAGCGGTTTGCTGGGCCGTTTCGTTGCCCCCTATGCGCTGAAAACTCGGAGAATATTAACCACCTGTTTTTAAACTGTCCTTATGCCATATCAGTTTGGATGGACGTGATGAAGTGCTGGGGAGTCGGAATCCAGTTACCGGAAAACATTCAGGTATGTTTTCTTAGTTGGGAATCTTTTTATCAGGGCGAGCTGGCCAATAAAAATGGTTTGAAGGCCTGCTGGATGAAAATCCCCAAAATTCTCTGCTGGGGTCTTTGGATTGAGAGAAATCGTAGAATTTTTAAAGGAAAAAGCCAACCAGCATGGAAGACAGCCATTAAAATTATGGGCCTGTTTAAGGAGGTTGTTAGAATTTCAAAAATGCCAAAAAATAAAGTAAATCTGACGACCAATGAAAAAAATTTGATGCATAGTCTTGACATCAAGATGGTAAATAATGTGGCTGTTAATAAGGTGGAGGAATGGGAGATCAGGTTAGACAAATCACAGTTTGAGAATTGGCTTAGAGAGAGGAAAATCTTCAAACTTTTCTTCGACGGATCCTCCAAAGGGAACCCTGGAAGAGCGGGAGGAGGTGGTGTTATTTTTGACCCGGGAGGAAACAAGGTGGTAGAATACTTCTGGAATATCGGATATGACTCGAATAATATGGCTGAGGCTTACGGACTTTGGCAGGGTCTTAATCAGTTAAAAAATAAAGGAGTGGATGAAGTAATGGTTTTTGGGGATTCCAGACTTATTATTCAGGAGCTGAACGGTGGTAGTCGGGGCAAGAAAGAGCGAATTGCAAGACTGATTAGGAGAATCAGATACAAGACTAACTCGTTCAGGAAGATCAAATTTTTCCATATTCTTAGAAATCTTAATGTTCTAGCGGATTTGGCAGCTAATAAGTCCATTGCTATTGGTCTTAACGAGCTAAATGTAAATTCGGTGGTAACCATTGATATCCCTCCCTAGATCTGCTACAGGCTTTCTGTTTGGTATAAGCTGAGTTTAGGATTTTGGCTGTTATGTGTACCTCTGATCAGTGTCTTCCTTACTGAGTTCTTCAATATAATATAACCGCTTTTGTTTTAAAAAAAAAAAAACAACTCTAAAATACTAAAAAACAAGATTTGTCATATGGGATTATTTTATAATCTATGTTAGGGTGTAGTTCTTCTCCAACTTTTTAAGGTAATNAAAAAAAAAAAACAACTCTAAAATACTAAAAAACAAGATTTGTCATATGGGATTATTTTATAATCTATGTTAGGGTGTAGTTCTTCTCCAACTTTTTAAGGTAATGTAGGCATCAATTTATTGTAGTGAAGGTTACTTTATTGGGCAACTATTTTTATAATAATCATTATTTTATAAAGTCTCTCTATATTGATATATGGGAAAGTAGAAAACAAAAACCCAATCAATTCTTACCCAACATCAAACACCTAAAATCAATTATCATAATGAAAGACAACCACAAGTTGAGTATTTGGTAACAACATAAAATTATATATATATATCAACAAGCCCCTAGTAAAATTCAATTTGAAGGATGCAAATTGCATATGTATATGCAAATTTCATATGTATATCCCCATGCTTTCATTTACCCATCTTTAATGCCATATTTTGGAATTGAAAGTGACATCGGTTTCACCCTCTGTTCTTTGTTGTCTACATGTTTATGTACCATTGTGTACCAGTAATCTACCAAATCATGCTTACTAACATGCCTTTAGCATTGAATCATAGTATGTGAATCATCTACGTTGTTTGGTCATTGACTTTTGAAACCTATTTAGTTAATTATTGAACTAGTACTGAAAATTAAATGCTCTCGAAATGGGAATTTTATATTTTATCACTTATCCTGAGATAACCATGAATCCAAAAACGTAAGAGGCTTAGTCACATGTCAAGTATGTGCCTATAGACTTCATTACGTACTTCATTAAATATGATGGAGGGTTTAGTAATATAACCTGCCTCGAGTTGATGAATTAATGAAGATTTATAGTTGTAAAACTTATCATTTACATCGTTGTTTCATTAAGTAGTATATATGAGGGTTCTTGACCTTCTCTTTCGCATTCAAGACAGTTACAAATCGATCATCATCAACAAATTTCCAACTTAAGTTACAAAATGCACCGCAATAGATATCATCTTCAAGCATTAGTTCACCCTGTGTTCTCTGATATAAGTTTTTGGCAGCAGAATTTTTAGGAGTGCATGCGGATCACTGAGATAAAGGGCAACGATATAATGAAATGAACTAAGAAACTCATCATCGTACATCTTCAGTTTGTTGGCTATTGTAACAATATTTTTCAACTCGCTACGACTCCAATTTGCCTTCAATATATTTTCTATGACAATAGGGCTGTAGTGAGGTATGAAAAACAACGTGGGTTTGTCCACTTTTTGCCCTTTTTCTTCACCGGCAGAGGGACAAGTGCAATTGAGGGCACGTATAGCTTTTTTCTCTAGCGGTGTTAGCACTGGATCATACACCACTATATCATTTAGCCATTGAAGCTTATCTCTTAATAATAATAGTAAAGCCAATTGCATGCTACCAACCTCAACCTGGTTCTCTACTTCTTCAAGGTCCAGGAATTCAAAAACCAGAAATTCAATTGCAATTACAATTTTAAGTGATATAATAATCTTTGAATTACACAATAATCTATTGGAATTCACTAACCAAATTATAACTTAATACCAGCTATTAGAATTCACTGCTTTTATGAAGAAGAAAAAATGTATTGGAATTCACTGCTTCTATGAAGAAAAAAATCGCATATTGTGGAATTCACTGCTTTTATGGAGAAAAAAAAGTGTATTGAAATTCACTGCTTTTATGAAGAAAGAAAAAAAAATGTATTGTAATCTAAACTATCTGTCACAAAACTAGCTGGGACTTTATATTTTGAAAAATGGCTTCCTGAATCCTTTCTCAATCTCACATTCCATCGACATATTTGCAGAGGTAGTCACGATCGAAAAATGACACTTTTCCAAACCAAATTCAAAGGCCTTACACTGCAATGTAAACGCGTTGTATGCAGTATATATAGATTAAAATTATTTATTTAAAGAATGATGGGCTTTGTTGTTCCGGGCGGAGTTGGTGATGTTTATTTTTTGGGGGCCTCTGTAGTTTGGGATGTTCAATATGTAATTTTGACCAGTGTATTTAATGTTGTTGTGCAGATATTAACCATTTATTCTAACAGTAACAGTTTAGTATAAATAGTTGGATTTAAATTAATTATCAATCCAACGATAACCAGAGCAATGGATGTGTGTCATCCGACATAGTAGGTTGCTGGAAACATTAATTTCAATAATAATGACTCAGTAATGGAAGTTTCCGCAAACCTAAGTGGCACATCTCCCATCGCCTACACTGTGCAGACTGACCTTACACACATAAAGTGCATTAAAACATTGCTGATGAAAGCCCATTCCCTCTCTCATTGTGGCCGTGTTGTTTTATCTTGAAGGATACCATGATTATTGTTCGAAACAAACTCCAACTTTGAAGAACAATTAACAATATGAAGTTTAATATAATAAGGAGCAGCCAAAAGGGGCAGTGGTTTAAAAGATAAACACAGCTTATATTGGTTAGATTACAAGCATATTACTATTTAACCTTAAGCTTTATACTATCCCGTAAGATAAGCACAAGTAAAGGCACTTTATATGAGCATAATGATTAAGGTTGGAATATGGAGTAAACAGTTACATCTCATGAGAACAATAAGCGCATCCACAAGTAGAATCCAGGATGCACACAACCGACTGCAAACTCGAGCAACCTCCCAGACATACTTCCAAAAATGGAACATATATATATTATGTTTAAGATGCAGGACATATGCGCAACACAAAACTTGCCACACCACTAGGTTGTATATACTTTGGCACACCGGTCGCTAAGTTTGCCATGCACTACAAGTCATAGAACTTACAATTGCATTACATAAAAAATAATGTGCAAGACTATGAAATGGAAGCCGACGGTCCTGCCAATGAACTGATCGCCTTAAAATTTTCAGATAATTAAAGAAATTTTACAGATAATGATCTAAATTTTAACCAAGAACTGTAAAGTGTTAAATCAATCGTTTTGAAAGATTCGAAGACTTCAGCATTTGGAAATTTACATTGCTAAATGAATGAAAGTTTCGGCAAGAAATAACAAAGATTTGACAGAAGTGTCTGCAAGAAATAGCAAAGATTTGACAGAAGTGTAGGCAAGAAATAGCAAAGATGTTAATTTTCAGGTAGCCACAAAAAAAAGTGTGAGATTTCGAGCCACTAACACTAAAAATTCATAATTTGAACAGTAATTTAACTGCTCCCTTTCCTGATTCAAAATGCATCAAATTAAAAAAAAACAATCAAATCAAAGCTATCACAGTTCTTAACATCTGAATTTGTAGAATGCAACCCCATAACACAGAATGCATAAATAAATAAGTATGTAGAGGAACGTAGCTCACAATCTTGCAAAAGCAGCCACTCCCTCTCCTAATGTTGTCTTGGTATTAAATTTTAAAGGCTTGCCCTAGATTTGCGCAGAGGCCGCGGATATAAACTGGAAGCATGGTCAGAAAACAATCATCACCCAAAATAAATTCTATATCCCAGAGGAGGATATAGAATTCTCCTCTATATTATGAGAATTATCCTCTCTCTCTCTCTCTCTCTCTCTCTCTCTCTCTCTCTCTCTCTCTATATATATATATATATATAATTCTCCTCTATATTATGGGATTTAATGGAAATTTAGTGACAGATGATGTCCATATTTTATTTTATNCCATATTTTATTTTATTTTAGCCTTTGGGTAGTACCTTTCCCAGGAAAACAATTTAGTTAGTAATTGCTCAAACAAGTTTATTAAACCCTCTTCATCCCACCCGTGACCCCACCCAGCGAAACCCCACCTCAGGTTTTGTAGAGATTCTTCACTGCTCATAACAAGAGAATTATAAGCTCATTACCAAGGATGAGAGAGATGGTGAAATGAAGTTTCAAAATTTATGTTTATCCTTTGATTTTTTGAGGTGTAAAAAGTAAAATAAATATTAAATCCGAGAAACTGAAAGCTTTGAAATTTTCCAAACCTGAAAAAGCCTACAATGTAAAAGGTGTAATATTAAAAAATTGTATTTATTTTGTAATTCAAAACTATGAAGATTTTGACGACATCTATAAAATGTTGCCGTCAATGTCATTAAAAAATTTGTCCATGGCTACTCTTTTAGAAGGACATCCGTTTTCCCAAGAGCATCTTGTATTTAACATGATGAAGCTTTATGTGGACATTGAATTTACTGGGTCACATACTCACTTCTATGATAAGTTCAACATACGCCATAATATTGCAAAACTGCTAGAGTACTTGTGGCAGGTGCCTAGACATCGAAATGCATGGATAAAGGTTGCACAAACACACCAAAAGGGAGTGTATTTAAACTTCTTGAATTTTCTCATCAATGATAGTATCTTTCTCCTGGATGAGAGTTTGAATAAGATACCTGAATTGAAAACACTGGAAGCTGAAATGGCAAACAATGCAGAATGGGAGCAGCGACCACCACAAGAGAGGCAGGAAAGAAGTCGCCTTTTTCAATAGCACCAATATATTGTTCGTATTGACATGACGATGGAAAATGAGGATGTTGGGATGTTAACTTACACATCTGACCTAGTTACAGCACCATTTCTCCTTCCAGAACTGGTTGAAAGGGTAGCTAACATGCTCAACTATTTCTTGTCACATTTGGTGGGCCCTTAACGGAAAACTCTCACCCTCAAGAACCCTGAAAAATATGAATTCATACCAAAGCAACTGTTGAAGCAAATTGTTGAAATTATGTGCACCTGCACAGGGGTGATAAGGAGAATGTTTTTCCACTTGCTATATCAAAGGATGGTCGTTCTTATAATGATGAGTTATTTTCAGCCACCGCTCAAGTCCTTCAAAAAATTGGTGAAGACGAAAGGTTGGTTCGAGAGTTTGTGGAGCTTGGTGCCAAAGCCAAATCTGCAGCTACTGAAGCTTTGGACACTGAAGCTATGCTAGGAGACATACTAGATGAATTCCTTATCCAATTCAGTGCACACTGATGACAGATCCTATTATTTTACCTTCATCAAGAACAACTATGGATCGAGCAACAATACAAAGACATCTTCTTAGTGATACTACTGATCCATTCACTCGAGCTCCTCTTACTCCTGTGATGCTCATCCCTGATATCAAGCTCAAGGCTCAAATTGAGGACTTCATCCAAGACAACAAATAATCCTAAGGTGGTCTCTATAGGAGATTACTTGGTTTATTAAACTATATTCGAGATTGTTTCTCTCCTCAATGAATATGAAGAACCATTTATGCAAAGTTTCACTTAGTTAAAAGGAATTCAAGATGAATCAAGAGAGACAAATATTTCCCTCAAATTTGATGTTAATCCTATCAATCATTGACCATACATTGTCATCCCTAGATTTAATGAAAAGGTAAAGAAGGAAATTGGTTGCATATTGGCAAATGGTTTGATTTTTCTTATGGATGAATCTGAATGGATTAGCCCCATATTCGTTTATTGAATGAAAAATATGGATGAAAATAATGTTTGTGTTGATTTATATAGGATAATTCAACTTATTGCAATACCCTTTCCCTACTCTTTTATGTGATGAGGTATTTGTCAAAACCCCAATTTTTCACAAAAATTTAAAATTTTGAGTTGACAACAAATTCTAAAACCTGCGGTTTACTAACAGCTAACAGTTGGCATAAAAGAAACAGTTAAGTAATTAGTTTCACTTAATTCTAAAATAACTTAACAGTTTATTTTTCGTAGCAAGAATAAAATCTTTTTGTGTGCTGTTTGCTTCCGTTTACTGATTAGTTCTTTTATGTCAATAGGTGGAATCTACTTTTGAATCTGGGGCTTACTTAGCAATCGTGCTAACGCAGATGAATACTGTTTCTTACAGGTATGATCGATCGAGTATATTTTAAAAGATCTTTTAGTGTCGACAGTATTTTGTTTGCAATTTAAAAAGCTTAGTAAAATAAGCTGCTAAACTCTAGACAGCTCCTGTAAGGTAAAATCATTTGATTTTCATCAGTTTTTCAAGTAAAAAAGTTCGGAAATAAATAACGACAGTACAACATAATTGCGACTCTAAACACTAGAATCTCAATTACAAGTATTCTACTTTAGTCTAAGTAATTTGTAATATTTATAAACATTGTTTTTGTCATTATTTATGCAATAGTATCTTATCTTGCCTATGTATTTATTGACCCTTAATTTGTTTCTATAAGATACTTACAGCCTGTTATCTTTTGGACAGTAAAAACCTTCGAGTGTAAAACTATGACCATCATGCCCTTCTATATGAGCTTATGTTTACCGCTATTTTATTCCCAAGTCTAACTTTGTGTTCTAGTAACTTTTGGATTTAATAGGGTCGTTCCTATTCCAATTATTAGTTTTACTTTTATAATTATCTTACTATCCACTAGACATTCTGCACGAGAATAAAACCAAGTTGAGTTATACTCCCAAGTGCTATCAAAATAATGTCGCTTAAACTATGTGATAGAATTTCGTGATAACATTCTTATCTTCAGCTTTGTACTACTTCATAGTTTTGATGCTATTTGAGTTATCAATTCAAGTATAATTCGTAGATATGCATAATCGATTTGTTCGATGGACATTCAATCTACCAATAGTTTGTTATTATAACGTATTTTAATCTAGCCTTTATATTCCTTTGCATTATTACAAGGCACTATCCATAAGGTTTAGACTTGTAATATCCTTGTGGCAAAAGGGTTTACTATGCACAAGCTATAGTTTATCTTTGCTACTAGAGTATCCATAGTCATTTAATAGTTAGCATGCACTCTTTTATAACTATATTAAAGACTTAAACTTTGACCTAATCTATAAACAAGCCATATATTACATGATTTCTATCTTATCAAACAATGTTTAGAGTATAGTCATGTCGCCAATTATATCGTTATGGTGATGTTATTGTATAACAATATAATGTTATTGGTAGCAAGGGATTAATGCTTAATCCAAATCAGGCTTAAAGTTAAAATTTATAATTGACACTAAAGCTTGGTCAACGTAACCCCCACGTTGATAAACTCGTCATTATGTTAATATAAAACATGGTGCAAATGATTAGTGATTTGGTTTACGAATTATTGGGTTGACAAAGGTTTACTCCACGCTGCATTAAACAAATAATTGGGATATTGCCTCCATGCAGGAACTATAGGACACGACCCTCATTGCATGGATAAATTTGTTGCTACGTGGTTGATTTCTGTCCACGCCTGGAAAATATATAATGTACTGGAAACCTAACCAAAATCATTCTTTTCCCGCAATTTACGCTGGCTCTAGGGTTGCTTGGCTTATCTCCCATGGCAGTCGTCGTTTCTCCTGGTTATAGTTGCCTTATGCCTTGACTCCATGTTGCTTTCATTCTCCAATGTGTGGTTTAGATTGCTGGTTCTTTCTCTACAATACGTGGAGTTGTCTTTTCCTGCTACCCTTGTCTCGCTGCCTGTGAAACCTTTCTTCCATAACCTGTGTAACTTGGCGACTGCTTCGGTTTCCTTCTTCGGTTCTCGCGGCTCGCCATTGTGTGAGGTTCTTGAGGGCTGTTGGGTTTCCAACTGCACCGCTTATAGGTGACAGTGCTTCGTGAAGCTGTTCGTTGTTCTCCCAATGACAGGTAATTATCATAATGTAATTTCTTTTACTTACTGCAAGTATATAAAGATTGTTTTCAAGCTTTTAACAAGTAAATGGTTTCACTGACAGTGGTTTGATGCTTTGTTGCAGGTGCTCGCTGCTGTGAAGCTTGAACAAAGGATAAAAGACAGCCTAATGCAAAGGCCGTGGCTCATGGTTCAAACTCAGGTAAGCCCCGTGGTATGAAAGATGGATTCTCCCTCTGTTAGTGTTAGGGTGGTCGTTGGACTCGCCCAAGGTTTTGGAAAACCCTCTCTTGTCTCGTCACGAGTTATGTTATTGTTTTTACTGTTTTACAGGTTGTTACGACAGTACTTAAATCCAAACCCTTGCTAGGGTAGATTCGACTTGTATTGTGCACTGTACTTAGTTGAAGCTTGGCTTCACAATCGGGTTTAAGTTTGTAAATTTTGTAAAGGTAGTACCGTTGTAAAATCGTTTTGGTTGCCGGGAGTTTATGCTATACTCTGTGTAATTTTAGGGTTTTTACCCTTCCTGAATATGATGAAGTTTTAAAACTCAGTTGAGTATTTTGTAAGGGTTTTATAAATTAAATTTTAAGGCTGATACCTACAGTCGTAACTTAAATCTTGTTTGTTTTGATGGAAGTCATGGGTTAGGGTTTGACCTGTAAAAACCCTTGTTTGATTTATACTAATCTAGTGATAATAATTACACTGTTTTCTATTTTATTCTATTTGTCCTTAAAGGACTGTGAGTAGATTATTAGACTGGTTAATGATGGTTACATAATTGTTGCAAATTTGGTTAATATTTATGTACTTGTAATGTAATAGTTTTTAAGGGTTTTAACCCTGACATTTATTTTGTCGATGTATGCTGTTATTAAAAGAAAAGCATTGTTTCTCTTATAAATACATTTATACAAGTTTAGTCAATTTTGTAGTTTATTTTTGTGCATAACATTTTTAGTTAATAGTTTGAAAAGAACTACTCTATGTGTAATCTATGTTACTATAGTATTTAAAAATACTTATTGAATACGCTCAGAATATGAGCTAGGGTTTACTCCCTTTTAACTTTGATAGAATATTAATTCCTGTGTTATTATCTTGTAAATTTAATTACTGTTACACAGTTTTTCTTCAATTTGTTTTTATGAATTAATAATTTATAAATATCACTATTTAAGGATAATAATAATATTATTTGTATTTATAATATTATTATCTATGTATAATATCTATTCTTAAGTTTATGTTGATTTTTACTTGTATAATAATTACGACTGAGAGCCATCTGTAATATTTGTGTTTATTTAATACAATTGTTTCTGTAGTCTTACTGGAGAAATATAAGAACTTTCTTACCTGTCAATATTCTTTACATTTATAATATCTGCAAAAGTGTAAGGATAGTTTCTTATAATATTAACTTAAACCTAAGTTACTACTGTCCTTTAGCTATTAAAGCTAAGAAAGGAATACTGTAACATTTATCATATTCTTAACTATAGTTCAGATAGATGCAGGAAGATTAGTTGTCACTAAAAGAAAAAGATAAGCTATCTGTATGATTTTTACATCTTTTCTTAACATAAATGATAACTTTCAACTGAGAATACTAGTTCTTCTACTTCAATACAAATGTATAGTTTATAGAAGTAGATACCGTGTAGGAAATGAACTTATATACTTAACAAACTACTGTCAGTAAATAAAAAGATTCTTGTCCTTTATGATATTTTAAACACACAGTCTAGTTCTGACAACCTCTCTATAAACAGATGAATAAACTTTATGGAAAACAACTATCTACTGATAGGAACTATTTCAATACTCTGAAAACATAAATATTCTATTCGTTTATATTCCTATCATACTTCATTTATTTAAACACACTACCTGTGCTAGAGAACGATCTGGATTACTTCAGATGGGGAAAAACACAGGTAGGGTTTATCTTTCATCACAGTACAGATTCAACCTTGAAACAACTAAGAGATTTGAACACAACATAACATATAATTATTCATTAATTGCTCACACATAGATATAAACTATAACACATAAATTAAAAGATAATGGAACCTGTCTTTAAAGCTGGACGACAACAGCAATGTGAGGTCGTTCCTCCCTACCAACTCCTGGAGAGCGCTCAAACAACGACTTCTCAGGACCCCCGAGCCTATTCAAGTCTCCTTGGTTGGAACTAGGTGGAGCAATCAACAAAGTACTAGTCCTGAGACTCAATACCAACTCTGCATATTGCAGTAAGATCTTTCAGCTGCAAAGCTGTACTAGATCAACTTCCTGCAATTTACCCCTCAAACACCTTCCTTCAAATTTCCCTTTCCCAATGAATTCCTTGAAGTGCATTCACCTGAATGATTCTTCTCCTGGAATGAGCAGCCTCAGCTCTCTACATTGGGCACTTTTATTGAGATTGCCTAGGTCTTTTTGGGTTGGTTTTCATTAATTGAGCCACCTGCTCTGATCCCACTTTCTTGGGGGATCATGACCCCAAATGTAGGGAAGTTGCCACCTACAACATAGGAAGTGTTTGAGGATGCTGCCATTTGTATTTTTGCTCTCCACCTAGTCTCCTCCACCAACTTGACCAGTAACACTCTTTTTAACAGCTCTCCCAAGCTGTTGTCTCCACTTTTATTTATTTAAAATTAAATATTTAGAATTACATTCCACATCCTTGACTCTGCTGAGTCATTAGTTTCCACTTAGCATTAAATTTAACATAATGTCTTGGAATAAAATCAAAATAAGATAACATTATTTTACAAAATTGGGGCATGTGACAGTATTGGACCATGTAGTAGGGAAGGAAGCATATTGATTTATTGATGAATTTTCAAGGTATCAAGTTAGAATTATGAAAAAAGATAAAAGGAATACTACTATCAGAACTGAATGGAGTTTTTTTTCTATAATGTAATGCCATTTGGACTCAAGAATTCTCTTGCAATATTTTCAAGAATTGTAATAGTTACTTTCAAAGAATTTATACACAAATTAATAGAAGACTAAGGAGTTTATATCCTATTGAAGGAATATGTTAGTCTCTTAAGGCTAATGTTTAACTAATGCCACAAACTTAAGATATCACTATTTTTTAATAAATGTGTAACCTTCGGCAATTTGTTGGGCCATATAGTAAACCGAGAATGATTTATAATTGATCGCACAAAAAACAATGTTATTGTGAACTTACCACCTACAACATTTCTTAGACAGTTGCGTTCTACTTACAACATTTCTTAGACATTTGCGTTCTACTTTGGGACACATTAGGTATTACAGACGATTCATTTACAGCTATTCTACCATCAAATCCCTCTTAGAGGAATTATTAAAGAAATCATAAACATTTATTTGGACACTAGAATGTAATAAGTCCTTTTAACTACTCAAGGGGAATATGATAATTGCTCCTATCATTTCTCTCCCTAATTGGAATTTAGAATTTCATGTACATGTAGATGAATCAAATATTTCATTGGGATTTGTTCTTACACAACCTAGGGAAGGTGACTTTGATCATCCTATCTATTTGGATAACCAAGCTATCTCATTCTAAGCACAACTATACTACGACTGAATGTGAAGGGGTGGCTATTACATATGCATTATAGAAGTTCCACCATAGTTTGTTAGGAATCCATTTCAAGTTCTTTATTGACAATTCTGCATCGAAATATTTGGTATACAAACATGTTTTGAAGGGATTCATTTGAACATGGTTACTATTGTTTCAAAATTTCTCTTTAATTGAGGTAATTGTGAAACTCGACACGCATAATGTGGGGTTGGGTCAATTAATATAAATAGCATCAAGTGATTTTGATGGTCCTATTGATGATCAATTACCAAATGTTACTTTATTACAATTTGAGGACATACCCAACTATATAGAACAATTATAGTTACTCTTAACCGCATTTTTTGCACGAGCGCACTATTCCACAATTTAAAAATGTCATTTAGTTGTTAACATTATATATTACAAGTTCATTATAGGGAATTTATACAAATTAGGGATTGACAAGATCTTGCACAAATGTGCCTTTGATCGTGAGTGCCACGATATCTTGTGGAAATGTCATGTAAGGGTTGTGGCAGACCACGATGAAGGAACAACCATAGCCAAAAATATATTACAAGATGCATCAAGGTGGCCAATGGTTTTTGGAGTAAGATAAATGTTATACATTTTGCATTGTTTTTTCAATGTTTTGTTTTTCCAAAATCAGGTTAGAATTGTTAAATCTAGTTTGAGTTGTTAAAATTGTAGTTATATATTGTTTAAATTGTATCATTGGGTGCCCATGGTTTTGAAGGGAGCTTAATCCATTTCTAAAATAAACAAGAAGGATGAGCAGCAAAGCTATATATTCCCTGCCATTGAGGTTGTAAATTGAATTGCAATTAGATAGAGATCTCCTATTGTGCACATCAATTTGTTCTCCGTGTTAAGCTTGAAAATTGAATTGCAATCAGATGGAGATCTAATTGACCTTTAAATGTTAGTGTGGTATTGGAAGTAGTTAATTGACAATACAAGTAGAAAAAATAACTCCCAACTTTGTGTGTACTGCTTATTCTACTCTTCTTGGAAAGTTGGTTCATTGGATATATTACATCCAAGCAATTAGATAAGTTACTTGTGGCATATGAATATATGAAATGACACAAATATAATTACCTTGTTGCATAGGATAGTGCTAGTGAAGCCAAGCTTTTTTATATGTATACATGTGAAGTTGTAATACAAAATAAATTCATATGCATACTTGCATTTACTATAGAGGTCATAACAAGCCATTTCTTTATATCCAAAGTGTTTAAGTTATTTGTTGAACATCAATAACTTGAACTTACCGAGTGAATAATGATCCCAAAATAAGTACCATCACCACCCGCATGCTTGCATTAACTATAGAGGTCATAACAAGCCATTTCTTTATATCCAAGTGTTTAAGTTACTTGTTGAACATCAATAACTTGAACTTATAGAGTGAATAATGATCCCAAAACAATTAGATGGGACATTGGATATAGAGAATAAGTTGTTTCTAATGAGCTTTTCATATTAATCCAAAGAAGATATTTTAGATAGAATTATAGAGTTCATTCAGGAGAAAATGATGTGATGATTTTAAAATATATAAAGTAATTTTTATGTTTATAGAATGACTCTTCATGTCACTCGCTTGAGAAAAAGAGTATAGCTCATCTACAAGTAAAAATCATTTTCCTTGTAAGTTTTGGGGTGCCAATTTTAGCATTACTATGGTCAAAATCATTTTCCTTGTAAGTTTTGGGGTGTCAATTTTAGCATTACTGGTAACAACAAAATACTTTAGTTTCTTTCTTTAGAAGTGATTTCTCTGCATAATAGTAGTTTCAAAGTGTTTTGATGGAAAATATATGATTATGTATTTACTTACCTAAATTGGAAGTAGACTATATATCTCATGAATCAAGCATTCTTAATTTAAAAGCTAGACTAGATTACATTACAGTGAGATTAAAGATGAGTAAAGTCTTTCCATCTCCATTGTAATCCTTGAATTAGTAATACAACGAGGTTGTTTGAAGTTTGAACCAATATGACCATTATACTTACAAGTAAGAGTGCTCATCCGAGATAAGTAGAGTTTAGAACTGTTGATTTTATTGTTAGATAGATCCCTAACTAAATGCACAGACTAAGTACATTCTTTTCTTTAATACTAAATAAAACGTCTCTAAATAGTCGAAGAGACCATTGATCTTATAATTCAACAAGTTGCAATTGGCCAAAGCTGGAAGTTGTTGGACATTCAAAAGAGTTTCATGAGGCCTCGTGTCCATCATAAAACCTAATTTCAATGGTCATAGAAAAATGAATTTAGAGATTTAGTAAATTGATAGTTTAATAAAATTGTAAAATTCATATCGAAAGAATTTACTAAACCTTTGTAGTTATATTTTTCAAAACCCTTATAATTATATTTTCCAAAGGCTTTCAATAGTTGGGAAAAGAATCCAAGACTCAATGTGCCCTTTTCACCTTCATGTGGCGAGGTTATGTGTCAACCAGATATTGAAATGGCAGGTTTTTAAATCAAAATGTTGAATTTTATATAATAAAATATATTTTTTTAATTTTTTTTTTTAATTTAGATAAATTTATTTAAAATATTAACAAGTTTTTAATATCTTTAAAAGAGAGTACTAAGCATATTCCTTATTAAAAATTGTCATCTATTAATTTTTACATACAAGTTATTAAAGAATCATTAAAAAAATGATTGTAACATACATTTTATATAATAGTTTTTTTAAATATAATATTTGTATAATTTTTTTAAAATTAACAATATTTTTTTTTATATACCACACTTCAAAAACATAAAATAATGTAACTAGTGATTACATTATCACTTATCTAAAACACCATCAAATAATGAAATTGCACTGATTAAAACACCATCGCTTCAAACTATTTAGTTATCATTATATAAATCATATATAATAAAATAAAACAAAGTATACAGGTTTCTTGCTCTTTTATATGCTTTTGGTTGATATCATTCTATTGTCTCTTGTCGATCACTATGTTCTTAACATTCTTTTAAGAAAACAAATGTTGATTAGTTGAAATTTTAGATTGTTTGCGGAACCTGATCGGAGGCTTTCTTGAATGTGAGAGGTACACACGTCAAACATATTCGAAACAATAACTACGAAACTTTTCACTGTGTTAACAATTTCTATCCATGCATTGTTTTGGTTTAATTAAAATAAGATTTTTCTTTTTATATAAACTATTTTAGTAGTTGTTTCGTTCTATGTTAACATTATTAAGTATTAATTAGTTATTAATTTAAACAATTATTTTAAGATCAATAAAAAACAAAATATAGAAGATTTAAATCATCTTTCCAAATATGTATTTATTAAGATTTTGAATAATTATATAATTTTGTTTTTTGTTATCGATTTCAATTTTGATGGATTGGAATATCAAAATTTTATCAATTTTAGTAAAATGAAATATACAAAATGTTGTAAACCATGGATAAATTTGTTTCAATTTTGATAAATTAGAATATCAAAATGTTGTAAAACATAGAATTATTTGTTTTTGAATTTGTGATTAAAAAGAATAGTTATGATTTATAAATTGGAATATCAAAATCTTATAAAACATAAAATTATTTGTTTTTGAATTTGTGATTAAAAAGAATAGTTATGATTTATAAGTTAAATTTACATTAAACCAGTTGGCATAAGAATATTCCTTGTAACATTACATTGCTGATATAAAAACAAGAAATAGGAATTATTAAAGGCCAAAGAAATAATGAAATAATTATGACCAATAAAGAAATTAAATTGACCTCAAATTTACAGTTTTGAAATCTGGATACTTGTCGAAGTTGAGCTGTAATTTCTGAACTGAAGTGTCACATACATCTATGCTCGGCCATTAACTTCATTAACTCCCTGGAGGAAGATTAAAATACCACTAAATTGCAGTTAATAAACTTCTTGATTACCAAACAAGCAGAGGCTTCCATGAATCCTTGGAATTAATGTAGACAATATGGCATTAGCGGATGAAATTGACAGTAGCCCAGAAATGTTCCAACTATTTATTTATTATTATTAACCCTCCATTGTTATGTTTCAGTCAAGTTCTATTTGGAGCTAACACGTGCAAATGCTAAAAAGGAGCAACGGTTTATTTAAGTCCTGAAAAATTCAAAAGCAATAAAACCATAAACAAGCGTTTAAACCTTATCTATGTTGAATACATCGCCGGTTTCTTGACGTTCTTGTGCAGTAATACCTTCCTAGTTGTGAAGCCTTCGCGGCCTCCCATCATAAAAAACGCGCTTTTGAGGCCGAAATCACACACTACAAATTAGAATCATGAGAACCAAGTCTTTGCCGACATTTAAAGTGATACAGCTGAGGGATATAACCAGATGCAAATTACTTAATTAATTACTTCAGGTGGCAGAGGAGCCCCAGATGCACTAGTAATTTGTGATAGATAAACTCGTTCACTTCTGGGCTTTGCAACTTTCAGTATATAACAAGCGCATATCAGCAAGAGCAAGCAAACCTTATTGAGGTTCAAAGAAAAAGTAATTCACAATCTTTATTTTATATATTTCTAAATAGTGTATTGCATATATTTACCAGGGCCTTGCCTAATGGTTCTGTATCCAGCAGCACTATACCCTGGTAATTGCTCACTTCCCTTATGAAGAATACTGCCAAGACAGTAATATCATATAATGCAATAAGATCATTACAATATTAGCAAACTAAAATAAATTCAAATCTGTCTCATAGACTGGCTATATATTTAGGAAGAGAAAGTGTTGTAAAAGCCTGTGCAACAGGATTTCCTTTTCATAATAATGAAGTGGTTGACGACAGTCTGGCATTCATTTTGTTGTGTCATTCCAACGGTATTTCGATTTTTTTGGATTCTGACTTTAATATGCCCATAATATTTTTAGGTCATAATATTTCCTAATTTGTTTATGTTTAAGATGCCAATATTACGTGTAGTGTATGGGGTTCCAGTCTGAATTAGGTCAAAAGATTTCGACCTTTATTTGTTATATATCTATGGTAGCGAATGAAAAGTTTGGTAGCCTGGCTGGCAGACTTTACAACCTGTCTCTCACTCTCGAGAGATAGGTGACCTAGACGAGTAATATAATTTTTTATATTTTTGCAACAGGATTAGGTCGCTCTAGCACTATTGAGTCTTTCCAATGTACAAGGAAAGACAGGACCAACCTCTACCTCAAGCTAAAGCCGCAAAAGAGAGTTTATTGTAAACTAAATACTAGAAGAATCTAATTTGGAAGCCAAACTAGATAACCAAGGTAGGGTTGACTGATCCAAGGCAAAAGGAAAGATGCAAGCTTTGAGGAACACGACAAGGTCATGCTTTGATTGGTTTGAAAAAGAAAGTTACAAATAGAACTTGTTGGTTGTGCTAAGGAATATCTCTCATCTCAGAAGGGAGTATTATGGAATCCCAACGTAGGGATGTTGGCATGTAGCAAAATAACATGCAAATCACATACCACCACAAGCCAAAACAAAACTCAGAAAACATTAAACCCTATTAAAAAAAATTATAATGCCGATCATTAGAATCGAGAGGCCAGCCAGATCAATAAAAGCAGGACGAGATGAGCTAGTACAAGCTGTAGCTTATCATGTGATAGTACAGTACAATGCAAGAAGCATTTCACCTCTGGACCAGTGGTGAAGCTTGCCACTGCGATTCTCCTTTATCCATAAAGAAAAATCCCCTAAAGGAAACATCACTGTACATAAATTTTAGAAAAATGAATGAAATTTCAAGAAATTGTTACCTGGGTGATAGACAATATGGAACAGGTTGCGTGCTGAAAGTGGGTTGTTGAATGCAAGCAAGATTACAGCTGATACTAATATACACAGGCTTGCTCTCTAAAAGTGTTGTGAAAATCGCATAGTTGATGGGCTCCATTTAAACATGGATTTCTTTTATATCATGAGGGATTAAATCCTATCCTTCAGCCCCGTTTGCTTAGCTTTGGCCATCATATTTTCACTAGTATCTCCTACTTTGCATGCAAATAGTAAATATTTTTATATATACAATTTAACCATCGTTGTTTCCTCCCTAAGAATAGAAGTCCACTATTTTTTAAAAGGATATAATTGTTTATTTTTCTCAATTATACCTACATTTCAAACATTGATTTTATATAAGAAGGGATTAATTACTCTTCTTCATCGAGCTGGTTTACATTGAATGACAGTAGTTATTGGTAAGATGCCAATCCACCCAGAAGAGAGTATATTGTTGGACAATTCCATTTTGACCTGCCGTAATAATTACTGTTCTTCTGCCAACTTTACATTGAACGGCCATGGGTAAGCTGCCAATCCAGTGGGAACATAGTAGGTTGTTGAATAATTCCACAACCCTTGATGCTGTCAGTACTACAACATCTGTTCCAACTCGAGTGTTTCATAATGAACTGATTTCTCAACGGCGAAGCTAGGATTTGGTAGTTAGGGATGCGACTCGTAACCCATGCTTCCTCCCTTTCATTTCTGCTATGCGCATGATTTGCTGAAGGGACGAAAAATAAATATGGGTTATTCGAAATAGGACTCCAGATAAAAAGCCATTGAAAAAGAATAATTAAAAATAAGCTAGGGCAAAAGTCCACCACCTACTTGGAGTCCAGTTCTTCAATTTCGGTCACAAAGGTGCCCAAGACCTGTCAATTGCATGAAGAATATTAGCACAACTTTTTTACATTAGAGCTCCTCAACAAAGAAAATCAACATTCTATCCATTCTAGTAACCGTATAACATCACATTCTACATAGTTTGGAGAGACCCGAGCCCATGTAAGCGTTTGGAAACAGCCATACTCCTGATTGTATGATGCAGAATATGGTTGATACCATAGTTGTTAGAATTTGGCCCCCATGATACAGATGACGGGCAGATTCTGGCTATAACGCATTGATAATGCTGATCCCGGACGCATGCAAATAGCCACCTGTGAGTCTTCCAAGGTTTATCGTCTATAGTGAACAGTGGACTGCACGTGTGAGTCAAGGTTTATCGACTGTAGTGAATTGTGGACTGCAGTGTTACTTGAAGTGTGTCTTGGGCCTCAGGTAAGGAATTCTCTTCCCCCCAAAAATAAATGAAAACCATTTTCCAATACTGCTTAGGCCATTACTACTGCTTACGCCATCATGCTGCCGGGTCTTGAGGCATAAAAACCCAAGCAAACATCACCTGCAAAAGACCAATAGAAATTAAGTTAAATCAATATTTAAATAATTCAAAAAATAAAATTTAATCAAACTATATTAACAACATTTGAAAACTAAAAATTTTAAATATACATGTCGAATTAATTGACCTAATTGATTCATATATATTCCCTGTCGGGAACATAATAAATAATATTTATAGCTTACTAAGTTTCTCGAGAAATAGAAATTTATCGTTGTTATCAAGAAAAAGGGTCGAAAGGGATATATTAAAAAGAACATAAGAAATCAAGATTCTTTGAGAGAAATTTTTTCGTTCCAAGAAGTTGTTTAAAAAAAAAGTTCAGCGGTCTAGTGTCTTCGGTTCTCAGCACTCAGTTTTTGGAGGTCGACTTTCTGCTGGTTTTGCATTCTGGGGTCAGCCCCAGTCTTTTTGGTGGAGGATCATTCTCTTAGATTCTGGAGTCAGTCCCAGTCTTGGTGGAGGATCGTTCTCTCTGCATTCTTCAAGAAGTTCTTGAACCAGAGACGTTTTTGCTGTGCTGGTGAACTTTGCAGGTTCTGGAGTTCTCCATCATTTTTGGCTGAGAAGGCTCGTTGTTTGCTCTCTCTCATATTCACATTGGAGCTCGGAGCAGTAGTTGGCTCTGATTTAGTAAGAACGCTGCTCATCCTTGGTTTGTATTTTCTGTTGGTTCAGACTGTGTTTGTTCTCCCTTGTTTCGTGATATTTTTTAGAGCATGTCTATTGCTCTGTTTTCATTGACAGAGGGTCAAACTGAGCGTGCTACCAATGGCCTGGAGGGGTCCCCCCTCCTCTCCCTCCTGAGATTGATGCATTCAAACGCCTCATTGCTTCGTGTGGGAAGAGGAAGGGTAGTCCATCAGTGCAGACCTTTATGAAGAAAACAGAAATCCCTTCCATTGATCTTCCACTTGAACGTCCTTACCTGAGAGTCTTGAATAGAACGTGGGATAATTGGTCAATTTACAGGGCTATGGCCATCTCCAAAGACTATAGAATGTTGTGTCCAACGAAATTGGATACCCCTGATCTCTGAAGGAATTTGTAATCATTTTGTTGGTAGAGGCTATTACATTTTTATGTTTGAATCAGCAGTCGATCGAGATCTTATTTTTCTGAATGGTACTTATTTTATGGGTCCTCAGGGCTCTACTTGAATAAGTGGACTCCAGATTTTGACCCTCCTCGGAAAATCTATCGACAGAGCAGAAATGAAAGATCAATATTCATGCGCTCGAATTTGTGTTGAAGTCGACTTGGAGATTGGGATTCCTTAGGAAATCAAGCTCAATGTCACTGATTGGTCTCATATTCAGGAGCTTGATTATGAGCAACTCCTTTTCAAGTGTCTCTTCTACCATGAATATGGCCATTTTGCTTGCAATTGCAAAAAAAATCAGTAGAAGAACCTGAAAAAGAAAAGACAAACCAATGCTCTCAAGCTCAAAAAGCAGGCACATCTAAACAGGTGAAGGTAAAAGGGGGAAATGTTGGAAAAAGAGTCATTTCTACTGTGACTAAATCTCCAAAATCCCAGGTAGAGGGAAATGCCATTGTCTCTTCAAATCCCTTTGTGGTGTTAAGTTCTGCGGATGAACAAAACTCTCATATTCTCGAAGAAGGCGAGGTGCAACAATCTGAATTTCATAATGAAGGAGGTGAATCAAATCGAGGGCCACAGGAATCTACACCAGAGTGCTTAGAACCTCCTAGTGTAGACACTATCATGCAAGATCTATCTCCCATAAGAACTACAACTTCTCCCACTTATGCAGAAGCTCTTAAGAAGAAACTAGTTGAGTCTTCTGGCTCCTTGGAAGAAGATGAGCAATTCACAAAAAAAGCAGGTAGAAAGTTCCATAAAGAGATCAGAGAAGAAGAAGTTGAGAGGCTTAATATGCAGGGTAGTCAGGCTACCATCGAATTGTCATTTGGAAGAAGCAAGTAGAATAGACCCCCAAAGGGAGGAGCAACTCCATCTTCCTCGAGTAAATAATGCAGACCATCTCTTGGAACTGCAGGGGATTGGGGAATCCATTAAAGGCTGAAGCAGTTAAAGACCTACTTAAAATGGAACCTTCTGACATTCTCCTGCTCCAAGAAACTAAGATAGAAGAGGAAACTCTTTTATCTATCAGCAAGTCAAAGTGGAACAAGAACGCAGGTAAGGCTGTAAGTGCTCGGGGCACTTCTGGGGGCCTAGCAACTTTATGGTCAGATGATAAATTTCTCCTTAAAACCTCGTATGCAACCCAACACTGGGTTTTCACTAAATTATAGCAATTATCTAGTAAGATATCCATTTCTCTCTTCAATCTCTATGTCCCAGTTAATTTTCTTGAGAAAAAAATATGCTGGAAAACTCTATCATAATATATGGAAATTCACTCTCCCATAAATATAATAGTGGCTGGTGATCTTAACATTATTCTCGATCCTAAGGAAAAATGTGGAGGTAATAGGGGCAAGGACCCTCTTCAGGAGGTCGTGGACTCCTTAATTCAATCTAGAGATCTCCTCGATTTCAAGCCCAAGAAAGGGTGTTTTACCTGGACTAATAACAGAGTGGGTTTGTCCTGAATTTCTGCATGATTGGATAGGTTCCTTGTCCAAAGCTCGTTGTTGGATGGCGATGTTATTATCTCTTCAAAAATATTGCCAAAGCTTACTTTCGATCACCATCCAATTTCTCTCCAACTGGAAAAAGAGGAAAACCTTGGACCCATCCCGTGTCGGATCAGTCCACTTTGGATTGAAAGGGAGGGATTCTGGGACATTGTAACTCAAGTTTGGTCTCAATTTATTAAAGGCTCTCCCAGCTTTGTCTAGGAACAAAAATTAAAGCTCACCAAAATCGCTTTGAAAAGGTGGATTAAAACTCCTCTTTCAAATCCAACGAGATGTAGGGAAGCGTCAGTTCAGGCCTTAGCTAAGTTTCAGCTTAGCATGGAAAACTATGAAATTTCCAAGTCTCAGTTAGTTGCTAAGCAGGCAGCGCAATCTACCTCTTCCCTCTCCTTCGGACGGGAGGAAGAACATCTACGGCTTAAATCTTGTAGTCTATGGTTACATGTCGGGGATAAAAACTCTGCATTTTTTCACCAGCAATGCAGGTTCAGGCTCTCTTGTAATCATATATTTGAAATTTGCACTAGTGATGGTGATATTATCAAAGGTCAAAAGTTGTTACAATAGGCTGCTAATACACATTTCCAGCAATTGTTTCAGGAGGATGGTAATTCAGATGAAATATTGAACGTTGATTTTCTATCCAACATTCCTTCATTTGTCAGTCATGAGGATAATGCTAAACTAGTGAAACGGTTCTCCGAAAAAGAATTTGTAGATGTTATTTTGGGGTATGGAGCTGGACAAATCCCTTGGGCTGGACGGGTTCTCTATCCACTTCTACAGAGTTTGTTGGAACATTATTAAATTTGACCTCCTTCGGATGATCTCAATCTTTCTTAAAAAAGCCAAAGTGGGAGGGAGCACAAACTCTACCTTCCTTGCCTTGATTCCAAAGGAAGTCAACCTTGCATCTTTTGATAGATTTCAACCCATCTCGCTTTGTAATGCTTCTTATAAAATCCTGGCCAAACTTTTAGCCAATAGACTGAAACTTCTGTTAGGATCTCTAATTTCTCCTCTTCACGGGGGGTTCATTAAAGGAAGATATTTGATAGATAATGTGATTCAAGTTCAGGAAGCCCTTCACTCCAGCTTTCAAAGGAAAGAAAAAGGCATGCCATCAAGCTAGATATGAAAAACACATTTGACTAGGTCAAGCAGTCCTTCCTCTATCATGTTCTCACCTCTTTTGGCTTTAGCGCAGATTTTATTCGCCTGATAAAAGCTTGCATTGATAGGCCCTAGATAGCGCCTCTGGTTAATGGCAGACCAAAAGATTTCTTTCAAAATACAAGAGGTCTTCGTCAAGGGTGTCCCATGTCTCCTTTTCTATATATTTTGATGGCAGAAGCTTTAAGTAGAAAACTTTAAGCTAAATTGGCTGCTGGTTCTCTCCCTGGTATTAAGATTGCAAGTGGTGTGGATCCTATTAACCACGCCCTTTTTGTTGATGATTCTCTCTTATTGGGAGGGGCATCTCTAATTATTGCTTGGGCATTAAATGGAATTCTTCAAAAAATTTGCTTGACTTCAGGAGCTTTGATTAACAAAAGAAAGAGTGTTGTTTATGGTTGGAAACTTGATAACATGTCTCTTTTTAGAATTTCTCTCTCTTTGGGATTCCTCAGTTTTGATAAGTGGGATAAGATCAATTATTTGGGTCTTACCTTAACCTTGGGTCCCAGCCCTCCTTCATTGGGGCTGGAAGTGTTTTATAAACTTAAATAAAAAATTGTTTCCTGGGGTGGTCAGTGGCTAACCAAGGCTGGTAAGTTGATATTGATTAAGGCTATCCTCTCAACTCTCCCCATCTTTCATTTTTCTCTGCTCCTTGCCCCTAAGTCCATTACAGCCCAAATCTCCAAACTCCTTCGAGATTTTGTTTGGGAGGGTGGCAAAGGTAATCAAAAGAAGATGCATTTGGTCAGTTGGGAAATACTCAAAAGACCTACTTCGGAGGGTGGTTTGCAAATTCGAGACCCTGAATTGGAAAACTTGGCATTGTGAGGAAAGCTTATCTCGCAGTTGTATGTAGATAAAAATCATCCTGTTAGCAAGATATTTAGGAGAAAATATCTTAAGGGAGGTCCACTACGAAATATAAAAATTGCTACCACCCCTACAAGCACTGCAATTTGGAATCTATGCAGAAGAGGAATCGATAATATCCACCATCACCTTTATAGAATTCCCGATAGTGGGAAAAGGACATTTTTGTGGGAAGATAGAATTTTAGGAAATCTGCCTCTATCGTCTGTTAATTCGTTGTGTGAGGTCAATACTTGGCTAATCAACAAAGGTTTTCTTAGACTGGCAGATATTTGTAATTGGGACAGTGATGGGAATTGGGTCGGATGGACTCTTCCTGAGATTCCGGAGCACCTTATTCATCAACAGAACTTGTTGATTTTATCCTTATCAGGTCTTGCTCCAGTAAACCGTTTCTCTAAAGATGAATGGGGGTGGGGCTGTTTGGGAATATACTCAATAGCTCGTGGTTTCTCTACACTTCAAACTTCCCTTGCTCCAATATTAGCTCCAGCAATCTGGAAATCGGTGTGGTCCTCTTTATGCCTTCCCAAGGTGAATTTTTTCACCTGGCTGCTTATGCACAGAAGGGTGTTGACAGGAGAAAATTTAAGCAATCGTGGGTTCCATGGACCATATCGTTGTTGTCTCTGTAATGTTGCTAGTGAAATATCTAACCACTTATTTATTGACTGTGATTTTTCTCGTCAGGTGTGGGAGCTGGTCCTCTGCGGCCTCTCTGTCTCTGCTCCTTATCAAATCTCTGTAGTTGATCTCTTCTCCTCCTGGCATGAGCAGATTCCCTGGAAAGAACGGAATTCAGAAGTTAATGCCAAAAACATGGAATGGAAAAAACTTTGGCAGATAGTCCCGAAGTGCATATGGTGGAAGTTGTGGATAGCTAGGAACGATGGGATCTTCAACAATAAGTAGACAACTCCTGTACACGTTGCAAATAAAATTAAATTTCCCATATCATAATCGATTTGCAGTTCTTTTTCTCTGTCAATTTTGCCAGGTGAGGTTAACGCGTGGCTTGGAAATTGCACAATGGGAAACTGTAAATTGAACTCCTTCAAATTGTGTTGCACCCCTTCGTGGAGAATTCGATGCTCTGAGGCAGAATTTGTAGACATTTGGAAGAAGTCATCTTCTGCTTGTATTTTTTTAATGGTGCGTTCAAGGGAAATCCTGGGACATCTGGAGATGGGGGGCTATTTATCTTGCCTGATCAACAAATTGAATCATGCTTCAGATGGGGGCTTGGAATGATGTCAAATAATCAGGCAGAATGTTATAGTCTCCTCAAGGCGTGCCAAATTGCAAAGGAGGTTGGGTTTCAGTCAATCCAAATTTATGGGGATTCAAAACTGTTGATTAAATTGCTAAATTCAGAAGGTCACTTTAACAACTTAGTCTTGAATAAAATTCTGAAGAGAATTCGAATTTCAATAAAAGATTTCGAAAAGGTCGACGTCTTTCATATTTTGCGGGATTTAAATACAAGGGCCGATTCTATGGCTAATAAAGCTTGCTTATTGGCACAAGGTCATCTCAGCCTCAATGGAGAACCTAGCGAATTTCAGCTAATTCCTTAAGTATGATTACCATGGAGTTCCTCTCCTTTTTGTAAGAAATTGCTTATTCTTTGATCATCTTGTAGATGTTATACCTCGTTGATTGTATATGACTGATTTGGCAATTGCTCTTTCAGACATGGAATTTTTCTTAAAAATATATATATATATATTATCTGTTCTTGTTAATATATATATATATATATATATCAAATAAATAGTCAATTGAAGGACTTGACTTCATGACTTTCTACTTAGAACTCACACAATATTCAAATAAGTAGTCAATTAAAAGACTTGACTTCATGATTTTCTACTTAAACTCACACAATATTCAAATAAGTAGTCAATTAAGGGACTTGACCCTATAATTTCTTACTTACAACTCGCAGTACCTTCGTTTTTATAATTATAATATGTTTTTGTTAAATAGTTTTTTATTTAAACCAAATTCAATACCCAGACTTATTTAAGCTTGCCTAGACTTTGATCTTCAACAATTTTACTTTTAAATTCATGAATCCCATTTAGAAAGATATTCAATTATTCACCCTTAAACTAATTTTTATAGAAATAATAGAATAGAACATTTAGTGTTTGAGCGAGGTACTTTTCATTACATTCTAGAATCCAAGGCTCGTATAGTATGTTGAGTTGTTTTTTTATTGTTTTCATTTTTAATATATTTAATCAATTTTTTACACCAAGACTTAAAGTAATTTGTTTTGAAATTATTCAAGTTTCTAATATTTTTTATTGCATTTCTTAAATAAATTTAGACAAAGGAAATGGTTGTTTTTTCTTATCTAAATCATTCATCTTTTGTCATGTGTGTCCTTTCTGTAGAGACAATTAGGCAAGGAGGTTGGTGTCTACAATGGGGTACTTCTTTCACCCTCATGAAGTGTATAGATTCATTGACCCGTGGTGGGGTGGGGTGGGGTGGGGTGGGGTGGGGTGGGGT